>OX388212.1:23578479-24178479 GCA_947578815.1 Epinotia ramella
CTGGAACAAACCATATCTTCTTCGCTCCGTCGAAATATAAATATAACTCCAGTGTTCGTCTACCATCTACGAGAGTTTCGTCTTTTCGTCTTCCGTTATTTTAAATTTTATTAAAATTTCCAATAGGGGTGTAGACTGAATAAACGGATTAACAATTTAGTCAAATGGAGAAAAAAAAACAACGCAAGAGATTAAATATAATCACAAATGTGTTCTATCCCTTTTCTGCAAAACACACCTTCATATGAAACGATTGTCATTTACTATGACGCTCGAGGATCGTGACGTCACGATCTGCTAGCGTCCTAACAAGCATCATTAAAACGGTTGTAGCTTCGTAATAGCATTTTATTTTGCAGTAATTTGAAGTAATAATAAATTTGGAGTCTATTGGGTAGAAGAAGGTAGGGACTCGAGACGGAAAGAGGCCTTTGCTCGGCAGTAAAAAAATGGTGGAGTTTGTAAGTATAATACCTATTTGATATATCATAGTGTTCCTTAAGCTCTGTATGAGTGTAGGTAAGTTAAAATAAGACACGACGTCATGTTTTACGTGACGTTTTGGTACATTTTAGTAGGTACAGTCAGCATCAAAAGTGACTGGGCAAACGAAGACGTCAAGTCTTTATTAAAAGGGAATAAGAGCTTTTGAAGACATCAATTGCGCAGTTACTTTTGATGCTGACTGTACGTAGTGGACGTAGTGACACGTACTTATGCCTCGTGCTTTGCGCACCTAAAAACGCAATTTAAATATTGGACACCTCATCACGTCCTTAATCCAAGTCACTATCAATCAAACTAAAAAAACAATTGTCCATGGTGTTTTTGTATTCTTTTTTTCTAAACCATAACCGGCCTTGACAGTGCCCATCGAACCGCACGTGACATTCGCGCCATGAAAATATCTATGGCATTATGTAACGGCCACAAAAAACTAGTAAATGGCAAGTCTCTCACAAGGGGTTTCGTGTTAAGGGGTTACCCGAGGTTTTCAACGATTTTTAAAAAGTTTCGAATCGTATCTTCTACTTTTGCACTACAGATAGAATTATAAATCAAACGGCTATCGGTTCTTCAATCATTTATCTCCATTTTCGTCTACCGGATTTTGAAAGAAATGAATAGGTACTTAATTTTGTATGTTTTTTTTTAAACATTGTCTAAAAAAACACTTATTTCGTATCTCTATTGACGTGAAAGATCTAACATAACGAAAACGACATATTTGGGTTCCTCTTTGACGTCTCTAAAAAAGTGTCTAGGGTTTTTATTTTAAACTAATTAACACAAAAGTTATGGCCAGAAAACCAGTTTTGTGGCCTAAAATTATTCAACTTTGATGCCAAATATCTCGAAAACAATGAAGTTTGAAGTAAATATGGGATACTATATTGCTTAAAGCCGTTGTTGTTAATATAATAAGCTACAAAAAACATTAGAAAACTAAGGGATTCAGATCGAAGGTCATTGGCGTATATTAAGGGGCTCCCATACTCATACTCATACTAATTTTATATTTTATTAATAAATGAGTATGAGTATGGGAGCCCCTTAATTGAACGAGTGAGCGAAACGAACGATGTTCTCCGTGTCAGCTTGGGCAACATTCTTTCGTATATGTCCGGATGTTCGACTGTTCGCCTCTACCGGTCGCATTTCTTGAAATTTTTTCGTGAATTTTTTGTGAGCCGGTTCGGTACAAACGTCAACACTGTTACCTGACCATCCTGTATTTATATTGAACCTTATTACGATGCGCATAAAGTGCACGGATATTATGGTCAGTTAACTGTGTTGGCGATAGTACCTTTATATTTTTTTGTCAATTCAATGATCGGATTTTTTTTTTTAAACTGACTCGCTAGTTTTACAACTTACAGCGCCAATAGTAAACAGTAGGTATTTTTATTTTTTTAATATCTATATAATATTTTATTTCTTACAGTGTAGTAAAAATACAAGCTGTATTAAAGAGACAGAAGAAATAGAGGATTTTAGGTATACCCTCCTACTGTACAGTAACTGTTCTAGGTTAATTTTAAATTTTGAAAATTCTTGGATTGAACTAAAGATGCCAAATTAGATAGTTTACAAAAATTTTAACATTGATAAAACAACTCCTGCATTTTTTATGTACTTATGTACTAGTTACTACGTACTCGAGTTTTTTAAACGCATGCGTATACCCTCCCTACCTATACTTAATTAATGATCCCATAGGACTCCGTTGTTATTCTTCCGCGTAGGAGCACAAACCTCCAATAGAACTGTCAATTGTTCTAATATCACTTGCTTTTGAAGATTATATCTTAAATGCTAAGAAACACATGCCATTAAACGAAATTTTCTCGAGTTTGAACTTGATTCCATCCTCATAGGATTAAATTCGGCTTGTTAAAGTCGTTGCTTTTGTAACTTTCAAGTTTTGAAGGTCGTTAGGTGGTTGTCACACTGCCGCCGCGTCTCGTTGCGAGACGCGGAGCAACGGGCTCGCATGCGGACACAACGCACCAACGTCCGAGTTTTCTCCGCATGTCCGTCCGGAGCTGCGATGCGCGACGTCCCGCGTTCTTGCACTAAAATCCGTACGGCACTACGGAGATCGGTGTCACATACCCTGCGGCGCGCACCGCGTCTCCGTCCGAGCGCGCGAGTCGTCGTGCGGCTCGCTCCTCCGCGCGTCAAGGCGGAGCCAGTGTGTCGTACCATGCGATTTTTCTATAGAAAATCAAGATTCTACATACAAAGTTAAAAACGCATCAACGGACGCCGCTGCGAGATGAGAGCAGTGTGACGACCGCCTTACTGAATACAATGAGATGTAATGGGTGTATTGGGTGACGCCCCGCGCTAATGCGCGATTGAGCAGGTGATTGTTCTGTATTGGGTGTCTATGGTCAGATAATAGTATTTGACGACCGGTTTAGCCTAGTGCCCCTGACTACGAAGCTTACGGTCTTGGGTTCGAGTCCGAGTAAGGACAAAATATTTGTTTCTGAGTCTTGGATGTTGCCTTTGTAAATTTCGATCATAGTGGAAAATTGAAAAATTATTCGCCACGAGCGGGATTTGAACCCACAACCTCTGGAATCCGTCCATCGCTCTGCCAATTGAGCTACCGTGGGTCCGCTAATGGCGACGAATCTTTCAATCCCATCCACTATTGTATTTACACCTTAGCTCGGTTTTCCACTATGATCGAAATTTGAAATTTCGTTAGCGGACCTTTCTGCTTAATAAAACATTTAATGTTAAAAAATGGGGTAGCGCATTGTTACTAACGATTCTCAATGTAACTTGAGACGTTGGTGCCGTTTCAGAAGTTGTAATAACTTCGCGGTAGATGTCGCTACGAGCCTCCCTAAGGTGTAAATACAATAGTGGATGGGATTGAAAGATTCGTCGCCATTAGCGGACCCACGGTAGCTCAATTGGGAGAGCGATGGACGGATTCCAGAGGTTGTGGGTTCAAATCCCGCTCGTGGCGAATAATTTTTCAATTTTCCACTATGATCGAAATTTGAAATATCGTTAGCGGACGTTTCTGCTTAATAAGACATTTAATGTTGCCTTTGTATTCTGTATTTACATCTACTTATTACATTTATATCGTCGTCTTACCCTAACACAATCCTTATTGAACTTACCATGGGGCCAATTCGATTCGTGTGAGATTGTCCCCTAATATTTATGTATTTAATAGACTATCAGAGGCGTAGTATAAGTTTTACCGAAACTAAACGTTACGAATGTAAAATCCCATACAAATTGAGGGTAAAACGCAAACGCGATCGTAAAGTTTTATTTCGGTAAAACTTATACTAGAGTTGTCTAGATACGAACAACCGTGATTAAAAATGGCCACCAAATCTGACAGCTGAGACACGATTATACGTTTCCTTGACGACGCGAAACGGAAGCGAGTTGGTGCAATTGACTCCGTTTTAGTGTGCAACTTTTGGAGCGCTTATAACATATCTACAAATCCAACCAAAATAAATGTATTACCAAAAACACAAAAAAAAAATTACACACAACAAGAACTTATAACTAGATACAAATATTTATTCTCTACCTTTTTTTTCTATTACATCATTTATAATTAGTGTATTTGGTTTCCGAACCTTAATCAAATATTCGCTTATAATAATGGATAGACTCGAAATATGCATTCCTAAATCCAATCACAATGAATACAAAATGTTATTGTTACCTACCCTATCTCTTTAATTTTTCATTACGAGAATACTACACAGGTTTTACTCTTTCTCTTTAAAAGAAGATCCAAATACCTGACGAAAACAAGTAAGTAGGTACCTAGTAGGTACCTACATACTTGTAAATTATTATTTCACTTAACATACTTTTAAATTGTTGCATTGATCTACCTGTTGCGTTTCTTACTAGGGAGTAAATAATAAAGATATTAATATATTTATCTGGGTCCATTTTCATATTTGTGCAATGCATCGACAAATACCTGGATTTGTTTTTGTCCAAACTAATAATGGCTGGTTATGTAGAGAACAGAATAATACCAATAATTACTTCAAAAGAGCGTCTGGAAAAATATAACTAAAGTTTGATTCAAATAAACTACAACACTTCAACTCATAATAAGGGTCCGTTCGACAAGCTTTCATTCAATAACCGAGCGGAGCGGAGCCGAAGCCGAGATTCGCAGATACGTAGCCGAACGCAGACACGGATACGTATCTTTGACGTGTCCGTGTAGTACGGGATCTTAGCACCGCCGGTGCTAAGGACACGGAGCTATGGTTCCGCGTGTAACACGGATATCACAAGCTCTAGTACCTACTGCCATGCCTGTTAAAGGTTAAGAAGTCAAAAGTCCTTAATTTTGAAATAATACAAATGCTACAAATAAAATTTTGACAGACTAATAACTCTCGTTTGGAACAAGATACAGGTGGGCTGAACAGCCGTATTTCTCAACCTTTGGCATTTGAAGTAAATGACACGTATAAACAGGAACACAACACACTGACCTATTATTGACTCTATTCCGTTGTAATAAGATTCAAGTGCGGTCAGTTGACTGTGTCGTCGATGGTACAGTCCCGTAGACAGCCAGACTGACAATAAAACCGTCGTATCGTAAATAATAACCACTAACGCCCACGTCAGAAACAATTAACTTGAGGTCTTGAGTTGAACACACAAGCAAGGAGCAATAATTAAACAGTTGTTTAACTTGCGGTAAACGTTAAATTAATAATGACCGGCGTATTGCAAAAGTTTTAACTGTCCACCCTAAATGTTTTATTAAGATTGCTCACTCTGAGCCCTGTATAATAATCAAAAAAGTTGATATACTTATACATAAAACTGTGATTATATCATACTTTAATTCAACAGTAACAGATACCTAGGAAAACTATCTACAATATTATCTCTATGATTAACATTAAAATCTGTTAAAAAAACAGACGAAATTATTTTTCAGATAAGAAATATAGAATATATTTATAAGAAATTGCAAAGAGCAAATTATGTAAATGACGAATAATGAAAAAATAATACCTACAAAAAAACACGTATGTAATAGCTTCTCCGTTCAGTCTTGAGTTAAATCAAACACGATGCGTACTAATCTGCCGTGTATTATACGAAGTTAAAATACCGGCAAGCTTAACTGTGAACGAGTGACAGCTTCCGCCAAGCACGTGTTGTTTTATCGCATTGTCTTATTTTTTCCTGAGCCGCGAATCGTGAGACGCGACAGGTCGACTATGAACATTGATTTTGATATCATGATTATTGACGCTTTACGGTGAGACTGAACAAGTGATTTGAAGATAGGAAACTTTAGTAGACACCGTATTCGGGATTTTTTATGTCATTAATTGGAGACGTTTAACTGTGTCTCGTCGGGGCGTTGCGTGCGGGTTTTCAAACATGCTTCACGCGTCGCTGCAAGTCTAGACCGCCTATAAACGATGCTTTATGGTTACATGGTCACTAGTGTTATTCCCTATGGTACCTACAGTGTCTTCTTAATAGCTACCGCATCCAGCGAGTCAATTTAACGTAATTTAACCTCGTACCCATGGGCCTACTCATGCGACTTATTCTGTCGCAGGAATTTTATAGTTGCATTTGTTTTTTTTCGGGCACTTTATAAAACAAACGAAAGTAACTCTATTTCCGACGTAACACGATTCCAATTTCAATGCCATTTTGTATTGTATGCTGGGCCTTAGGAGGTATTTTATTATCAGTGCGTCGCGCTACGATAACGAGACGCGGCAACCAATGTGATACTTGGTGATACTAATTTATCTTAACTAAATTCTCAACGATAATACAAAGTGAATTGAGCCCCAGAAGCGAATAAATATAATTCCTAAAATCACAGTAACTGCTGCAGTAGGAAGCTAAGAATTAAAATCAAGTACCCACCTTTACAATCAATTTAAAACTTTTTTCATAATATTATAAAATATTACCATAGGCACAGCAATGTTTCTTTTTGACATAGACGAGGTCCTGAGGAGAATCCCGCATAGAGACTAATTCTCCATACAAATATGAACATGAAGTTAGTTGATAAATTGGTCTTGTAATGCAGGAGTTATATGTTTACAAGCAACGAGTGTCGTTTGGACACATTATAGTTAAATGATTAACGTAATGGACAACATTCAGACAGTTTTTAATAATAGTGGGTTGGGTTTTGTTGAATTAATATTTATGAGATAGGCCGAAGATTTTTGGAAAAATACAAGGGATTGTCGTAGACGTTTTGTAGGTATATGTACTTTAAGATTAATTTATAATATAAATATCGTTATCCATAACACAATCCTTATTGAACTTGAATAAATTGATTTTATGCAAGGATGTCGGCGTCCATAGGCAACGCTATTAGTTTACCGTCAGGCAGACTGTATCTACCGTCGTGGTAAAGCATTGTTTACTGTGTACGCAATCTCGGAAACATTTTCTCATTTATCATAATAACTAGTATTTTATCAAGCAGTAGCCACTAGCCAGTATTGAACATATCAAATTACATAAAGAGTTGGAGCTACTAAAATGACCGGCCACTTTTGCTAACAGTACAATGAAGTCAAGGTACTGACTTTCCTTTTTATATTCTTCAATTAGCTTAAACGTCGACTTCAGCGCAACAGCAATTACTCATTATTATAAGAGTAATAAGGTTTTAAAAAAAGTATCATGCCATACCTACTTGAAGAAAACCCTTCAAAACATTTCATACCAAAGAAAAACACACACAGTGTGAATTTTAAACTCCAATATCGCATAACAGCCATTGCAATATCGTCTTTATCACAACGGATTATGACACTCCTAATATGTAAGTAATTCCACACAAAACAACACTTTACAGCTATAAAAACACGGTACATAATGGATTGCAGGGTGCTATTTCATCAGGACAATTGCTGATGTCTTATCATATAGAGTTAAGGTCGAGATTGTTGTGATATCCCAGAGTAATCACCAGGACAGTCGATGTTTTATCACGTTGGCTTAAGGTTGAGATTGGCGCGTGTTATCCGAGATGGCAATGACACCGAACCTGGTGGCGTGGGAGATGGCAGTTTTTCTAGACTCGTTCCCGTGCATCCAGACATCACGGGTTTAGTTCGAGTTCGCTGGAAGATATTATGCCGTGAAGATTACACGCATAATAAATGTAAGAGAAGATTTCACTTCACACGAAGTCGTATATGTACGAATTTAGGGACTAGTATTACGAAAAACTTACTCGACAAAAGTTAAATTGGATCTTAAATTTTAATTATAATAAGACGAATAAGAATAAGTATATTTATTAGCAAAAATGTAGTGGAGTATCGAGATATGTGCGTATACATATCTCGATGCTCCAACTAAAATACACACTGGGCCAACGTTGGCGCGGAGCAGAATGCAGCTATATATGCGTTAGAGGAAGAGGGCTTTATTTCGTTCTCATGCGTTTGCTTAGCTGCATCCTGCTCACGCGCCAACGTTCGCCCAATGTGTACAGCCGGCATTAGGGAGAGTTGCACCAACTTACGATTACAGACCGATGAACGTAATGGCCGCTGTACTCATTGGGCCAACGTTGGCGCATGAACAGATGCAGCTATGCGTTAGAGGGAGAGGGCTATAATTCGATCTCTTTCGTTTACATAGCTGCCTCCTGCTCACGCGCCAACGTTGGCCCAATGTGTACAGCCGGCTTATAGTATGGCGCCGGCAGCTGTCAGTCCATAGACCTGTCAAACGAAGACAGTTTGGTGCAAACTACCCTCAGTAACCGCTAAATAGAGAATAGCAACTACCTTTTTCCAATCATGTGTGGAAGTCAAAACAAGTCGACATTGGCGAAATACCCCTTGCCAGAATACGCAAGGGGTGAAAAAGCCATAAAAAAAAAAGTGGTTGTGTAAAATTGACAGAGTCCAAACGGATGTGAATGAGTAGTACCTACTTACTAAGTAACTTAACTAAGTTTTTAGTAATAAAAGGTAATTCAGTTTGAAAAATCTTGTATGGCGCGCGGTGCGAAGTTCATTCTCTCGGTTAGAGTTCGTACCTATCTAACTCTAAGCCGCCATCTTATGGAGATCCATAAGATGGCGGCTAGCGATCACTGCGGTCACTCGGCTGGATGATTAAAATTAATATTAATACAAAAAAAAAACAATATTGATACATTAAAAAAAAAACAAAAAAAAGTTTTACTTTTTTTTTAGTAACACTTTTTTAAGTTCTTTGTAATGTATACATTAACTGGGCTGCGGCTCTAAGACGGTTAAAAACAGAGTTCAAATTCAAAATCATAATTAACAAAGTACTGAATGAGATTTAGAATTTAAGAGTCATTTTAATAATTACAGTGATTACACACATACATTTTACACTTAGGTACGAAGCACATCCAGTAGTCTTTCCACATGATCTCAACGATCTAATAAAGCACAGCACCGCGCAATAGTCGCCGACGATATCGCATTTCTATGCTAATCCAACCATATGGCTGACGTGACTTTAATTAATAATTAATTACTCCGCATAAGTTTCATAGATGGGAAAGGCTGCATATTTTCGTGTGTTTGATGGTATGTGGTTAGAAAAACATTACTATGTTATCATGTATTGTGCCATATTGGTCTACGTAATGTATTATTTATGGTTATATAATTAACTAACTCGTTTATATCGTAGGTCCATACAAAGTTTCACTAGCCATTTCACCCCCTTAAGGGATGATTCACACTATCTCTATACCAAATTTCAACTAAATCGGTTCAGCGGTTTAAGCGTGAAGAGGTAACATACAGACAGACACACTTTCGCATTTATAATATTAGTAGGATAGTATGGATGAGTATGAAAAGCGAAAAACATATTGGAGGCGCTTTTCGTTTTAGATCTCTACGATACAATACAATATGAATACTCTTTATTACACACCTCAATATATGAAATGAATACAGGACGCTTCATATTATAAACTTAAAACTAGAGGCAAATAACAAGCAGTCTTGCCGCTAAAGAGCGATCTCTTCCAGACAACCCTTGGGTAGTGGAGAAATTGCAACATTTATATCAAGTAGATGGCTTTACCTATCTATTCCTTTGTTAGTGTCGTTACTACCACCACACCACCTGCACCTTGTATTAACAATGTACATGATAGATAAATAAACAATTAAACAACGTGTAATAGTAGATTATACACTAAGGGGATAAAACACTGTTTTATGTCACGGGAGCGAATTGAATCCCGAACGTAACGAAGGACTCATAATTTAACTCCTGAGCGTAGCGAGGGAGTTATAAGTTAATTCCTGAGCGAAGCGAGGGAATTAAGACTGAGTCCTGAGTGCAGTGAGGGGTTCAACCGCCCAAGACTAAAACAGTCTTATCCCCGAGGTGTATACTCTACTTTTCACACCTTATGCGAGACAAAAAAACAGGCTCAGTAGATAAAACACTTTCATCACTCGACATTTTCAATATTATTTTTGAAATTAAATCTTCTATAGGCACCTACAAGAACTCGATTTGTTCGTCACGCGTGAACAAATGAACGCGCGCGACGTTCCAAATTCGAAAGCACAAGCCGTGGTCCTAGATTCGAAATTCGAATTTCGAACACCGCGCTCCTCCGGACCGGGGTTCACACGGAGGCAAACTTCATTTATTTTGTCAAATCAAGTAGGCCATGGCCTAGGACAAATTGTGTTTAGCAAAATTAAACTTTATGCATATAGTAATAAGAATTATGAAAAGTGAAATCATATTATTAACCAGCGGGTTATAATGAAATTCAGTACAACATTATAACCCGGCTAATACCAAGGGATTTAATGTCTTGCTTTCGGTAGGGTTTACATGACCTATAATTCGGCATTGTCGAGCATGTGGTTTGAAAACAATTTTACCAGACAAGCTTCACCACAATCCTCGCAACATGATTCCTTTCTCAGCAATAAACATTGAAACATTGTTTAAAATGCAACATGCGACTATTCTCAGGGATCTCGGGTTTTTTCCGTGAAGTATTGATGTTCCATTTTGGAACAATAGTGTTTTCTGATTACAAGAAGCGGCGGGTGCTTTGATGTAATATATAAGTAGTCAATTATTCAGTTTGTCGTACGATTTGACTGCGCTCTTCCAATTGTTTTGTTTTTATAGTATCGAAAGGATTCAACATTCATAACGATGAATTAGAAAGTGTTACGACGGCAATACGAGTGTCAACTAGATTAATACTCATAAAATTGGCAGAATTCATTTTATGATGATAGAATATTATCAGTTGTAGTTGTGCCTGAACCTGCATTAGAACTCGGTAGGTAAGCATATGTATCTAACTTGGAAGTCGTTCGTGTCTAAAGAAGGTCATCATTATGTAAATATGTACCCATATCTGATACTTTTAGTACATTTTTATTCGCCAACTTATTAATTATATGCTTATCGAGCCGTGTAACAGAACGGAAAGTAGGTAGTATACCGACTTTCCTATTCAAAGTCATTTGATAGCTTATCATACATTATGATACTATTTCAAAAAGGCTACTCTATGCTACGCCATTGTAATATTGTAATCTAGCTATATTACGAGTAGAACGAACAATCGTCCGTCGTCTGTGTTCTGCGAAAAGCCTGCTGTATACACTGGGCCAACGTTGGCGCGTGAGCCGAAGGCAGCTATGCGTTAGAGGGAGAGGTCTATTACTCGATCTCTTTCGTTTACATAGCTGCGTCCTGCTCACGCGCCAACGTTGGCCCACTGTGTACAGCCGGCATAAAATGGCGCTGTCCCACGCGCTTCCCGGTCTCGATTACACTACACCGCCGCAGCCTTCCCGGGGCCATCCTTGGATCGAGTTGCCGACATCCGATCCACCACCTCTGAGCTGGCGGTTTAGACGACGTAACTTGTGTAGATGAAGTCTCGCTAATCTTGTCAAATGGCGGCCATTCCCTAGACTAGTCTAGAAGTTTGTCTTTTTTTATACTTGCCCGATGGTTAACAGATACCGTGGTGGCTCTTTATTAGTTGAGGATTTCTTGCGTCGACAGCTAGAAACATAAACAGGTCCCTTTCGCGTCCCATGAAGCTCTGGCGCCTATACTTACCATTTACATACATGAGATTATTTGAGTTCGCCTAATAGCAACTCTACACTGTATACCGTGCAATGCCAACGACAGTTTTATAAAAACTCAGCCACATAAAAATTTCTCAACATTACCTTCAAAGCCAGAAGTCTCTACGGTGAATTACTTTCAATAGTTTCCATAACGTGCTTGTTTAAATGATGTTATAGTGACGCGGTAGAGAGAACAATGATGATCAACGATCTCATCTCTTGATAGGTCGTGGTTAATATATCGATGTAATCGATAAACGGATCACCGAACACGAAGAATTTCTACCAAGTTCCATGGGAACAAAAATCAACAATACTTTCATGAAATTAACAAGACCCTTGCGAAAGCTAACACAATGCTTAATTTAATACGAGTCACACATTTGTGGATTAGAGAATATGGTACTAAATATGGAATACTCATTGTTTGGTATACTTGGAAGAATCCCAGGAAATGATATTAGTTTTTTCTAAGATGTTGATACTGATAATGATAAACATTAGAGCTGTTGTATTGTTGTGTTCTCGAAGTACAATGTATGCGTACATGCATGAAGATGTTTTGTTTGTCAGTTTAGTACTAGATGGTTTAATCAAGCTTTTGAATTACGGCATGTTTTCACGGTTATTGTTTTTGTCCATTTCACAAACCATTTGCCTATTTTCAGAAGAGTTTTGCAACTTTTTTACATTTATCTACGTTTAGATACCTACCTACTACCTTTCTACTAGTTAGCTACGTTGTTAAAGAGAAAGAGTTAAGAGTTCCTAAAAAATATAAATTTTCTTTGTATTTTTTGCTACGTAATTATTGAAGGCAAAAAAAAAGAAGCAAAGAAAACAGGTCTCTGTTCTTGAATGTCTAATCGCTACACTTTAAGCAATAATATCCTAATGAACAGAAGAGCAAGTTTTTCCACTTTGAATAATCGTCCATTCCCGTAGGCAAATCTCTTTTTCGACGTAAGCGATTGGTTTAGCACGTTTTTGAGTCACATAGTTTCATAGATCAGATCTCCTAATCAGAACCGTTCTCTGCAGATGACGAAGGTGGCCACATAAAGCAAGGATTCGAGTCGCGGCGACAGAATGATCTGTACATGCGTCTGGGCTTGTTGCTGGGCGAGCGACGCACGCGCAACAAGGCGCGCGACAGCTGCACCTCGCTCGCGTCGCTCGACGCGCACTCGCTCTCGCACAACACCAGTCCGGTAACTATCCTTGTCCAACTCACTTAAGCGGCTTGTGGTTTCTCTTGTTTGTTTTGAACAAACATAACTATCACGCGCCAATCGAAATTACGGGTGCACTTATGGTTACTTGCTTATGCAACCGAAATTACGGGGCGCCATCGGCGCACTCTGTGCCCTCACGACGGGATGCCTTGTAAAAGGCAGATTCACCTTTCTTGGTTTTTTTAATCAGTCAAAACTATCAGACAAGAGTCATGTCTTCATTTTCCTCCCGGTCATGATTGTCAGTGTATCTCACTATTTACAGTAGGCATCTTGTACATTAAAAAAAGTGGAAGTGGTGGTGTAAGTTTAAAAGTGGTACTTTTAGGGGTAAAGGCGTGAATGTATGTGTCTTTTTCATTGTCACTTTCTTCTTCCAGGTGTCCACATTGACCGGTTCGTCAGAAGTGGAGGCGGCGACGCCTCTCGGCCGGGACTCGCTTGGCTCTTTGGCTTCCATGTCATTATCGGCTGCCAGCAATTGTTCCTCCTCCAGCCCAGGCAGCAGACGACACTCGGTTAACAGTGAGTACTTACTTGAAATTATTGGTTTCTGTCTACTAAACTTTTTAACTATGATTAGAATCGTCGAACATACGCACTGTCCCTGAAAACAAAAACAATAATAGACTAAAAAAAAATGTTTCAGCTTTACAAAACGGTAGCAGATCAGAAGAGCTGACACGGATGTCCAGCGGGTTTTTCAAAAACAGAAAAACCGCCGCTCGACGCTCCGCCAGAGTCAGCAGTAAACAGTCCTCGACGTCTTCCGAGCTGAAGAAGGTCCACCCTTCGCCCCAGCTGACGTTACGACCCCTGTTCTTCGAGGTGCCCTCGACGGACAACCAGGGATGCTTCTCGGGGCGGCAGTGGCTGATGAAGGATATGGATAAAGCTTTGGAGTCTAGCTCGTCAGGTATATTTACAAAAACGATATAATTTTAAAGCGTCCTTTCATAGTTCAACAAGCAGCATTCTTAGCAATGCTTTAAAATACCAACATACAGAACTAGCAATTTTATAATTATCCCTATAGCAAAGACTGTGTAATTTTTGCAGCGATGACACTGACTCTCATTTTACCTTATACCTGTTTTATCTTGAGAACCTACAGGATTACTAAAGAAAACAGATGTTCTTTAACACTTTCCAAAGCATCATTTTTAATTCGTCCAGAAAAAGTGGCGGCATAGCGTTCTCAAACGGGCAGGTCGTGTCTCGCGCATTGGTCAAAATTATACTATAATATCTTTGCCCCATGTCTCTCTTTCCAGGTATCCTCATCTCAGGCTGCCCAGGCACCGGCAAAACTGCACTAATCCTCCAACTGGTGCAGTACTCCTGTTTCGGCAGAAAACGAAACTACGATTACGAAGAGTTGCGTGAACAGTCCGACATCCGAGAGATCCTACCCGAGGAGTTAACTGCTGGAATGTGCACGCATCTCGCCTCACACGTCGTGGCTTACCATTTCTGTCAAGTAAGAACTAAATTGTATCAAAAGCCTGTGTAACATGTTATTTTTTTGGGTCAACAGAATTCTAACTTAGTTACCTATAAAATGTTATTCACAATCTGTTTTATTTCAACAGGCTGACAATAACAGCACATGCTTAGTAGGGGAGTTCGTTCACTCTCTAGCTGCGCAACTCTGCCAAGCCCCAAGACTTCAAGCCTACAGAGAATACCTGCTCAGTGAGCCCCATCTACTAGGCTGTCTATCACTAAAGGAGTGCATAGCGGACCCTGATCTCGCTTTCATGAGGGGAATTATAGAACCACTTATAATACTGAGGAGAAATGGAAGCATAGACAGATCCAATAGTATAATACTCATCGATGGGCTCTGTGAAGCCGAATACCATAGGCCAGACCATGGACATACTATCGCATCGTTTCTGGCTAAGCATGTAGCAGAGATGCCTCAATGGCTCAAAGTTGTAGCCACAGTAAGAACCCAGTTCATAGAATTGACCAAACAACTGCCCTATACAAGAGTAAGTTTGGACGATTCAGATAATGTACATAAGGATTTATTGGAATACTTTAACATGAGAGTACAAAATGCACCGATTATAGAAACAAACATCAAATGCTCGACAGGAAAAATGGAAGGCGTTCACAACTCAGTCATGAAATTCGCGCAATATGTTCTACATCTAAGCCAAGGATCATTTCTGTTCCTTAAGTTAATACTAGATCTCCTCGAAAAAAGCCACATCGTCATTAAATCAACGAATTATAAAGTGGTGCCAATATCTTTGGCTCAGATATTTTTACTGCAGTTCAATTTAAGATTCCCAACAGTACAATCGTTTGAAAAGGTCACCCATATACTAAGCGTGTGCTTGGCTGCATTATACCCACTGACGTTAGTAGAGATATACTATTCAGTGAATTCACTGTTGGTTGACCAATTCCTTCCCTGGGATGAGTTCTGCCATAGATTCGACAGTCTGACAGACTTTTTAGTAAAGAGGATCGACAACACGTACATGTTCTTCCACCCATCCTTCAGGGAATGGTTGATGCGTCGAGATGACAACGAAAGTCCTAAATTCCTTTGTGATTTGAGAGCAGGTCACTGTGGAATTGCATTCCGTCTGGCCAGAGTACAATCACCTTTAGACCCAGAGAAGTCCATGGAACTGGGACATCATATTCTGAAAGCTCATATGTATAGAAATTTGGGTCCTGCACAGTTAGGATTGTGTCCAAGAGACCTGCAAGCTAATCTGGTTGCAAGCAGCGCGACTAATGTTGGTGAATCGATCGCGAATCTGAGAAATATTTACACACCTAATGTTAAAGTTTCAAGATTAATGCTGCTAGCAGGTGGTTCCCCGAACCAAGTCACGGATTGCCTTGGTAATGCTCCTTTATTGTGCATGTATTCTTACCAAGGCATCTTGTCAATGGTTGGTCTTGTGCTGGAGTTCGGGGCTGATCTAGAGATGACAAATTCTCAGGGATGTACGGCGCTTTCTTTGGCGTGCCAAAGAGGGCACACCGACGTGGCAAGGAGGCTAATAGCAGCAGGTAAGCCATATCCCCCCCCCTTCCCCCCACCCTTTCTTGATTTTGGTAGTTGTTTTCAAATAGTGTCCTACTTGGCTTGACTTGGTAAGCGTGAGATGAGACGTTCTTAACCAATTTTCTTATTTCAGGTGCATCACTAAGCCATACAGATACAGCTGAGCAAACTCCCCTAGTGCACGCAGCTAAGAACGGCCACAGGGACACGGTGATATATCTCCTAGGCTGCCAGACAGGACGAGAGGACCGAAACCCGCTGGACTTCGATGATGATAACATTGAACAAGTGGTCCCGGGTTCAAGACACGCGTTAATAGGAGCGGCACAGAACGGTCATCTGGATATTGTAGAGTACCTGCTGGATACTGCTGAATTAATTGTAAGTACCCAAAACGTATATTTTAAATTTGACAAAAGCAAGGAACCCTGTCATTTCCAAAATTTTCAGAAAACTGGTCTTCAGTAGTTCAACTCAGATAAGTGAGCCATAGTTAATTTTGTCACATCCTCTAGTACCTATAGTTAAACAATACTGGTTTGTAAATCAAGTGCCACTTACTTTAGACTTGACAGATTAGGGTAGGATTGCTCGGTAACAGTATCAAACTTACTTTATTCCACCTAATATTATAAATGCGAAAGTAACTCTGATTAAGATTAAATTTTGCATGGAGATGGATCGAATCCCGTGGAAGGACAGTTGTATATAAAATCATTACTTACACCTATTCTTTCTTTTCCAGCCCGACGGTATCTGCCCAGTGACCGGTGAAACAGCTCTCACAGCGGCCTGCTCAACTGGCAATGCTGCTATTGCCGATGCTCTCCTCATCAGAGGCGCTACTCCCTACTCGTTGAACGCCCGTCAGCTGTCCCCACTAGCATTAGCAGCAAAGAACGGGAGGACAGCCCTGGTGCTTAGGCTCTTGGATTCGGGGGCTGATGTAATGGGATCTGGAGGGAAGATTCCGCTGATATTAGCGTCTGCGGAGGGTCATGCTGATGTCGTTGAAATGCTGCTCGATCACGGTTAGTACTTCAGTCATTACTAAAATTACTAATATTTAGCATCACATTTTTTCTCTAACACGTCTTTTATCATACATAGAACCAACGACAGATAGACGTTGTCGCTGTATTTTGTATCGTTATTAGTATTACGCTGCTCTTTCGTGTTGGCATTTTCATGGTTGCAAAATTAAGACTCTTGAAATTAATGACTTTATTCTTACGAGTAGGTGCTGATCCCGACGCAGTGGACGCTGACGGAATCTCTGCGCTTGGCTGGGCTTGCCTACGATCCAGAATACCGACCATGGTGACACTGATCGATAGAGGAGCTACTATAGGTAAACATCCATTCCATTGTGAACATTATTGGGGTTAGACGAATTTGAGGACAAAGAATCTCCTTTAGCTTTCTTCTTACTAGCTTCGTGCGTTCAAGCCTCAGTGGTGCTAAATAGAGCGCGAAAAATCGTTTCACCAAAAAATGCAAAAATGTGACTAAAAAATGTGTGCATTTAAAGATACACTGTCAAGTTTAGGGTTAACTTGCCCGTATGCAAGTTGTCCTTTAAAATGTGCAAGTTGTCCTTTAAATTTTTCACCCACTTGCCAGTATTCAATTGAGCTAAAATTTGATATACATAAGTAAATTCGGCGACAATGACAATGCTCTATTATGGCACCACCGCGCTGTCTGATGATGGAGACAAGTTGGCCATAGCAACTCAAAGATTAACCCGTCGAGTTTAGGCTCGACGGGTAATAAAGACGATGCAAAAAACGTACAGTCGGCAATAAATTGAGTTTCCTACGGAAAAAAAATATAATAAGCTGATGATGCGACAGATATTATCTCTCGTTTGAACTAAACACTAACTTAAATATGTGACGAATTATTACAGATCAACCTGACGGCAGTGGTAGAACGCCCCTCGGCTTAGCGTGTGGAGGTTCCGCCGAGCTGGTGGAAATACTTCTGGAGAAAGGAGCTTCGTTGGAGAGGGTGGACCACAGCGGACTTAGACCTTTGGATCGGGCCATCGGACAACGGAATGTTCCTGTAAGTGAATAATCTATTTGCCTGATACGTCTCAAAATTCCCTAATACGAACCATAAGATAGTAACCTCGACATAAGTGGCAGTCAACCTGATCTCATTTCAACTTAAGTTTTCAAGCTGTAACCAAATGTTCATTAAAAAAATAAAGACGTTCGTAGAAGAGGTAATTTAAGTATATCTACTTAATTGATAATGTTCTTAATTTACAGATTGTCAACTGTTTCCTGAGAAAAGGTGCCAAGCTTGGTCCGACAACGTGGGTCATGGCTTCAGGAAAACCTGAATTCATGTAAGTACACGCAAATACAAATCTTTTATTTTCTTCACGATTCAATGTTATCGATTGTCATTTAGCACTATATCCGTGGTCGAAAAGATGGAGATTTTATAAGTGGTCAGCTAGAAATTCTTCTTAATGATCTTTCGAACAAACTTCTCCACTCTCTTCATCGCGGATAAAGATAGTCTCTTGCAAATCAGACTTCTCTTGTCTACTAGCTGAATCATTGTTATCGTCATTTCTTTCTCCAGGCTAATCCTCCTCAACAAGCTCCTTGAAGACGGCAACATGCTGTACCGCAAGAACCGTCCATCAGAAGCGGCCCACCGGTACCAGTACGCCCTAAAGAAGATCAACCCGCTCATCAGCGACGAAGGACTAACCACGCCGACCACGCCGGTCCCTCACGAACATGTGGCCGCGTTTGTGCAGTTGAAGACAAATCTGCTGCTGAATTTGTCGAGGTGTAAGAGGAAGTTAAATGTAAGTAAAGGACATACAATGTATAACTAACATTCTGTTAATCAAGAAACATCTTTAGCCGTCCGAAGGCCTATTAAAAGGCATGCTCCTCTTCAATGGTATATATTAACATTCTGAATTGGAACAGAGTTGCAACTGTTTTGTTTCGTTCGATTATAAAACAAAACAAAGTCTACTCTACTCCCTGATGATTTTTTCATTCCTTGTATGGTAGGCATCATACATGATGAATATATTAATTTTGAGCTTGTCAGAAGAAGCAATCGGCTTTCAAAATTACTATTTTGAGTATGGCATGAGAACACGTAAGTTAGACAGATGTATTAAAGGATTATTAGGACAGATGTATTGTAGGATGTATTTAAGTATTTATTTGTCTATATAAGTATGTAAATCGTCGTCTAGTACCCATAGTACAAGCTGTGCTTAGTTTGGGACTAGGTCGATTTGTGTAAGAAAGTCCCCAAATATTTATTATTATTATTTATTATATGCCTGAGTTCTACCGTTATTATTAGTATAATTTTAATCATGACTCACGAAAGTTTGTTCAATGAATGTGATATTTCCAGGAACCATCTGAAGCATTAGACCTCGCCGCGCGCGCCTCGGGTCTCCGCCCCAACGCTTTCGAATGCGCGTACGCCATGGCGCGCGCCATCCTCGCGCTCAACAAGCCCTCGGAAGCCCTTCCTCACGCCAGGCGAGCCCTCCTCCTAGCCCCCACTACAGACTTGCCCACTATACGGACGCTTAAGGCGTTGCAGTCGGAGATACTGTCTAGGATCAACGCTGGTACTCATAGTCTGAACGGGGATAACAGATCGATTAGGAATTTTGATACGATAAGCTTAAATATGCCTTGAAATTCGATACGGTAGTGATCGGAAATTATGAGTATGGCAATTATTAAAAATAGCAGGCTCTATATTGATGAAGACTAGGAGCAGGGCTTACTTTTTTGTT
The DNA here is from genome assembly GCA_947578815.1 of Epinotia ramella. Lineage (NCBI taxonomy): Eukaryota > Metazoa > Arthropoda > Insecta > Lepidoptera > Tortricidae > Epinotia > Epinotia ramella. The sequence goes on from OX388212.1 coordinate 23,598,202, forward strand.
TTCGACTCTTTATATTATGTTGAATATAATGTATGTTAAGTCAAATGCAGATTTCAAACAAAGGAAGACTTGGTGCATAATTTTTATTTAATGCAAACTGTATTATAATAATGATTATGTTTTTATGCAAGTTTATTTTAAATGTGTATGTATATTAATCTGCGTAGATTTAGCTATCGGGTTCGTTTTTGAGTTTTTATGTACAATCCTCGTGGAAATAGTACTTTTTTGGCATTTTGTAAATGTATGGAACTTCATCGTGTTATTCCTAGATATTTAGCAGATAGCACCTAGATATTTTATATGAATACATGACATACAGTGTAAATATTTTTTTTTCTAAAATAATTGAGGCATTGGATATACATATTAATATTAAAAAATGGCGCTAAAATGTTTATGTATGATGGTCGCTTGCCATTATAACACGACGCTTTGATTAATTTGCCTTGTTATTTATATAATTATAAAATGATGTATAGTCCTAGTTTCAATTATTTTAGAAAATTAATTTTAGTTTATTTTATTTCTCTCCAACATAGTAGTACCTATATACAGACGTCCTTGCAATCTTTATTTTAGTTCTTTGTTATTACTTTGTTGATAAATGAGTTAAACTCATTCGCCCATCTCTTGCTTTATTTTAATTTATTAAATATACTTTAATTTTTTTAAGAAAATTCATTAGAGTTGTAACTGATGGCAGGATAAGACATTTTCGTATTATTTACTTTATTCTTATGTATAAAATAAATAAAAAAGTAAGTGTGATTTATTAGTATCCTTTATTGATAAGCTTATTTATGTGATGCATTCATAAATATTTAAATTATGTATGCATGTTCTAAATTAAATTTACTGGCCAAATTCGACATTATAGAAAAGACTGACATTGATTTTTGGTTCATCATTATCACTTCTATATACTTGTAACTTAATATACATATGGATGATATTATAAGTACAATAGATACTGTGAGTATACATATATTATTACATTTTTCATATTGCTTCAAATGTGACTTTTATTTCTACCCTAAAAAGAATTAAAACAAACCTTACAAAAACAAAACAGGCTATAAGGCTTAGTTTATGTTTTAACTTCCATATTCTTGAAACTTAACAAACCTAAATGTGTTTTGTCTCTTTCTCACAAAAAAATGTCAAAGTGACAGATTTTAGCTAAAATAGGTTTGATGAACGTTATGAATAAGGCCAAGAGGCTTTTACAAAATATACATAGGAACGTTTATCTTATAAAATAAATAATTTTTGTTTTAACCCTTAAATGCATGATTTTTTATTTTTGGCAGAAAAAAGTTTTTGTTTAGTTCATTGGATGTATGAACTAGGAAAAATAATAAAAAAGTGCGCAGATTTTAGCGTTGTTGCTAGTTATTATTTCCCAAGACTTTATTTACTTGACGTTTAGTATAAAGGTGCGTTCAAGAACGTAAGCCTTTTTTTAAATCTGTGAGCTGTCCTTAGACAGCTTATTATGATGAGGCAGATTATTATGTAGACAAAGCATTAGCTTTGTAGACATTTGGCAACACATTTAAGGGTTAAACCTACAATTATAACACATTCAGAAACAACGGTTTCGCAGCGCTACGCTCGTAGCCGATAATATACAAGGAAAGCGCCTACGACAGAGCGCCCACCTAGCGGGCTCCTGGCACTGGAAGTTTTAAGGTAACCCAGGCCCACCTCTCAAAACCCCGTCCCTATGTCCAAATATGGACATCGGCCCTAAGTTCCGCTGCGGCTGTTGATAAACCGGCAACAGTACTTTAATCGGGCGTGCACTAGAACCGACATCTATAATTCTCACTGGTGGAACATTGCCAGTATCCAGAACTCCAAAGTCATATATCTTCGTTGACTCTGTGTGGGTGCGCATAACGCTCTGCTGCGATTTTGGTGGAAGGAAGATGTACTGGAATTGGTTGAGAACTTGTTGAATTTGCTCCTTTGTTGCGTTTTGATTCATTATTGACGAATGGGAGATCTCGTTCAACATTTTGTTGCATTTCGGCGACGATTTGCGGGCGGACAGCGGACACGTCTGAAAATAAATGATTATTTTTATTTTTGGAGATGAACACATTCTAAATATGGGGTTTTAGAACGAGATAATTATAAAAGCGTAGCATAGCATGTAAAATCAGAATTATCAAACTCTAATACAAACTCTTCATTCTCTTCTGTGATTAGGGGCGAATTTCCATCAGAGATGTTCCATGTTTCTGTGTCCATGTATTATTTTATATTTGACACCTCGCATGCTTAAAATCTTTTAAGCATGCGAGGTGTCAAATATAAAAAAATCCTATTATTCCTAGATAGGTGTCAAGTAACTCCGAAAATCTCTGTTGGATATTCACCCTAATCATTGGTGCCTAATTTTCTCTGATAAGAAGTAGAGCAGATAATAAAAGTAGGTATTTTCATAATTCAATAAAATATGTGGTTATCAAAATGAAGAGGCTGACAAGACCTAATTAGGTGAAATTGATGTTATTTAAGCAGTTTTTTAAGAAAAACTATTAGTTCTAACCTCCTAAATCTAGCACATCAAATAAAATATATGTTAATATTCACCATATTTCAAAGACCGTGGACGGGCTCGATACATAATTAGACGAAATCGGCTCGATAGAAAATAATTGCAAAGTTTGGTCTTTAAATCACATTATACGGTTCTATGTCTTTAGTTTTTTGACGTATGGGTCTGCAATTAAAAACATGAAGTCAACATATTCATACCTAAACCGCTAGTGAGTCATATTTCACAAATAATCCGCCCTTTTTTTTATTTCAATATTTATGTAATATTATCTTCAAAAACCGGGCCGCCCAGTAACACTCGCTCTCGTTTACTCCGATACAAATAGACAGTGTGCGCGCTATCCAAAATCCTCAACGCATTTATTTTTCCACAAAAAAGTACGTACCATCAACATAGAGTCAAGCAAATTCAACAGCTTCTTAGGTGAGCTGCAGTGGTTTCTGTACATCGGCATGCTCGTGAATGCGCTCAGATACGCTTCGTTTAAGGCTTGCCATTCAGTGTGGCTGGTCGCGAAGTCACGTATAATGGATTTCATTTTGAAGTAGTCCATGAAATTGTACTTGTTCAACGCACCCATTTTGGAGAGTAGGCACGTTGTGGAGTCGGTTAGTTTTTTACACTGAAAGAAATTAGAACATAAAAATTCAAAATCCATTCCGTATATAGATTAAACAAAAGACTGTAAGGAGATATAGTTATATAAAAAACCGGCCAAGTGCGAGTTGAACTCGCGCACGAAGGATTCCGTAAGTACCATTATCTATAAAAACGGCATAAAAAAACACGTTTGTTCTATGGGAGTCCCTTTAAATATTTATTATATTCTGTTTTTTAATATTTTTTGTTATAGCAGCAACAGAAATACGACATCTGTGAAAATTTCAACTGTCTAACTATCACGGTTCATGAGATACAGCCTGGTGACAGACGGACGGACAGCGGAGTCTTCAAATCAAATCAAATCAAATCAAAAATAGGTAGGTATCTACTACGTTTTTAAGACAGGTAGGGCTAATTTCATCTCGCTCATATTTGGAGCAGCCCAACTAGTTTTTTTTTGAAGTGGATACTTCTTTGCTCGCGTTCTTGTATAGGGGTACAGTTCAAAATGTATCACGTGACTTCCGGAATAACTTTTCTGTAGAGAAGCCTAATCTGATTTCAAAGAATTGTTTGTCACATGTTTTAATCCTTCTCTATTTGCCATTAGTTGTTGATCACGAAAAGTTATTTAGTTTATGTGGCGGACATGAAAATAATGCTAAAATGACCGCCATTTTCAATGTATCGCGAGTCAAATGAGCTACCTCAGTCAATGTTGCCATATATACCGATTTATCTGTACTTAAATACAGATTTTAGTGAATTAATTCAGATATATATTTTACGGGTACACCATAATAGCAGGCTAACCCGGTGATTTTTTATTAGGGTTCCATAGCCAACAAATAAGTATCCACTTAAACTTAATTAACGGTTGTATATCACAACCCGCTTCTCTTTTTGTTATTATTGTGAGAGAAACTTTACAAAAAAAATGTAAATATATTAAAATAGCATCGTTAAACCGTTTGGTTTATCTCGATACTAGCTACATAGTAATATACCAAAACCTTATGGAGGACCGCTGGGCTAACGAAAAAAACCATAGAATGCGAGATCCTTTACAAACTACCCAAACACGCCTATACAATGTGTATTGCTTATACTTGATCAAACGAAATGTGCGGATACTAGACAAAAAAATATCGATAAAAAAAAAAAAAAAAAAAAAAAAAAAGCCTACCAAAAAAAAAAAAAAAAGCCAAAAAAGTGCAAAAAAGTCTACCTCAAACTGCTAGTTTTAAAGTTACAGACACTAATTTAAAAAAAAGACTGTTCTTTTTCACAAATTTCTACTAATTACCTTTTTTTTTGTAGGTTTATGTTTGATATTGTTATTATTTTTTGATTGGTCGATTAGCTGCATTTTGTAGCTTTAAAACAAGACTACTTTTGAGAAACTACACCGTTTAGACGCAAAGATATGAATTAAAAACCAAACTCGGAAATATTCATCAGAAAAAAATTTAAAACGCCTTAATTTTTTAAATAGCCTATAATTTTTATTTTTATTTTTTTATCGATATTTTTTTGTCTAGTATTCGCACATTTCGTTTGATCAAGTATAAGCAATACACATTGTATAACCCGGTATGCGCGTGTTCGAACGAAAAGGCTGCCTGGCATCGTTTCCCTGCATAATGACAATGGCACCCATTCTGTGGGGCCATTTTGCGGCGCTACTTAAACTACTATTTTTTCTAATAACCCCACTACTTTGTGGGTAGGTATTTGGTTTTGTGTTCCTGTAATGATAGCATGCGGCCTTATCACAGATCGATAGAACGAGACGACGCTCCTATCTTGTCACTTATCGCGTGATAAGGCCGACCATGATACGAGGTCTGGTGGTGAGAGCTTCCGAGGATGCACTGTGTTGAGAGTGAGACCTGCTTTGTCTCTAGCTGTACAGCGAACCCCCAAATCAGTAAAGGGTCCGCAAGGCGCCTGTGATTCTCTGAGAACCAGTGCACTTTAATTGAAGCATACACTTACATCGAACTGAAATGACGTAAGCGCCGTTGAAAACCGAATATTTTCCGTATTTTGGTAGAATACTTAGTGGTCATATTTGGACAAATTAGTTATGTTTTGTGAAGGAATGTGTACAGTTAATCTTCACTGGCAGACGCAAATTAATTGTTGGTGAGTTTGACGGATGATTTTCAAGCTCACAGCTTAGAGTGGAAGATGGCAAGATGCTCTAATGAAGAACAGGAAACACTATTGTACAATTTATTAGCTTTTGTTTAATACCAGCACGGAAATACGTCTCTTTCTAATTAAAATGCTTTGAAAGAGACGGATAGTCTATGTCGCCGCGACATAGCTCGCGGGCCGTCCAGTGATAGCCGTGCCGGTAGCCAATGGGAGACGTTTGCATACAATTTATTTTCAAAGTGACACGCTCTCTTCAATGCCCGCTAGCCTAACGTGTCAAAATGGCACATTGTGATACGTGATTTGTGTCGCAACTCGCAAGCGATCATAGGCGACGTCGTCTGCTTACGACAGGCCGTATGCTTGTTTACCACCGCCATTTAATAAAAAATGACGTCACTGCAAACTGTGCAAGCCTCTAAAAAAGATAGTTCTTCTGACTTCTTATGATATTACATACCATTGCCACAGGCTCGCGGTATTTTATCACCGGTACCACATGCGTGGAGTATTCTAGACGGCTGATGGAGCTCAATCCACACTCTTGCAGCACTGTGTCGTGTGTGATCAGTCTGGGGATGTCGCAGAATTGATGGCGATTTTTCTAGAAGAAAAAGAACATAATTATATATATTACTAGCTTCTGCCCGCGACTCCGTCCGCGTGGAACTCGTTTATATCGCAGCTCCATACAAACTTTTACCCCCCCATTTCACCCCCTTAGGGGATGATTACGGGGATAAAAACTATCCTATGTTACTCTCCATCCCTTCAACTATCTCCACTTAAAAAATCACGACAATTCGTCGCTCCGTTTTGCCGTGAAAGACGGACAAACATACAAACAAACAAATACACACATAGGTACACTTTCGCATTTATAATATTAGTATCGATACGCAATTAATATAAATCTGTTTTCTTATCATGCGCTTACCGTTTTCTCCGGTTGGATCCTAAAGAACCCGAAGTCCGCTTTAGCACTAGTTTTACAAAAGCGACTGCCGAGCCAGTGGGAAAAATATAAAAAATGTGTAATAAGACTTTCTTGGGATTGGAGCGGTTTCCTCACCTCCATTTGAATGACGTTACGGTCCAAAAGTGCTAAACATTCAATTTCCTCGACTGTAAAAAAAGCTTAACTTACAGGCAGGCCATTTGCTGAACTTATTTGACAAACGATGTCATTTGTTGCGGTGCTCGAGTGCCTGCAAACAGTGTTTAGTTAAAATAGTGCGTAATAACTACAACTTAGAAAAGTTGAAAAACCCCCCTACATTTTCATTTCAAAGTCCAATATCTCAAACACGGCTGAACAGATTTTTATGAAACATGGCTAAGAACACTCGGGATAAAATTATCTATGACACAAAAAAAACAGCATTCAAATCGGTCCATCCGTTTGGGAGCTACGATACCACAGACAGACACGTTAAACTTATAACACCCCTCTCTTCGCGTCGGGGGTTAAAAATAGTAATATATATTAATTATTGTGTAGTGATGTGTGTCTTACTTGCAAGGGTCGTTCTTCTTCACGGTAGGACAGTTCTGTAAAATAAGTAATACTGAAATATGTTTCCAGACCATATTTATATAAAAAGTTAAAACTAATCATCATCTAACATCTAACATCTAACATAGTAACATAGTAACATATGGACCGCTTTGTTACAAAAAAATTAAGCCACAAAATGTACATATAATCACGCCTATTTCTCGGAGGGGTAGGCAGAGATCACGGATTTCCACTTGCTACGATCTTGACAAACCTTTCTTGCTTCATTCACTTTCATCACATTCTGCATACATGCTCGTGGGTTCAGGGTACTCTCGACCTGACCTTTGATTTCTTCAGGATTTCTCAGATTTGGTCGGCAAATGTTCGACGAGGTCTTCCCATTCCAACTGTACCATCAACTTTCCTCATACACTCTCTTTGTTAATCTTCTTTCATCCATCTTAACATGCCCTTTTCTATTTGCCACAAAATGTCCACTTCAAATGCATTGTTTTAAACAGAGAGAAATAAACAGTTCACATTTTTTATTCATCAGTTTCCTTGTACATAATAATAATAAATAATAAATCAGCCTATATACGTCCCACTGCTGGGCACAGGCCTCCTCTCATGGATGAGAGGGAACGGGCAGTTGTCCCCACGCTGGCCCAGTGCGGGTTGGGGACTTCACATCATCATCATCCTCCCAGCGTTATTCCTAAACGAGCCCGGGGGTCCGCTTTGACACCTAATCCCAAGATTTGGCATAGGCACTAGTTTTACGAAAGCGACTGCCATCTGACCATCCAACCCAGAGGGAAAACTAGACCTTATTGGGATTACACCGGTTTCCTCGCGATGTTTTCCTTCACCGAAAAGCTAACGGGAAATATTCCGTACATAAGTTGCGAAAAACTCATTCGTACGAGTCGGGATTCGAACCTATTACGACCACCGGTTGACAGCCGCATGCCTGAACCGCTACGCTACCGTAGCTTCAGTCTTTGTCCATATCAAACAAATATCAGTCATCATCATCATATCAGCCGAAAGACGTCCACTGCTGGACATAGGCCTCCTCCAAAGAGTGCCAAAGCGACCGGTCCTGCGCCACCCGCATCCAGCGGACTCCCGCAACCTTTACCAGGTCATCAGTCCACCTTGTCGGGGGCCTACCCACGCCGCGCCTTCCGGTAAATATCAGTATTAGGTACCTACCTCAGACAACACATCAAAGGTGCAAGCCAGCACTTTGTTAATCTCACAATCAGCCTCATAGTTGGTGATGGCTCTGGTCAAGCATTTCGTGACCACCCTGGCTTTGGCCTTTGACCACGACGGGTGGTCGACGGTCATGTTGTTGAGCATTTTCGAGAACGCGTCCAAGTCGACTCCGGATTCGGTGACGATGTTCAGTTTTTGGAACACGCATGTTTCTTGGGCACACTGCAAAATGGAAACGTAAGCTTATCATGTTTTTACTTAACTTATAAAATATGATTTTAACCCACCTTTTGTTTAATCACGTAAGTTTTGTAACCAATAGACATGCCATTTAATTATACAGTCAAAAAATGAGCCAAGTTCTTAATAAAATATGACTTCACTCGCAGCTTAACTTATTATAAATGCTTAATGCTAAGCTTATATTATAAATGCGAAAGTGTATGTGTGTGTTTGTTTGTTTGTTTGTCCGTCTTTCACGGCAAAACGGAGCGACGAATTGACGTGATTTTTTAAGTGGAGATAGTTGAAGGAATGGAGAGTAACATAGGATAGTTTTTATCCCCGTAATCATCCCCTAAGGGGGTGAAATGGGGGGTAAAAGTTTGTACGGAGCTGCGATATAAACGAGTTCCACGCGGACGGAGTCGCGGGCAGAAGCTAGTGATTCGATATTTGCAAATTAAAAAGGTATTTGTTTAAAACAGCTGAGGGTGCGGGCTTGCAAAATGTGTGCATACTAGTTTCTGCCCGAGACTCTGTACGCGTGAAATTCGTTAATATCGTAGCTCCATACAAAGCTTCACCCCCCATTTCACCCCCTCTAGGGGTGAATTCCGGAATAAACACTATCCTTTTTCCTTTTCCGGAACTCAAACTATCTCTATACCAAATTGCATCTAAATTGGTTCAACGGTTTAAGCGTGAAGAGGTAACAGATAGACAGACACACTTTCGCATTTATAATATTAATATGGATAGAGCGTCGTGTCTAGGAGAAGGTTAAAAACACTGATGTATATATAACACATTCACTGCCAACAAATTCGCAGCGCTGGTCTCATAGCCCAGGGGTCGCCAAATGGCGGACCGCGGTCCGCATCCGGACCGTTTTGTGCGGACCGCGAGAACACGGCAACTTGCACTACAGAGTACCTGCGTAATTAAATAAAAATGTATTCCCCCGGCATTTTTTTTTCTGTAAAATGTTGTGCGGACCGCGATGGTCATTTCATTTCTTAAATCGGACCCTGAGCGAAACTAATTGGTGACCCCTGTCATAGCCGATGCCGTGATTTTCCCGCTAAGTAGCGGAAAACGCCCAAGAACAGAGCGCCCGCTAGGCGGGTTCCTGGCTGTAAAAGTGTTAAGTGACTGAGTGTACTCACAGACAAAGGCAGAACTTTGACATCCAGCCTCGGCTTAGCAGTCGTAGTCGTTGTGGGTACAGGTGTGGTGGCAACAGAGTTGTCTATGGTCAGCCGGGCCTGAGGATCCCAGTTTAAACGGAAGTCGCACTCTGACCGCCATGATGGATTGATGAAACCGGACATGTCGCAGCAGTCGAGCGGGTCTTCGGTAGACTGGAAACAATTCAATCATTATCATTAAGTATCATTTATTCGTTGCAATTCATTACTATCATTATCAATCACGGGGCAGTCGAGCAAAACAGCGGCACGGCCGTACCAACCTTTTCTCGAAGCAGTTCAGGCCATTTTCGACCCTCCAATAATTAAATTAAATTTTGTGACTTGGCAATCACACAATACGAGTAGTTTTAGGTATGCAAAAATCCATAAATAAGTAAAGTTGTGTGATTGCCAAGTTGCAGAATTTTATTTAGTTAGCAAATAAAGAATAATCAGCATGCCTGTAAATTGGTACTACGAAATATCTCACAACTTTTTACGGTGGAAGAGTTTCGAGACGGCCTCTTTTTTACATGGAATGTTTTTATGGCATCTTTTTTTTAAACACCACAGCGGTGACACACAACTACACGACCTGCCTGGTGGTGAACTAACACCGGTGCCGTTTAGGTGCATACGTTGCCTTCCATTTATTGATTTGAAGATTCGTTGTGTCGCCAGCTAGAGACGACTGGTTAGCCTAGTGGGTAGTGACGCTGCCTACGAAGCTGAAGGTCCTGGGCTCGAATCCCGGTAAGGGCAAATATTTGTGTGATGAGCATGAATATTTGTTTCCGAGTCATGGAAGTTGTTCTATGTATTTAAGTATTTATATCTATTATATATATTGTCGTCTAGTACCCATAACACAAGCCTTACTGAGCTTACTATGGGACTAGGTCGATTTGTGTAAGATTGTCCCCTAATATTTATTTATTTAAGAGACATATGCAACTAAATCAGGTGCTTCACTCTGAACACAACACGTCACAATTTGAAACAATAATTTACAGAAATGCCATTACCTATGCCATTAAATAGAGACCAAATTATTAATATCTTGCTGCGTTTCTTCAAAGCAAATGTCCACTTTAAGAGACGCTACTAAAGCGCACCTGTGAAAGAAACCTTCAGATATTTGATATTTTTGGGGGCACAGTAGTGCCACCGCCAAGACTCCAATATAATTTTATTTTTGAGTTAAGGATCGTATCCGCCTACTTACATCGTCAACTTGAGGAGCGGGCGGCAAATCCACTACGTGAACTTGGAATGAGTTACCGGAGCTCGTGGACTCCGTAGTCATCTCAGTTAGCTGTTTCTGGAAATAAATGGTAGACGTACAACATATGGGGTTATCTACCGGGTTAATTGTATTGCAACGTATTCGTAAGGGGCTACCCGAGGTTTTCATCGATTTCTGTAAAGGTTTGAATCGTATCTCCTACTTTTGCACTACAGATAGAATTATAAGTTAAACGGCTATCGGTTCTTCAATCTTTTATCTCCATTTTTGTCTTTCGGATTTTGAAAGAAATGAATACTTTTTGTAAGATTTTTTTAAACATTGTCTAAAAAACACTTATTTTATTACGTATCTCTATTGATGTAAAAGATCTAACATAAACGAAATCTACATATGTTCGTCTATGACGTCTCTAAAAACGCTTTCTTTTCGTTTCGGTTTTCATTTTAAACTAATTAATACAAAAGTTATGGCCAGAAAACCAGTTATTTGGCATAAAATTGTTTAACTTCATGCCAAATATCTCGAAAACAATGACCTTTGAAGTTAATATGGGATACTATATTGCTTAAAACCGTTGTTGTTGATATAATAAGCTACAAAAAACATTAGAAAACTAAGGGGTTCAGATCGAAGGTCATTGGCGTAATAGAGCCCCCTTAAGAGTAATAGACCTTGATTGCAACATTTTGGACTCGCTATACAAAAGTGAACCGTTTTTGAAATAAATCACTTAAATTAAAAAAAAAAAAAAAATAAGTCGATGGTCTTTTTTATTTTAACTAACGATAAAAAACATCTGCTTTTACAAAGAAGTAATTTAAAAAATATATAACACTTGACAGATTATTGATTTGACATCTACAAGTCCACTTACCGATGTGTGTTGAGTAACCGGACGGACGGGGCTGTGTCTGTAGTAGTGCATGACATGTGTGAATCCACACTCCGACAGCACTGACTCGCTGAACAACTCCGGTAGATCGCAGCATTTGGAGCCGAAGTACTGAAACAAAACATTATTATATTATTATGATGAATGACTATTGAATACTTATTATTTTTTGACTTTAAATCTAGGATGGCCTAGCTATTATTAATATTCTGACATTGACATTGTACCATTTATCATTAAGTATTTAAATTGTTCCTATTGTTAGTATTTTTTTTTTGTTTCTCATGTCTGTTTTAATTTAATATTGGGTTTTTATTGACTATTATTTATTATTGTTCCTTATTCTTATACACTCTGACGATCTTTTTGTGAATCCATGCTATTTTAATTTTATAAAATGACATGTAAATTTTCAAAATGAAATAAAATAATCTAATCTAATCTAATCAAATGACATTAAACTCATAAAACCATATAGTATACTTAGGACCTTGTCGTATCATAATATTAGGTATAAAAAGCAACACTTGTATATTTATCTATTTGAGTTCTTGAAAAAGGCTTTCAATGAGATTTGCAATAGTTACGGGAGCGGAAAATCGATCTAAAGGTGGCGGTTCGCGCCGCGACAGAGACTTAGCGACCGAGACAGGAGACCGAGACCGGAGACCGCGACAAGACAAAGACAAAGGAATCTCGCGTCTCTGTCTCCTGTCTTTCTCTCGCTTGCGAACTGTCTCTTATACATTGCCTAACGTCAAGTGACGGTCGCGGTCTCCGGTCGCGGTCTTCTGTCTCGGTCGCTTGTCTCTGTCGCGGCGCGAACCGCCACCTTAAGGGTGAGGCCAGACGAGCGTAATTTGCGCGCTGTGAGTCGCGTAATTTCGGACCGCCCGTAGATGGACATTTCGGTTTGCTCATCTACGGGCGGACCGAAATTATTGTCTCGCCTGACTCCCATCTGACCTCATCCTTGGTCTCATTACCGAGAAAATGTCTCATCTTCGTGTTGACGCACAGCAAAGCTCGATCTTTCAGGTAGGTAGGTAGATACTTTTAAAATGAAAATCATTTTTTTTATTACCTGTCAAACCTACCTTTATCTTGACATAACATAACGTTTGAAGTTTGTTATGAGATTGTTATAATTTGTTCAGTTTTAAATTCTTAAGTTTACTCACGTATTTCATAAACCAAGGTGGTCGCTGCTCGTAAGCTAAATTGGCTTCTAAGTTCTCGTAAAGGCTGAAAAAAACATTATTTTATATACAATGTACCTATGTAATTTAACCTACTTGTGTTATACTTAAAGAAAGATACAGTGGTTGTCGTAGATTAGATTTGACAACCGCTTTAGCCTAGTTGGTAGTGACCCTGCCTACGAAACAAGAGGTCCCGACCCCGTATCAGATGGGGTCTGGGTTCGAATCCCAAGTATTTGTTTTGTTCAAGTCATGGATGTTTTCTATAAATAATAAATATTAGGGGACAATCTTACACAAATCGACCTAGTCCCATAGTAAGCTCATTAAGGCTTGTGTTATGGGTACTAGACGACGATATATATAATAGATATAAATACTTAAATACATAGAAAACTTCCATGACTCGGAAACAAATATTCATGCTCATCACACAAATATTTGCCCTCACCGGGATTCGAACCCAGGACCTTCAGCTTCGTAGGCAGCATCACTACCCACTAGGCTAACCGGTGGTCAATGTATTTAAGTATGTTTATCGTCGTCTAGTACCCAGAGTACAAGCTTGGCTTAGTCTAAACACACACAACATACACACATAGTTTTCTAACATAGTTTTGTAAGTCCCAATTGTTACTAACACTATTATGGATCTCGGTCTGAATTAAACAATTTTTATTTTTATTTTTTTTATTTTTAGTTTGGGACTAGGTCGATTTGTGCAAGATTGTTCCCTAATATTTATTTGTTATTATTTAGATTCTCCTATAAAACGGAACCGGTGGTGACCCTGCTAAAGGTTGCGGGAGTCCGCTGGATGCGGGTGGCGCAGGACTGGTCACGTTGGCACTCTTTGGGGGAGGCCTATGTCCAGCAGTGGACGTCTTTCGGCTGATATGATGATGATGATGATAAAACGGAAAAAGTCATCCATAGCCAAGTTCGGAATATTTATAATATCTTACTTACCCTTGCGAGAACATGAATTTGAAGCCAGCGAGCGACGATACATTTGAGCAAGCGTCACTTTTCCTCCAATAAGCGTTTGGGCAGTTCTGTAAATCATCATTTGAATCAATAAAAAACCGAGTCACCGAGGGTTGCGTACAAACTATCATACCACTATTATACAAGTCACTACCCCGCGTTATTTTGAAAAAAATCTTAACAGTCTGTCAGAATGCCGTCTCGCAGACGCAGGCCGCGTTGATCATCCGAGACACGAACAACAGCAGGTTCCATGGTTGAGGGTTAGTCCCCGAGAGTCTCACAATAGGGATACGGACTAAGATTTTTTTATGATGTCATTCGAACCGGTTTTTGGAAAGGAACAAATGTTTGTATGGGAGCAACTACAATTAAAGAACATAAATACCCATAAATTTGAGACAAAGACGTCGCTGGTGGCAGCGCAAAACACTTCATACTGATAGACACCCACGTATGACGTCACTTGTACAAAGTAGTTGTATCGTTGTATGGAAAATCCGGTAAATTGTTGTTTCGGTCGCGAAATACTGCGTTTAAGTACATAGTTGTCATACAATTTTGTTTCTATAAAAGCGTAAGAATTCTATTGGTAGCTTTAAATTTACTCTTGGACAATTTTAAAAAATGAATATATTTTCAAAATTTTCAAGGTTCATATCTTTTTATGATTTTAACTATATCTTATAATTTATACTGTATTACGATAATTTGATGGTTTACTATCCATTTAGCATCACTACGTTATCAATTTGAACATGAGGCATCATGCTTATTGAAAGCGCTGTGGGTGTGGAATTGGTTCTTACAGTTTCTATGTGAACAAGTGTTAGCGCGATCTGTCTTACAGGTAGCGATATTTAGCGTGTAATTGCGTAAAATCGTATATGACGTGTAGATTGGTGCTACATTAAGTACTAATAAGTTGCAACTTGGTATGTTTGTTTTTATTAACGGTTCTTTTAGACTATTTTCGTACGAATTTGAAGAAAAAAAAATAGAGGCGGAAGTATTCAATTACCAACTAAGTTAACGATTGAATTAATAAAATGAAAAAAAAATACGCTAGATAGAGAAGATATAATTTCGTCTTTTTCTCTGATATTTATTTAATGACAGGAAGGAAGCAAGAAAACTTTAGTTTAATTTGTATGCAAAAAGCAACCTCGGCTTTTCTAGCTCCGTGGCTCTATATGCAGTGACGATTCACACCAATTTTGAAAAACTTTATGAAACGCGATTCACCACAACTTACCCGATTCTTCAAATTCCATTGGCTGTGTGCCTACTTTTATTTAGTGTGTTTGCCTAAACATACTAAAATTCCAAATAAATCTACCTATACTTCTACACGCAAAATAAATGTAAGTCGCTTTACCTCAATCAACTGTTCCACAGTGCACTCCAACAGCGCTTGTCCCGGACAGGTGTTCGTGTAACGCCGAGTGCGGTTCACGTAGCACCCCTTCAGTGCCGGTTCCACTGCCCCATGCCATGCTTGGGGTAAAATACCTGTCAGACACAAATTGTTAATGTATAGGTACTTAGATATCTATCCGTTCTGTCGTATTCATTTCACACAATCAATCAATTTCTGCTAGCTAACGTAGGTATACTTACACAGTATGTAGGTATGGAAGTCTGTATTTTATTCGGCCATATGTTTTTTTGTAGCTATCAAGCTTTAGTAGTACTTAATACGGGTGTAGAATCAAATTTTATTATTACTCCAAAAGAAAGAAGGCAAAAAAATGCCTAGTGACGAAAATCCCATTCAGATGTCTCAAAGAATTACGAATTCTTAAAACTGTGGACACATAACTTTGTGATTATTTTAACCTTGCTTTTTTCTCCATTTGACTACATTTTTAATCGTTTTTCGAAAAAATATAGTAATATTCAGTATTTTATTTAGTGTCTACACCCCTCTTACTCAAGGACAAAACAGCGATAGTGTCATAATTCTTATTAGTTCAGTAAAATTGTACTGCGGCTTATGTTGAACTTGTGCCTGCTCTCTCTAAGTCATCTCTCTAAGTCAGAAACCATCGTGGCATTGACAACGGCGATACTCTAAAATTAACCTATTCATTTGCCACTCGTCACTAGATGTCGGTAGAGTCGTCTCACCGTTCAGAACTTGGCGGTATTGGTCCCGTGCAGGCAGCGCATCGAGCAGGCCGAGTTTGTTGTTGATACACGTCCATTCTCGGCACTAGAAAAATATACGAAGAATTATTTTAAGGAAAAAAAATGCATCTAAAAAGACTTCTATAGGAGTATTTTACTTTGATGTAAGGGTAAACATTTTATCTGGCCTGTTAAATAGTTCAACTTTACTCCCCTCCACTCTCTATTCAAATGCAATAGGCATGCAGCCTCATGTTCAAATTGATAACATAGGTAGTGATGCTAAATGGATAGTAAACCAAATAATCGTAATAAAGTATAAATTATAAAATGTAAATAAAATCATCAAAAGATTGAAAGAAATTTTATTGATTTATTGATTGAAAGTTTAGAAAAATGACTGGGGCGACCTGCTCCATACAAATGTAAAAAATAAATCGCGTCAAAAAATTTGTTTTTTATTTTTTTCGCATTCTACTCTCGATTCTGAACAAACGGTTTTCAGGTTTTGCGTTATTTTATTAACACGTTGTATATGCATTTTTTAAAATTGTCCAAGAGTAAATTTAAAGCTGCCAATAGAATCCTTACGCTTTTATAGAAACAAAATTGTATGACAACTATGTACCTACTTCAACGCAGTATTTCGCGACCGAAACAACAATTTACCGGATTTTCCATACAACGATACAACTACTTTGTGACGTCATACGGGGGTACGTCATCAGTATGAAGCGTTTTCCACTGCCGCCAGCGACGTCAATGTTTGTCTCAAATTTTTGGGTATTTATGTTCTTTAATTGTAGTTGCTCCCATACAAACATTTGTTCCTCTCCAAAAACTGGTTCGAATGACATCGTAAAAAAATCTTAGTCCGCATCCCTATTTAATATTTAAATCGAAACTCAATTCCAGCTTAACTACTTACCAGTCGACGATTTTTCATGTAAGATGTTCCGAAGTCATCGCTGAACGCCTTGAAAAGGTGAATATTTCATTAATTTTGATAAGTATTCCTATATAAACTCATTTTAGAACGTAATATGACACAAATTCAATTTTAATTACGAATTAAATTCACTTGCGCTCAAAACTACATCAACTATTAATTCCACATTCGAATTTCGAAACTCCAAAAAGTCGCGGGCTTTTTTCAGCCTTTCGATTTACAAACAGCCAGTTATTTAAAAAACCATAATTATTTACCGTGTTTAAAATAAATAATAAGAACAGAATTTTCATATTCGTGACACTATTCGAACGTTGAGGAACGAACTGAGATAATGTGGCCTCCGGCGAAGTGGGGTCATTAGTTCGCTGATAAAATTATTTTTTGCGTTTTAATCGTAAGTAGGTAGTCCAACGGCGACTGTTAACCTAAGATGGACAAATATGCTTTGTGCGTATCACTCGTATCAGGGACTCATTGTATTGTTAAAAACATTGCAAATGGCATATAGCTATCGCGTTCTAAACTAACGTGTCAACATCTACCTGCACGTAAAGTGGGGATGTACGTACCTAATTTATTTTCTTGTTATACCTATGGTGTGGGGTATCGTTGTACAGCTTGTTCAAAAATATTATGAGTTTCTAAAACCATTTTTCAACTTAGTCCATTTGTGTGATGTTGGGCTTTAAAGCCCAAATTTTTGTTAGTCATGTTCATGTGTCTAAATGGCTACTAGATACTGGGAATGTGAAAAGATTCGTGGCAGTAGTACATGTACCTAATGAATTTAAAAGGAAAACTATCACGGCTAAGTAGCCATTACTAGTTACCGAGTAATAGTCGACCAACTTAAAATGTACTTGAACTCTTACAAATTCGACCGACGCAACCGCACCATTTTGGTACTTGGCGCGTATGGACGATGCAACAAATACAGACAGGCAACTACGGAACTCTACACTGCGTGTGGCCCGACACGCACTTGGCTGGTTTAATAATCTAGTTCCTACTAAAAATAAGGTAGTTCAGGCATGGAAGGCCCGGCCGGTAACAAGGCCCAGTATTCAAAAATGACAATTGCAATAGCATTATCCATTCAGCACACCACGCACACATAGAAGTAGCAGATACGAGCTGGCAACATCGCTTTGCTTCGTACGCGACGCCATTTTAACAGTAGCGCCCAAGCATTCAGGCGGTAGGTTGCGCTTGATATATTTTTTTACGAAAATAAATATAATTTTTAACAAGTTTCTTGTTGTATTCTGTTTTTTTTTTATTTGAATGCAAACAAAAGTTATCCAGCTGTATAAGGAGGGGTAAGTTTATTGTCTATTTTGTATAAAATTTCCTCTGTTATTTTAGAATAAATACTATAGCTAAGAAGGCCCACTGTTCCGTTGGTAACAAGGCCCGGACCCGGGCCTTATTAAATGTATGATATGTTTAGGGGGTGTAGAAAGGGTGAGTGTGGACTGCACCCCAGAGGGGTTTATGGCAGTCCACACTCAGAGAGAGACTCTGAAGTACTGGCTATACAACTAACTAACACAGTATATATACAAGTAGCTACATGCATAATCATTCATACATCTCGCACGTACTTAATCTATGGCTAATCTTAAGCACGTATTTAAGGAATATCTTATCACTACAATAGAATGTGCCTTGCCGGCACAATATGAAATTATTATAATAAACTATATGAATTTTCTTTATAGGTACTTAGATTGAAATGTCGTTGCCACCCCTGTCAGTTAAGAGGATGCGGGCTCTGTGGTCAGAGAATAATGGCTGTTGTGTTGATTATTTAAAAAGCCTTTAGTTCAATAAGGCCCGCAGAAATATTGTTAAATGAAAACTTATGAGCGATTACTTATATTTTTTGTTAAAAGTTTATGTTAAAAGAGCTGTAACGAATGATGGTTAATTTGTATTTTTAGCCTACTATTTTAATGTAAAATAGGCGGGGTCTTATATCTTTAGTTCAATAAGGCCCAAAGCCAAATATTTCGACTAATTAAGAATATTCTCGTGTTGTGAAGATACCAAATATGGTTATAAGTATATGTTTAAAGTTTGTAACTTTGAAAAGCCGTTATTACTGTATAAATGTTTATATCTTTTCCGGGCCTTATTATCATGATAGTGTTTAATAAGGCCCAAAATGGTACCTAGTTCTAAAAACCTCAATTTTCAAGAATCCTGAAATATTTTTATAAATAAATATTTATAAAAACACATGGGAAGAAACATAAACCAATGAGCCTATTTTGAATGAGTTTTATTTATTATCCTGACTACCTATATCTAAACACATTTAATTTCGAATAAAGGTGGGCTTTCCATGCCTGGACTACCTTAGTAAGGTTTGCCATAAATATGTTGTTTTCGTTCATTACCAGATTTATTTAAAATTTGGTTTTTGGCCAAAGTTCCCCCATGGTGGCAAAGTAGGCATGTTTGACGGTATATGTTTATATGTTCAACTATATACACTCATGGTACACCGCCCATACTAAATTGCCCATTTCTCCTTTATTGTAAGTAGCAGTTAAATGTACTGATATGATTTTATTATGTTTATTTAAGATGCTACGTTATTTAGAAGAGATACATTCGTACGATTGAGGACTTCGATCAGTACAGTAAAATTGCAGATTTTTTGTTACCACATTTAGCGAGTTCTTTTCCCGGTTCAGACAGGCGATTATTTAAAATTCTTTGAATGCATCGTATTGTTTTAAACATAAAAATGAAGTGTTCTTTCAGTAAAATTTCCTATTTTGAGTCTTTAAAGTACTTCTCCTCCATGTGGCAAATTCGTGGGACGCCCTGTATTGTTCAAGCTATATGAACTGAAATGTTTTGTAGTGGGATTTGAGATAGTTATGTTTTACAATCAAAAGAAACAAAACAAATGCAACTCTGTTCCCATTTAAACGTATACATTCAATTGAAGAGGCCATGCCTTTTAACATGCCTTTGGGCGGCAACAGGTAACCAGCAAGGGGCCCCTAAGGCGAGGAACACACGGGGCTTGAAATTTTGTATCACGATGTAGGTAATCCGCCTAGACCGGACACGAATCCGCGCGCCCGTGCAGTGACGCGGAGCCACCGTATCGTGTCCGGCAGGGTTCGAAATTATCAAGATAATTACGCTTCTTGATAATTATCACCAGTATAAGAACCAATGACACTCGAGTTCGCTCAACTTTATTCCCATTAGGTGGCCCATAAGGCCCCCAATGAGGTTATACCTAAGCACATCTGTGACTGGCCGCCTAGCAGGCCAAACAGGAAAAAAAAATGGCTCAACTGCATAATCCCAACTGAATTCTTCTTGTAAGGGGAACGTAGACACTTCGTGTGGTCGGATAGACGCAAGTGCGGAAATACACGTTCGAATACTTAGAATACAGTTTCACGAGCGCAATTTTTTGTTATTATCAATCGATAATTATCCATCTGTTATTATCACGATAATTATCATGATAATTATCGTGATAATTATCATTGATAATTATCCTTTTGAACCCTGTGTCCGGTCTAGGCGGATTACCTACTCATACTCATATATTGATAAAATATAAAATTATACATGTCAAAATTGTTAATTAATAAAAAAATCTTACATACTGTAATTTTTTTTCCCACATCTATACCAAAGAATGATGGGCAGAAATGTATGGAACCCAGCCTCATCACCAATACAATTACCTATAACGAATATAGATTTATTGACAACAGCATTTGTTATAATTATTATAAAGACCACTATCGGGGCTTTTGGAGTTTGTCCTCATATTAGAAAATTAAGCTTATGTAACTAGCTTTCACGTGATATGCATGAGATTGTATTGGATATGGAGGCCAACTTGCCCATTATTCTTTCAAACTCCGTGTGTTCCTTGCCTAAGTATCCTTGGTTCCTGTTCAGTTGAGTCGCCAGAGCTCGCGTGGGTAGGCTGTGCTGACTTGAAAGTGAGTGATATTTACAATTATCAAGCGACCACGGTATCCGTTTCATCGAGCAGGCATAAAACGATATAAAATAAAAGACCCAAGATATTCGTAACTTAATTTATTGGACATCTCCATAAATAAACTAATTTTACATTAGTACAACTTACACAAAACAAGCGAAAACCAAAATGTCAGCGACACGAGAACACCTCAGCACTGCCGTGTACAAAACGTAGGTACCTATAAATATCGGGAAATTCTACCGAATTGATACAATGGCAGCATACCGTTAATTTGATGAATCAACATTTGAAAATGTATAGTATATTTTTAGGTCCGACATTATAGCCATATTAACACGTTGGCTGCCATGAGCATCACCGGTGGGATCACGTAATCTTCTCTGTGGGGGTGTGGGGCCATCATCAGCACCGGTGAGAACAAAAGCTCGTTTTTCAGGGTATTGGGCGTGGGAGCAATCCTTTAGGTGAAGTATGGTGGCAGCTAACGTGTTAGCATAGGCAGGCTTAGAAACTGATACTGCCTCTCTTTTTCGCACGAACTTAACCCCAAATAACTCTTAGTCGTGTTGAAAGGGATGAGTGTATGTATTCAGTTTCACTACTAATGACAACTACTTTTTTTTATACAGAGATTTTCTAACTTATTACGATCTGTGAGAAAGAGGCCACATTGTGATTTTACTATCTCGGTTACTTTGGTGAGTTATACAATTCAGTGTTTTTCACAAAATTAACTCAAAAATCACAGTTGTTATATCATTAGCAAGACAAAACAAGGTTGGGTGACATGATGGATAAATGCAGGATTAACCAATCAGAACTTTAACTCATTTGACTTATGTAAATATTGTAAATCAATGGCGAAGTATGGTACCTATAGGCAGGAACTGCATAACCAAAAAATACCACTACCTTTATTTAATGGTATGACGTCATATCGGTTTTTACCCGGCCGGTTTCGGTAGGGGACCTTTACATTTCGCCAGTAGCTACCGATAAATAACGGTTACCGTTATTTTGTCCGGTACCCTAGCCGCAATTAATGCAAGCATAAAGGTAAGCGATATTTCGACTTCGGCAAGGCGGACGAGGTCGACCCGCTTACGAACAATTTTTTACGGTATTTAAATAATACCGGTTAAAATTTAGGTAAATTTTTATACAAATACCGGTACCGAGCCGATACCGGTACCGGTCATTGACTTGATACGAAGTCCGCACATTTCGTGCCCCACACGCCAACGACTACATATCTAGTCAGTTTCTTCAGTCAAATAGCTGCTGACGTGCGTTGGCATGAGGTTTAATTTCGCATTTGACGTCTGTGACAGTTGGCGTGTGTTGTATCGTGGCGGGGAATAGGTTGAAAGGATTTCGGTGCTGTAATATTGGCGCGAGGAGGCTAACCTTTACAATGAAGCGGTATCGTAATGGCATACTGGTTTCACACCGGTATAACCTTAAAACCGAAATCAGTCCCTGCCTATAGGTGAATTATGAGTTATTTATTTTACATATATATAATGCGTATTAGTTTATCTCATAAAATACAGGTAACTTGTAAATTTGTATATATTACTAACATTTTATTGCATGGAAATAATACAACCAATCCAATTAACGAATTATTTTGATCAACAAAATATGTAACAACATAGAAAGAACAAACTTGAGGGAAACATGAGGCAACATCACATACCACGACCACTACGTAAGGAGTGAAAGCCTAAGAAATATGCGAATATGTTATTAGGATGGTAATGGTAAGCGGTTGGGGGCGGCGTTTCTTCTCATACAAACATACCGGTATCAATTCTCGGTATATCGCAAAGTTATACACAATTTTGTATCCAACCGACTAACAGTTCAGTGGCAATGTCAATAATCTTACTATTATTATAAATGCGAAAGTTTCGATGTTGTATGTTTGGAAGTTTCGTCGGTTGAGCCGTTTTTAAACTTTGGATGAAATTTTGCACAAAGATAGTATATAGCCTGGATTAAAATATATGATAGTTTTTATCCTGGGTCCAGGCAGACGAAGTCGCGGGCGGAAGCTAGTATAATAATAAGGACCAAAGGCATGCGATGCCCAATGCAAAGAATTGAACTAGCCCACATTCCTAAGCCAAAGCAAAATCTTACCTAGATTTTGCATTGGCTTTCAATTTATAAAATAAGTTTCTGTCAAAAATTTCATGTTTGGTACAAGCTTTTATTGCCGACTGTACTTTTCTGTATACCATCATCAACTACTCATTGAGACGATTCTAACGAGCCCAAACGGGTGACTGGGTTACGTCGGTTAAGTACTGAATTCCCATGGCCACCTTCTGTCTTCATCATCAGATCAGCTCGATGGTACCATAATATTGAATTGTCATCCAAACTATACTTATACCCAAAATTTCAGCTCAATCGGTCACCGGGAAGTGGGTCAAATTGAACTTGCAAGATTTGTCCCATACATACTAACAGGGCAAGTTAATATAAAGCCTGTAAAAAATACGAGCCCTCAAGTTTGTTCCTTGCAAACATGTTATTTGAACAGCAATCGATGCTAATTTCTATACACGTATAGTAGCATTATTATGCTTGAAATGGTCACGATTTTACACATACTAAGCGTTTTGGTATTGCTCTGCATTCATATTGCTCTGCATTCATATTGCTCTGCATTCATCAACTGAAAACCCTTATTAAAATTGGACCTGAAACAAAAAAACACAAATACATAAAACATTATGAAAATGAGAACATTCATTTATGAGAACTTTATAAAAGTAATCATCCTACTACCGTTATTCCCGGTTGTGCCCTAAAGGAGCACATGCCGCTTTTTAACATCTAATCCCAAGATTAGGCATAGGCACTAGTTTTTACGAAAGCGATTGCCATCTGGCATTCCAATTCCAATCCAGAGGGAAAACTAGACCTTATTGGAATTAGACCGGTTTCCTCACGATGTTTCCTTCACCGAAAAGCTAACGGTAAATATTCCGTACATTTCGAAAAACTCATTGGTAAGAGCCGGGATTCGAACCCACAACCGCCGCTTGACAGCCGCATGCCTGAACCACTAGGCTACCGTAGCTTTTTTACCGTAGAACATTTTAAATTAATTAGGGAAAATATATAAATGATACTTTTACTGTGTGTGAACAGCAATCATTAAAGGTACAGAAGGTCCACTGTATAGGTAATGAATGACGTTAGCTGTCATTTTTTGGCAATAGACAATCATAGAGTGGGATAGGGTTGGCGACGGACCACATAACTGAACTGAATGAACATCCAAAATTATAATGCTTTTAGTTTTAGTTTCTGTTTGTTAAACCCATTGAAAAATATGAACTGTTTTGTAAAAAAAATATCAGTTTTTATGTATTTTTTTTCGTTTTTCCTTACTATCCGTATTTTGTTATTATATTTTATGTATAATTATTTCCAAAATGGATGATTAATTCGATAACATCAGAAATTATTCTTTCGTCATGTTAGCAAAATGTTGTAAAATTGGAATTCGTATAATGATGCGTCAATTAAATTATGTTATTACTACGTACAACGGAACGTATATAATATATGAAACGTCATCATGTGCGATACGCTGCACAGCCCTAGCTAGACCTCCACAGGAGGTTACGATAGACAAGCATCCGCGCCAAAATGACAGTGGGTTAGGCCTGGTACAGCTCACAGAATAAACAGGGGCTCCGAGCTTTTTGCAGAGCCGAGCAATTTTTGTTATTGTTACGACGTCGTCCCTCCCCGCACACACCTTCCGCACCCCTGTCCCGTCGGTGCTACCCTTCCAGTACGTCTAGCACAACTTGCTGCTTAGTCGCTTCGCGCGCGACTGACCGTCCTTGTCTTACTCGCACCGTGCAAATTAGAAACAGGAGGGTAGATCTTATTCGACTCGCGTCGCGGCGTTGCTTCAGTTGTGCTGGCCCACTGTTGGTCTAGGGCGACGAGAGACGAAATAATCTACCCTCATCTATCTAATTTGCAGTGTGAGTGAAACAGGAGTGCGACGTAACAACGCGAGAGTCTTTGACGAGCATTTACTAGAGCGGTCACTAAAATTATCGTGTTTTTTTTATGAGTGTTTTTTTTTGAACTGACAACTTGTATGAAAAAAAAAACAATTTTGGAAATAATTTATAATACCTTATTTTTTATGTATAACGGATATATTATCAATTAAATAGTTACCCAGTGACAAAATCCGACAAAATTTCAGTCATCGAAAAAATGATAAGTTAACTGGCTTCTAAAAAGACAGTAAAAATATTAATAAATGTTTTTGTCTTTATTTTGGTTCATTTACATTTGATCTATAATATTCAAGATAAATCGTACAAAAAAAGATAATGCATGCTTCATTTAAATCTACATAATTACTTCCGGGTGGAAAGTTTGTCGGATTCTTGACTAAATCATCTTAGAATAACATTTTCAAATGAAATCAACAAAAAAAACGCTATTATAAATTAATGTTTTTCAAAACCGTATTTTGCCTGGAGTAACAGCAGTTACCACAGTAGCACAATACCTGGCGACAATTTTTTTTTCACCCCCCGGCGAATATCCGCCCCAGTCCAAGTTGGCTCAGTTCTGCACAGGGCGATTCCAGAACGCTTCTGGAGCTCAAATACCGCGAGCCACCAGTTGCCTATCGGACACTGAAACTACGCGTCATTACTTTAACTACTATGCTGGGCTCTGCCCGTTGTCCCGTTCGACATATTTAAAGACTCCGAATGCTCGATGTTCATGTGAAAAGTCTATCAGCGCCTTAAGAAGCCTTGTGTCGATCACAGGAACGCACCAAAGCCGAAGGCGCGCTTCATGCTGTCGACTTCGAGAGCATGAAGCGGTACTGCTTAGTACCGCTTCCAGTTCTCGTCTGACCAACTGTCTTGTTTCACAGTCACTAGCATATGGTCACCCTAGAATGGGGTGTCCCTTGCTTTGTCGACAAACTTTTCATCGAATTTCATTTCATCGAAAACGTTTCAAGTAACATTTAGTTCGCGAATTATTGTTTGGTGTAATTTTATTTCATAGAATAACTGTTCAGGGAATATTATTTGGCAAATGATTCATTTTGTATGAATTTTAAATGGCAGAATAACAAAACAACGAATTTCATTTGTTCGAAATTATATTACATTACAAAATAATCTAAAACTAAGTAGGTTAGAGTTAACTTGTGTCCCTCAGAGCGGAAATAGACACCCCGCTAAGCGGGGTGACGTCGACACGCGCGCTGGCGGTTAGGTTAGGTGCCATAGATAACTGTGTATGCCAACTATCTTAAATTTCAATAATAATCCGTGTAATAATTTGTATGGTAATTAAAAATACTTGAAACAATAAATCACAAAAAGTTTTCCATGACATAATTCAACTATTTCATTAATCATCCGACAAGTAAAAGTACACGATTTAAAATGACTTGTAATGACGATTCCATGAACTGAATTGTCGACGAAATGAATACATGAAAAGTTGACTTTGAAGTGAAATTCGACGAAGTGAGTGAGTGAGAGAGAGTGAGACAATGTGATGATGAACCCCCAGAATGTTACACCCACCTAATTTGCCTACGAAGCCGTGTGGTGATCACAGGAACGCGCCAAAGCCGAAGGCGCGCTTCATGCTCTCGAAGTAGTACCGCTTCCAGTTCTCCTCTGACCAACTCTCTTGTTTCACAGTCACTAGCATATGGTCACCCTAGAATTTTACACCCACCTAATTTGCCTACGAAGCCGTGTGGCGATCACAGGAACGCGCCAAAGCCGAAGGCGCGCTTCATGCTCTCGAAGTAGTACCGCTTCCAGTTCTCATCTGACCAACTGTCTTGTTTCACAGTCACTAGCATATGGTCGCCCTAGAATGTTACACCCACCTAATTTGCCTACGAAGCCGTGTGGCGATCACAGGAACGCGCCAAAGCCGAAGGCGCGCTTCATGCTCTCGAAATAGTACCGCTTCCAGTTCTCGCACGTCTGGTCCACCTCGGCTGCTGGTACCAGGTCTTGTTTCACCGTTACTAGCGTGTGGTCATCCTGAAACACAAAATTAAACAACTGAATTGCCGTTGACAATTTAAGCGGGTTTTCTCAGTTAAAATTCTTTGAGGACCATGGATTATTATTGGCGTGAAAATTTCCAGCCATTATTCGTTTTTAGTTAGAAAACATACACATCTTAGTTTTTTTTTTTGCTTCTACATAAAATATATATAGACAAACTGAAAACCACTTGTGTTATTAAAATAGTTATATACAATGGAAACCACAGATAAGTTTATTTTTATACCATGTCAGCGGCAGTTTGTGGTTAAGAACAATATAAATATCAAATATGAAAATGACGACAAAACCGCATATAATCCTACTATAAAAGACCATATGAACTAAAACTAGGGAATAAATTCTATAAAATATCTCACCTTCTCATCAATGCTGATGGTAACCTCAGAGAAGTGCTGATCCGGCCACTGCTTGTATCTCCAATACTGGGAAATCTTCTTCCCCGGCACCAACTCCCTAAATACACCGGTAATATTGCCCCCAAACAGGGCAAATTTACCCCCCTTTTCGGTATCCATCTTCACGTGACCTTGCGTAAAGGCTGTGACCATTTCTATTCTAGTCAAAGCATCGTAAAACTCCTGCCCTCTACATTGGAATTTCTCTGAAATTTCTAGACTTTTCGTGTCCAGTTTGCAGCCAACTTCCTTCTTCGGTGCTATGATCGGTTCCATGTTGATTTTCTTGTTGAAACCGCTGGTTATTGTTGAGATATTGTCAGGTTTCACTGAAGATTCTCCTTTCTTGGGTAGGATGAGGCCTTTGGAGAACTCTTCTTTGAGGCTCCGAATGTATTCTTCCAGCTGTTTCCGGATTTCTTTCTTGCCGATGTTATGCATGAATGCCTTTACTCTCTGGGCTTCATCTCCGCTGCCATTGATTGTTACTGTCATCTGTAATTTTTGAGAAATAGCTGATTAATGATACACATGCTCATGATACAGTGAATACTTTTTTGTACTCCTAAAACTATTACTGCTGTATAGAATAATAGTAATGTTGCTTTTGACCATGTACATAGGTATCCAGGAACCAACCGTGGCTGTATTCATGAACATTAAACAATCCTATCCCTTTATCCGTGGCTGTATTCATGAACATTAAACAATCCTATCCCTTTATTTGTTTTTATCTATTATTAGTTTTAGGTATGTCTTTGAATAAGAAGATGTTTTCATACACTTGTAAGTATTTAAAGGTACTTGTTTCTTTAAATCTACAGATAACCAAACAATGGCGGAAACAGGTTTTTAGCACTTTTGCTTTAAAAATTAACATGTATGGTTGCGATTATTGAATGTGGCCTACTTTTTAGAATAAAATAGAATAGTAGTTTATTGCCACACAACATACCAGATACAGAAACCAAATACTAAATAGAAAAATACAAACGAAATCTAGTATATCTGTGCGACAATAGGAGTGAACTCAGCATTTGCTGCGGCACAGACTAGCTGCACACAGCGCTGTGTTTATAAAACTGTCATTGATTGTTAATTTAGTCTATCTGCAGCTTGAATATGTCACGCCTAAAGGTCTTTGCTTACAACGGCGGCATTGATCCGGCCCACCTTCCCTAACATATGGTCGAGGGAGGCAATGGCTGAGATACGCGTCATACTCGTGGTCACGTTTGCAAGGACGACCAGCATAACTTCATTCCACTGTTCTGCGGAATTTCACTGTGTCTTCACTTGATTGTGTTATTTTATTACTTCGGTTTTTGACACAGCTACCAATCACCTCTGTTGGTACCTATGATGTCTTGGTGTCTGGCTGTTTTCCTCTAAGGTCGCATTTCTCAACCGATACTCGTGAAATTTTGTGAGCAGGTTCAATAATAATATATAATTTTTTCGTCAATTAAATTTTTCTATATAAAAAAAAACTTGAAGATAAGACAGGCTACAGCTTACAGACTACTGTTTAAGGTGTAAAGATCCTTATCACCTGGAAAAGTAGTTAAAAAAAATACCACATTGTTGTGGGTAAATGACTTGCAATTCTAATCAATCTAATATCTGCAAATTGTCCTACTTTTCTAGGTTATGTCACCCAGAGGACACTCGTAGTAGTCAACATTCTATGATCAAAAGCATTCGAAATACTCACATCCACCTCACTGACGTCGTTTTCTTCCGAAAGGTTGGGAATCTGCACTTCACCCTTGGTCAGGTCACTGCCGCCCGAGACGCGGCCTTCCCACTTCAGCTTGATGTCCCACTCATAAAAGAATATCAGCTTTCCTTTTCTATTATTCGCCGACGCCTCTCCATCTATCTTCTCTAGCTCAGTAATCTGACAGTCTACTCCGTTTTGAGCTATTTTTAAATTGTTCAACAATTCTTTTAGGCGTTCCTTGGACCATGGTCCGGCGTTCTTTTCCGTCCAATGCCAGTTGTTGACGTTTGTAGCGTCCGGTCGCTCCTCCACGATCCACCGAGGGTCTCCTTCGCCCCATTTAGCCATGATCGCTGACTAACAAGCACAAGGAATTTTATTCACACGCTATGACCACGGGTACCAACACTTCCCTGTCGTATAAATGTCAGATAGGGAGATGGTCCACAAGCTTAATCCGATGCTACAACACCACACACGTGCACCACAAGGTTAAATTAGGGAGTTCACAGTCAAAATGTACAATTTTAATTCGACTTGACCGTTTCCTAGCAGCGATTGAAATCGTAAAAAATCATAAGCATGACGTTTCGAGAAACGTCGTCCCTCTCATGCGGCTTAAAAACTGCTGACAGTTACGGTGTTGCTGCAACAATTTTAAATTTTCCGTATTTTCGCTGAAATTGGTTGCTACTGAACAAAGCATTAGAACAGATTTTTTATTGTACAATGTATCAAAATCTCTATTTTCAGGTATTATTAAAATTATAACCGCTGTGACGATCGCTTTAGCCTAGTTGGTAGTGACCCTGCCTACGAAGCAAGACGTCCTGGGTTCCAAGAATCCCGGTAAGGGCATTTATTTGTGTGATGAGCACGAATGTTTGTTCTTGAATCATGGATGTTAACTATGTATTTAAGTATTTATTTATCTTTATAAGTATGTTTATCTTCGTCTAGTACCTATACTACAAGCTTTGCTTAGTTTGGGACTAGGTCGATTTGTGTAAGATTGTCCCCTAATATTTATTTATTATAAGCAAATGAGTAGGTTTAACACCAATTGTAATACACATACTCAATAATAATATTCATATTTTACTGTTACTGTTCTTGCATACACCTTTAGTCGTGTAAACACAGAATAAGAAATAGTACCTAAAGGTACAGAAGGTCCACTGCCACTGGTCACTGTAAGTGATGATGTTAGCTATATTTTTTTTTGCAATAGACTATTTTTTTTGCAACATAACCGAACATCCAAAATTATAAGTGTTTTAGTTTTTATGTTTGTTATCAAAATAATCATCCATTATGGAAATAACAATATTTTATAATAATACTAAAATACGATAGCCGGGAAGTAATGATAAAGTAAAAAAAAACATGAATACAGATTTAGGTTTTTACAACACTTTTCATATTTTGCAAAAGTAATACTTCTTTCGTCAAGTTAGCAAAATTTTGTAATTTTTTTTCATCACACTTGCTCGAAAAGGGCTTTATAATGAGCAGACATACAGAGCTACAATAGACTACGTTACGCCCGCGGGCGTAATGGTTTTTTCCTTAAATTGTATCTGTTACTCATGCGGCAGTTACAAATCAAAGATGTTCTATATCAAATACGATATCTGAAAACGTATTTATAAATAAATTTAAACGTAAAAACACTACTAAAACATGTTTAACAGAATTATTTACAGATTTAATATGTAGTTATTTAGTGTCTATGTAAAATGTTTTTTAAGTGTTTTCAAATCGTGGCTGTATACCGAAGGGTCTTTGCCATACGCGCCTCACGTCAAATTCAACAAAATGGACAACTGACATGTTGCAGTTTTTATCATTGTATTAATTTCTTCTAAAATGTATTTGATTCCTCGCAAATGTGATGAAAAACATTGTGTATAACACGGGCGTTTGAATACCTATTGCA
This sequence comes from Epinotia ramella, assembly GCA_947578815.1. Lineage (NCBI taxonomy): Eukaryota > Metazoa > Arthropoda > Insecta > Lepidoptera > Tortricidae > Epinotia > Epinotia ramella. The sequence continues at coordinate 23,629,244 of OX388212.1, forward strand.
AACTGGAGTCATCAAAAGCTTCTGATAGGCTCTTGTTCTCAATATTCCACTTACGCCCCTCGTTAAACCATGTACTATATTAGTATAATGTGCGACCAATTAAATTATGTTGTTACTACGTAAAACGGAACATATATATGAAACGTCATGGTGTGCGTTACGCTGTACAGCCCTTGCTAGACCTCCATAGGAGGTTACCATAGACAAACGACACATAGATAAGTTCGCCTTTGTACTTTGATCTATTGTGTGACACGTTCACGTATATTTTTTAACCTGTTATTGTGTACAATATAGTGGTTACATACATACATACAATTACAAACTTTGTTTCGCGCCAAATTGACAATGGGATAGGCCTGGTGTAAATTAGGTTGTCAGTCCGCTAAAATTACATAACATGCCTGATTTGTCACACACAAAAAAATAATTTCGTAGAAAATCGGAGAAAAGAAACGTGGCAACACTATAGTATTTTCTGCAAGTTTCTAGAAAGCAGTTGCGCCAACCTAATTGCAATTCCGGAATATTGCGGATGTCAAGAGACAAAACGTTTTGTTAATGCATGTAAGTAGCCTTCAACTCATGTTTTAAGCGCATTTTAGTTAGAAAATCACGGTATTTATATGTTATTATTAAATATACTTTTGTAATATATATCTATCGTAATTTATAAACCAACTAAACCAACGAGTCCAACGACACTAAACATGTTGTTTTAGCGCCTTTCAATATTTGCTGAGCAAAAAAGACTCGACTGTTTTCATAATATATTTTAAGGCGCAAAGAATAGCGCGCTTCGTAATAGTCGAAATTATCTCATACCTTTTTTACGTCTATCATGGGACGGCGCGGCAGCGAAATACTCTCGATTTTTCTCGCACTATACCTCTTGTTCTAAGCGTTCTAATAAGAGAGAGACGAATATAGTGTATCTTCCTGAAACCCAATGGAGCTAAGGAAATGACAACCTACGATAGAAGTATTTTTTTTTCCTTGTAAACATAGGTAAAAACGTTTTTAATTCGTATGAAGCAATGGAATAGTTTTTAAGCTGCCTGAGCTAATTCGGCTCATTATTCGGCTTATTTCTCTTCAGCAGTCCATTAACAGTCGACCATTTTTCATAGGGTGCTCAGTTGTCCCGAAGTTAGCAAATCGGCGGGAATTGAGTTCAAAGACGCCACGCCACACGGGAGTGCGATAAACCAGGTTCTAAGTGGACGAAGTCGCAAACAAACGAATATATTAATAAAAGATCAATTGTTTAATTTATGATTAGATTGATTTGAAAACCTAATCTATAAGACACGTAGATATAAGTTGGTTGGAAGTAGAGCACCTAGGTTTGTATTCGAAAGTTGGCATAGGTAGGTACTTTCTCCTGGAAGACAAGCAGGAATTCCCGTCGCGATGTGATGTGATCTATTATTACATTATTAGGTACCTAGTCTGGCCGGCCAGCAACAAGCCGAAATAAAATTTCAATAAGTATTCCAAATTAAACAGAAATTGAACGAAACTCGTTATCTTGCGTGAGTGAGATAACATTAAAACCAGCCTTCAAAGAGAACTATATAAACCAGTCTTTATACCGGCTCGGTGCGACACGCGCGCAAATAGTAACAAATAGAGAACCATGTTCCCATTACGTCGTATTGTTGCCAGTAAGGTGCGTTTAAAAAGTTTAATTAAAAAAGTACAAGTTGTCTGTGATTTGCGTTCCATTTTTAAAAGTGTGTGTTGGTTACGGAGTGGCCAGTATTATTACCGAATGACCATTATTTTTCGCTGATGCTATTGCATTTACGATATTATGGAGGTTATTATGTGTTTTAGAATGAGGCTTTGAAAACAAAAACTTGTCAAGATCATTGGATTACCTAATCCATAGTTTTGTCTTATGTTGAATAAATTACCTACCTACACAAAAAATAATAGGCAATATGGTGTTGATGCTGTGATTGGCGTCGTTCATCACTTTAATATGGCATAACGGGTGGTAATGGTAGGTAATTATAAATTGACATGTCGACCATTAGGTAGATACAAGTAAGGCCACGTTGGACTGTTCTGGTGAGTTGGGGTAAAATTTACGCAGTAAGGATAGTTCAGGGCATAATGAGATTCAACGATGATCCGTAATTCCAGTTTCCAAACAACCTTCAGGATCCAAAACTCCAAAGTCCAGACTTTTTTCTGCTAAATATGATAAAATGCTGGAGTCTTCCGCGCCTTCTCCAATCTAGGATACCTAGGTATAAGGTCAATCAATCAAACAAATCATTTATTCGTAAAACATAGGTACATAAAGAGGTGTTATGAACATTTAACAGTCTCACTATGTCTTCGCCATAAGGCATACAGATAGTCATAACATATGACACTTATATGTTACGCAAAATAAATAAAATATTATTTTTCAATTAAGTTTTTCAAAATGTATACCTATGCAGTGCAGTTGTTAGGTATGTCAAGGTCTTTTTAATAGTCTTGTATGGAGTAGGTACTTAGTATGCTTTTGCACTAAAAAAAGATTATAATGTAATTTAATTAATTAATAATGGTAATGATTTCAATTCATAGATGACCTTTGAATGCCGGCATGGCATCAATACAAATGCCAAGCACGCGCTGTATGACAAACAACTCCTACTTTAACTTGAGTTAGTTGTGTCTACTACCAAGACATCGTTAAATTATTACTTTTAAACCTCTTTACCACGAGGTACCAACCTACTTAAGCCTTTTTTCCCGTTATATGTCTGAATAAATAGAGTTGAAAACCTAATTAATTACCTAGATATTGAGTAACCTAGCCACTATCATAACATAACGTAACTAATTATCACTTTATAATTTTCTTTATTCGGCTGAATTGTAGTAATATTTCTGGTAAACAAAATAAATTCATCTCTAAGCCCATCTATCTAAGCGCATGCTAGTTACGAGTGAAGGTAAATAACGTATAAATGCATCTAATTATTATTGTACAGATTTATTATATTAGTCACACCTAACCCTTTATCTTCTGTTCTAGTTATAAATGAGCAGATCAGTAGATCGATTTATATATGTAACTTCGACATCGTCTAAATGTATTTATATATATGTAACTATAACTATACAAGAGGACTCTACATATAAAAAGAGTTAAAAAACGTTAATTTTATACTTCTTCCTCATGTCTAAACTCTGCAACGACAAGCAGCTAGTCTGATCACCTCATTTTTAGGGTTCCGTAGTCGACTAGGAACTAGGGTTGCCAGGTGACTCGCGAAAAAATACCGGACAACCCCAACCGGAGGTGTATGCTAGGCTAGTAAGACTAGGTCGCAAAAAAAATCACATTGTTCTGTCCGGTATGACCATTTATTTTTTACCGGACAGGCCTCGAAAATACCGGACTGTACGCTTAATTACCGGACATCTGGCAACCCTACTAGGAACCCTTATAGTTCCGCTTTGTCTGTCGTCCGTCCGCGGATAATCTCAGTAACCGTTAGCACTAGAAAGCTATAGATAATCGCTCCAGAAGTAAACAAAAAATTCCCCCCCCCCCCCCTCTAACTTTTGAACCATAAGTTTTAAAAATATGAAAAAAATCTCAAAAGTAGACCTTTATAAAAAAATTCTAGGAAAATTATTTTGAACTTGATAGGTTGAATAGTTTTTGAAAAAAATTACAAAATAATTTCTGGACGAAAAACTACGGAACCCTACACTGAGCGTGGCCCGACACGCTCTTGGCCGGTTTTTTATGGCATCCCGACGCCGTTTAACATTAGGCCATAAATCAGTTCAGTAACTTTTTTCCAGATCCTGGAGCAATGGCGCGCACCTATGGTCGCCGCAGCCAAAGTGCAAAACTTCTCGGACGCCGCGCCCCAGAGACCTCTGTCCGTCCTAACAGAAGACGAGCTGCAAATGAAAGAAACAAGTAATTTATTCATATATATCTACGTTACTTCTTTATCTACGGTCGGCAGAATGATTATATAAATTGTTGAGCTGAAGGACACACCGTGTTCCATCCACGACAGACTTTTACTTCACGAGACCTTTACTCGTTCATAGATTGACAATTACAGTATTGACTCAACCCAACCTACAAATAAAATGCAATATCAATAGAGTGTAGGTAATTTTTTTACATTCTGAAGATCAAGTGGCAGGACCGAGGCACCTCCTAGGGCGCTCAAGAGTTAGGAGAGTCCTAACTCTTGAGCGTCTGCGTCGCTCCGGAATGTACGGCATGGAAGCACTCTTAATGCAACGTCAGCTCAGGTGGAGTGGGCATGTCCTTAGAATGAACTACCACCGCTTGCCTAAAGCTATATTCTATTCAGAATTAGTCAAGGGTAAGCGGAAGCATGGCGGTCAGCATTTACGCTATAAGGAAGTGCTCAAACGACATCTGAACGCCTGCGTTATCGATCCTGCGTGTACGGGAGCAGCTAGCTGCAATCAGGTCGTCTTGGCGTCTACCATTTTTCGTAAGATTGAACAAAACCGCTTAACAACCTTAGACACAAAACGCCAATTGCGAAAGTAGAGGCAGAAACCTTCCTACGTGTACACCTATAATGCAACTGACCAGCTCTACTGTCCCCCATGTAATAGAGTTTTTAAGAGTAAGTTTGGCCTAGCCAGCCAGATAAGAGCTCACAAGGGCAAATCGGTACCTAATTGCTAGGGTCGCCGTCATCGAAATCGATGAGGACTATATATATGGGACGTAGGTAGGTATGTGTAACTCCTTAATTGATTGAGTACCCAACTACCTACTTACACACAAGAAAGGTTTCGTCAATTTGTGAAATAACCAGTTGTTGTTGTTTACCGAGACGTCAATTACCTACGAGAAGCATCGATTAGTATGTTTACTAACTAAACAAATACAATAAACAGCTCTAATATTATACCAAAGTAATCCGACGGGTACGTAGTAGAATGGTACCCAAGAGGATTTAAAAGAAAAAGTGGAAGACCTACCATAAGATGGTCCGATGACATAAAACAGACTGCTGGAGGAGCGTGGATGAGAGAGGCAAGGGACCGCACAAAATGGAAGGCTCTGGAAGAGGCCTATGTCGCTAAGACAAGTTGAAGTTGTCGATGAAGAAAAAAATAGTTTTAAGTTTTTTTTAAAGGCTTCAATAATGAAGGCAATTTTTTTTTTTTTTTTTTTTTAATCCGACGGGTTGTCTTGGGTACAATACAATACATTATACTCTTTATACATACATAAATAGATTTCTACATTGTTTACCTAACTTAATTTAACTTAAAATGTACTTCTGAAAAGGAGGTTTCCATTTTGACGAGATTTTATAATTTAATAACCGCGACTTACTTAATTTTGTAAAAAGTAGGTATTCCTTATGTAGGCCTTAATTAAAGGATTCGTCCCTCGCGCACTAACATACTTGCTGCCTTGCTAGTAAACTCGAAATCAGCTGATTCAAGTACCTACACCTTGGACGTACCATCACCTAAGTAGGTACATTTGGACGTAGGAAGACTAGGAAGTATCAATGACTCGTTTTATATATATTATATTAAGTATATAATCATATAGCTCACGCTCGTAATTAGCTAGGGTCGCCGTTGCCGATTACGGCATGGATAGCTATATATATATATATATATATATTATATAGTATAGGTACTACTATAGTATCGACGGCGCGCGAGCTCTCTCGATTTTTCTCGCACTATCCGTCTCTTTCTTATAGAACACTTAGAACAAGAGGTACCTAGTGCGAGAAAAATCGAGATACGAGTATGTCGCGGCCGTCCCATGATAGACGTGCTGCCCTCAAAATTTTACGAGAATCGGTTCAGAAATGCGACCTTGAGAACAGCCGGTCTGACGCCGGACACGTTCTCTTCGCTCGCTTGTTCGATAAGGCAAAAATGTTGTGGTAATTTATGTTACGTAATTATGCAAAACAGGATATTGAAAGCGGTAGGTTCGACTGCCACGCCCTAAACTCAACAGTGCCATTAAAATATACTTACCATCAACATTTAATTTCATTCGCCGTGCCTTATCTTTTTGTTTCTTTTGTCACGATTTCAGATACCTTATCGACAAACAAAGTTTATGCAATGACAAATAATTTTAACCTTAAAGATTATGGTTACCAACTAAAGCTTGTTTTTGGTCTCATTTTTTTATACCACGTCTGTGGCTAACAAGGTTACGGCCCGCCTGATAGTAAGCGGTTACCGTAGCCTACGGACGCTTGAAACTCCAGGGGTGTCGCATGCGCGTTTATACACTCCTTTCTTGAAGAACCCCATACTGTAGGCCCTTGGGAAACCTCGGCAGGGAGCTCATTCCACAACCGGAGCGGTACAACTGTGCCTCAGAGCATATAATATACCAGCCGCCGGCGGCTTTGTCGCACATGTTAGCTCATTGGGCATACTCCGCCGCCAGTTCACCGTCCGTTGTCCACCGAGAAACTTCCGTTTTTTTTCCAAAATGCCGAGTTGTGCAATAATTACTTGCAAACATCGCAGTGATTTGATTAATTTCCACACCAATGGGATCACTTTTCACACATACTATTTATTAAAAATAAAACCACGAATTCAATTCCCTGTCGCTCGAGTATAATAAGTGTGATAGAGATAGAGATATCCGAACTTCGACATTCGAAGTTCGTGGTTATAGCTCTGGGCACTTCGCTGCGTAACGTCATATCGGCGCTCTAGGTACGGTATGGAGCGCACATAGCTAGCACGGAGGACCAGAACCTACGAGCGAAAATGTGTTTTTTTTAATACGACGACGGTGACAAACAAGCGTACGGCCCGCCTGTTGGTAAGCGGACACCGCAGCCTATAGACGCATGCAACTCCAAGGAGTAACATGGGCGTTGCCGACCCTTGATATGTGTGTTTTCATGTACACCTCGCATAATGCTTGACAACTAACAAGTTATGAAATGTCATATCGCACGGCACTGGAAGATTTCCACCCTTAAAACTGCCATAGCAATCGTATTGGCTTAAATTGACACGGGCAAGCAGTAAATTGGTCACTTAACCCTTGGTTGTAAATAAATATCAGCATGTCATCTCATTTGTAGTAAAGACAAAGACTGACACAGTTCTAAATTAGAATCGTGAGCGTAGCGAGTGTTTCAACACACGAGAAGTAAAATACATTTGCACCAGTAATAATAACGTAAGTGATATCAAGTAGAATTTTGGTCAAGTGCGAGTCGGATTTTAGTTTTCCCATGCATTATGAGACCTTGTGATAGTATCATCAAATAAGGTTAGGTACGCTTATAAACAGCCCACCTTTTAATTATCAGATATAACCAAAATCGAAGCAATCCACTTCTGTCCAAAAAATACGTTGGAAATCTCTTATCTTGTTATTATAAAATACTTACTTGATACGCATAGTTATACACGTCAGAACTCGGAATGGAGTGATAACACACGTTGCTCGCAGTTACAGTAATATCACTGATAATGACCTACAGAAATACGATAAGTAACCCAACTTAGGTACATATATATTTTCTTTCATGAATAATAAATAAAATAAATAAATAAATAAATATTAGGGGACAATCTTACACAAATCGACCTAGTCCCATAGTAAGCTCATTAAGGCTTGTGTTATGGGTACTAGAAGACGATATATATAATAGACATAAATACTTAAATACATAGAAAACTTCCATGACTCAGAAACAAATATTCATGCTCATCACACAAATATTTGCCCTTACCGGGATTCGAACCCAGGACCTTCAGCTTCGTAGGCAGCGTCACTACCCACTAGGCTAACCGGTCGTCAATAGGTCGGTATTATTATATGCACGTTTTTGGGACAACGAAACACGGCCGAAACTACATCTTGTAAAGAAAATATACCTATTTAGTATTTATCTGAAATGAATATCGTGAAGTCTCGCCACTTTTAAACTTTGCAAAGGTATAGTTTCTATCCATTTTAACATTGTCCTTTAGCCAGAAGTGAAGCTGTATCAATTAAGGTAGGACAGCCCAACCCAATAGCTTCAATCAAGCAAAGCTGCATCAGATCAGTTCGAAGTTCTTCAGATACCTACCCAATAGGACACAATACGAGTAGGATATTGCAACAATCATCCTACTCAATAAATTCACCGAGTAACTGCCTACCTAGCATTTGTCCCCCTCGCACAAATGACGAATGCACATGCTAGCTAGGCTGATACAAAAACATACGCAAAACTACGCAAAAGTTACTATTAAACCTCCTCCATCCGGTTCGAAGGACCACATTAACACGACATTTATTTCGTTCAAGTGTTGTAGATTTTTGGCCGTGGCCTTCCGAGTACTGGGTTAAACGAGAACCTTTTGTTTGCAGTCAGAAAGCTGGCAACTGAACAAATATTGCCGCTAGTCAAGAAGATGGAGGACGAACACAAAATCGACGATGGCGTCAGACAGCTGTTGTTCGATAATGGAGTGAGTACAAACCATAATAGATTAAATGTTTTATTAAGCAGAAACGTCCGCTAACGAAATTTCAAATTTCGATCAGTGGAAAATTGAAAATTTATTCGCCACGAGCGGGATTTGAACCCACAACCTCAATGGACGGATTCCAGAGGTTGTGGGTTCAAATCCCGCTCATGGCGAATAATTTTTCAATTTTCCACTATGATCGAAAACCATAATAATATATAAGTAAGTTAGAAATAAATAATTATTAGGGGGCACTTGCACAGATTGGACTACCTAGTCCCATATGTCTAAGCTCAATAAGACTTGCTATGGGTATATAGTAGACGAGACGACGATATATATAAAAAGTTAGATATATAGAAAGCATCCAAGACTCGAAAACAAATATTCATACTCATCTCATCACACAAAATATTTTCCCTAACGAGTTGATAAAAATACCATAAAGATATGTCGATTGTCGACTAAGCCCCTGTTACTCCCAAGTAAATAGTAAAAAATGACAGATACAACCCAACTTTCTAAGTTTTATATTTAAATCATAAAAATATATATTGGCCAACCCTGACCGTTGTGACTCACTAGAGGCCACTTGATTCGATTAGTTTGTGCTTTTTTTGTTTTGGGCTTTACTTCCTCAGAATCGTTGATACTATAAATAAATAAGTGTTAATAAATATTAGAGGTCAACTGGCTTACCTTACTTAGAAATGAAATTCTGTTTCTTCGATTCCAGTCTGTTAGACCCTTCATCATTGTCTGACACGTGACAGTTTTTCTTCAAGTCTATTAAAATTCCAACAGTATACGTGGTCAGTAACAGATATTACGATTACGTGCAGGTTATTTAATTCATTTGATTCTGGAAGCTAGTAAGTAGCTCAACAAACATCGTCGATCAACCATTGTCGATCTAGCAAGCCAGAGACGAAGCCACTAAAAGGTTGAAGGTTTTCGTATCTAATACCTAAGTATACCTATTAATTCGACCGTATCTGCCTAACCAAAAAATAACAGTTTATTTCCCTCGCCCTCATGTTTCAACCTAATACAACTGTCGATGCTAGTAACTAGGCCATCAATAATCAGTGTTACCAATAAGTCAATAATTGCTTTCCCAGCTCATGGGCATCGAAACCCCAGTGGAATATAGCGGCTCCGGCTGCGGATTCCTCACCATGATGCTGGTGGTCGAGGAGCTGTCCCGTGTGGACCCCGCAGTGGCGGCATACGTGGACATCCACAATACGCTCGTCAACTCACTCTTCATGAAGCTGGGTACGGAGGAGCAGAAGAAGAAGTACCTTACTAAGCTCTGCACCGAATATGTAAGTAGAACATGTTGTTTATTAGGGAAATACCAACTGATCTCATGGCTTCGCAAGTTAAAAGATAGATACTTAGCTTAGTAATCCTGTGGTGCGTTCATAAACCCAAATGGCATGGTAAGAAACTCGAACTTACCTTACTTACCACAACCGAAGACGATAAAGTGAAATTATTTGAGTTTGAGTGTGATGAGTTAACTGTCTTTTCATCACACTTGCTCGAAAAGGGCTTCATAATGCGCAGACATACAGAGCTGTAATAGCATGTGTTACGCCCACGGGCGTAATGGTTTTTTTCTTAAATTGTATCTGTCACTCTTGCGGCAGTTACAAAGCAAAGAGGTTTTATATCAAATACGATGTCTGAAAACGTATTTATGAATAAATTTAAACTTAAAAAACTACTTAAAGATGTTTAACTGAATTATTTACAGATTTAATATGTTGTTATTTAGTGTCTATGTAAAATGTTTTTAAGTGTTTTCAAATCGTGGCTGTATACCGAAGGGTCTTTGCCATACGCGCCTCGCCTCCTCACGTCAAATTCAACAAAATGGACGACTGACATGTTGCAGTTTTTATTACGATTTGTATTCATTTCATCTAAAATGTATTTGTTTTCTCGCAAATGTGATGAAAAACATTGTGTATAACACGGGCGTAAAAATATTGCAAACTCGAGTCATCAAAAGCCCTCCGCCTTCGGCGTCGGGCTTCTGATAGACTCTTGTTCGCAATATTCCATTTACGCCCCTCGGTAAACAATGTACTATTGATGGCTTGGCTTACAAGGCTACGGGTCTGTAAAATTTATTCACGACGTAACATTTTGTGTTGAATTCCGGTGTAACAAAGTTTAAACCTCTAATTGCCCTGTAGATAGTGCAGTGTAAAGAGTTGATGGCTGCTTAGTTTTATTAATTCCTTACGAGGTCATTAATTTCTACCATAGGACGCTTTGCCTAACTATTCAAAACATTGAAATTCAAATTCTAAGTTTTTGACGCATCAGTGCGGGTAGAAAACTTATATGGAGACAAACACCAAAGACATTTTGTGAGTCTTCTTGTGTCTGACATTTTATTCAACACAAACAAAATTCTAAAATGTTAATGTTAGAAGGATAACTTGATCATTGTCTGTCTCCCTAGGCCGGTAGTTTCTGCCTTACTGAACCCAGTTCAGGTTCCGACGCCTTCGCCCTGAAGACCGTAGCTAAGAAAGATGGCGACCACTTCGTCATCAACGGCTCCAAGATGTGGATCTCCAACTCGGACGTGGCTGGAGTGTTCCTGGTCATGGCTAACGCTGATCCCTCTAAGGTAAACAGGAATTGAGCAGTGTAGCACTCGTTATAAAGGTTGGTCAACGTTTTCTTGTTGTTATACTGTTCCGGTAAGCCAAGAGACAATAGTTCTCACTGTTGTCTCTTGGCTTACCGGAAGGTATTTTGGAAAAATGATTATCATATGGACTCATAGCATGTTTAGGAGATATCCCATCATGTTACCATTGTCTCATAAACATATTTTTAATGGATTTGAACTCTATAAAATCATAGCTATCAAGATACTTCGACGAGACGTAACCCCAAGGCCCAAGTGGCTCAAATAGAGATCAGAATATGGTTGAAACCCAAAAAGTTTAAATTACTTATAGCTCTTTTAAGATTCAACGATCTTGACTATTGATATTGAATTTGAGATAACGTATGACCAAGTCTGGTCAAGTTTTGGTGATAGAGTAGAAAGTCAATCTGATAAAATAATTATAAATCCAATTGGCCATACGAGCCAAATGTTTCATCACATGTTTATAAATGGAGCAAAGATATTGTTGACTCGGTCAATAGAACTCCGATAACGTAATGAGAATGATAAGATTAATAAGGAAACCATTTATACAATGTAGGTACAAACAAGTTATACATATACAATGTACAAATAATACATTAAACGCATTTCAAAGGGCTTAGTGGGAAAATTTTGATAACGAAATTAGGATCTAGCTATTTATTTACTTGTGATGAGTTCTAAGAGTTTCTTAATTTGACAGAAATATGTAGGTACCTGCCAACCTATTTCACATGCAACCACCATGCAATCTTCGAACTATTTTATAAAGCTACAATACAAGTAACGATTTTACTTGACTAATTTTAATCGGCAGCACTGCTCAAAAAGGCGACTATATGTTGGTTAAACGTACCTATCCCAGCCACTAGCCAGGATTGCCAGTTTAGAGTTGTAACTTGCAGCTTCATAAAATGACCTTCATATCTGCCCGTTTATGTCGGAGATATAGCATCAATCCCGGTCTCACTGACATACTTGCTAGTAAGGGACGAATGCCTTATGTGCGACATAAAAGCGACCACGCTAGCTAGCCAAGTGAAACTAATTGTAACTTCCTCAGGGCTACAAAGGCATCACCTGCTTCATCGTAGAGCGCGACACACCAGGTCTGTCGGTGGCTAAACCGGAGAACAAGCTCGGTATCCGAGCATCAGGTACCTGCATGGTGCACTTCGACAACGTCAGGGTACCCGAGGGGAACATCTTGGGGGAATACGGACACGGGTATGTCTTGGAGCATGTTACTTTATTTTCAGACACTTTTAATTGGGAATAATGAGACTGTCGGGAACTTCATCTTATAACTCTGATTATTAATCAGACAGAAAAAATGTAAACAAAGTTATGTCACTGTCAAAGTGACATATCAGGGGTTCTGAAAGTACGGGTCGGTCATGCAACATTATTTAAAGTTTACTTTAACAGCAAAATTGAAAATAAATATGATAAATATTTATAAGCAGTATACTAATAGTTACTAAGTACCTAACACATTGAATTGTATAGTGCATCGGTTCTTAACCTTTTTTCCGTCCACGGACCCCTATATTAGGAAATCAAGCACAAATCTAAGGATTAATAATAAAAAACGGGCAAGAGTTTTTGGGGCATTTATTTATTATTGTGAAATGGTCTATGGGTGAGACTGCTGCGAACACCCGTACATAACTATACGTACTCGGGGACCCACAGGGGTCCACTGACCACAGGTTTAGAAACACTGGTATAGTGGATAAAGCTGTTAGAAGCCGAGTGAGGTGAGTGACAGGACAGGCGTCAAATAAAATAAAAATCCAGCTACCGATATTATTTGCAATTCGCATTGAGAAAAAAAAATTGTAACCAACCCAAAGATGCACAATCCCGGTGTATCGCAGCAGTGATACCAGTGCTAAAAATATATTCTACACATAAATACGGTATTATCTTTTAAAATAATTATGAGGGAGGATTTTTGTAAATATAAACATTAACGTTATCAAAATTTATTTTCCTTTATGTAGTTACAGTGTATATTATTGAAATAGGACGTATGTTTCGTTTATCTGCGAAAATTATAAATTTCCTCATTGCTGCAAATGCACAGTGATTCGCGTAGAACAAGCTAGCTGGACAAAATTATTTTTTTGCATTTCTCACTTCATTTGTTTTTATTTTGGTTTGTACATGTGTACATGTATGAATACTAATATTTATACAATAAACTGGTTTTAAGTGGAAAAAATAAAAATCGTCATAAAATATGTATGAAAACAGGTGAAATTTATTTACATGACAAGGAAAAAATAATAATTTAGTATAACTAATTAGTCTAATCCTATTTACAAATTATTCTTTACGTATACCAAATATTAAATCATTATTTACAATGAATTCTAATCTTATAGCTAATTATTCTAACCTCGTTAACTAATTATACTCATCCATCTCATCGGGTGAATCGTCTGTTGAATAGTCATGATTAGCAGTGACAACAGTACTATTAGTAATTACATTATTTACGATATTGCTAGGGGAAATTAACAAATCTAAGACTTCTACGGGTAAACTTCCCGTTTTTTTCTGTGGGACCCGTCTTAAGCTGTTAATAACTGGGTCAGATGTTATCAGTAACATATTAAGCAAATCTCTGTTCGTGGCATTACGTGACTGCTTTCGTGTATTGTTAAGGCGAAATCTCCTACAATCCTTACGTTATCCTTATTACAACGTTATCAAAATTAATTTGCTTTATGTAATTACAGTGTATATTATTGAAATGGGACGTATGTTTCGTTTAACTGCGAAAATTATAAATTCCCTCATTGCTGCAAATGGTTCTTGTTAACGGCAACACCAGTGTTTACATTTTTTCTGTCTGATTAATAATCAGAGTATAGTTCTTGGACGAATTTCTCATTAGTTGTTTGAAGAACTTCCCTGTAGTCATTTGAATTGAAACATGAAAGTAAAGCTTTCTCAACTTAATGACCTCAATTATGGAGGAACTACTCTAAAACAGGGTCATCTTTTACGGCCGTATTCATAAACGTCCTACAAGCCTGTTTTAACTAAAATGGCGTTAAAAATCGTTTGTCCTTATCTGTCACTTTGACACTTGTGTTGGTAAGAAAGGGACAAAGCACATTTTAGTTAGCAGAGGCATTTTAAGTTTTATGAATAAGGGGGTTTATCTATATCGGCCATCGCGCTTCATCGGCTTGCTGTTTGTAGTCTAGTCCCCTAGAGGGCGGCCACATAGTCGTGCAGGTCGATTCACGAGAGCTGGCACGGAGAATATATGAAACTGACATTCATTTCATAGACATTACGCGCCAGCTCTTGTGATGTGAATCGACCTGTAGGTACATAATACTGGCCAACTGCAGCAGCGGATCCAGGATTTTTGGTTTGGGTGCTTAAAATCGATTGACTGATGACCATGTGACGTTAGATTTTGGTAAAGATTGATTCAATTGTCGGGGGCTTGTGCCCTTAGGGGATCTGCTAGTGCTGGCCAATGACATGGGAAAGACGGTCTAGGACTAAAAACTGGATGTACCTAAACATGAATTTCTTCTACTTCAGATACAAGTACGCGGCCGGCTTCCTGAACGAGGGTCGCATCGGCATCGCGTCGCAGATGATCGGGCTGTGTCAGGGATGCATGGACGCAACCATCCCTTACACCTTGGATAGGAAGCAGTTCGGAAAACCTATCTATACCTTCCAGGTGAGTGGTGGACGCGTATTACTGGTACAGCAAGTAAGAAAGGGACTTACTACTTAGTATGTACCTGACTTAAAGTCCGAAGTCCCTAAAGCAGACATCACATTTTGACTGAGCTCGCTCACTCAGTGACTAAGAAAGTGCAAGAACCAAGTATGGAAAAGCTTCAGCTAACATCGGGTTCAATCACGTTAGAGGTAAATAACTAGGACCTAGGACACAATCACAGGTTAAATCATTTACCGACGGAAGTGACACCCACATCATGTGCTTACCAAATGTTTAGGTCTACCTATCACTGTTAAGTCACGCAAATTATGCCAAACCATAGGTAATAAAATTACCAAGGTATAGGGCGTCCATTAGGGATCATAATTCTATAAAAACGAATTATATATATATATTTGTTATCACGTAAACTGCTCAAACGATTTCGATGAATTTTACAATATTTATCCGAGTTTCCGAGATATGATGAAGTTCCTCTACTTCTGTTTCCAGGGTATCAGCTACCAGATCGCGCATTTGCAGACTCAGTTGGAGGCAGCTCGTCTCCTGACCTACAACGCCGCGAGGCTAAAGGAGAACAACCTGCCGTTCGTCAAGGAGGCTGCCATGGCCAAATATTACGCTTCAGGTACAGTAACTACTAATGTCTGGTACATACGGTGATGAAATAGTAAATTGTGTCTCAAGGGAGCAAAATTATATTTTTACCGCTAGGGGGCGGTAGTGCCCTGCCTGCCTACCCTAATCCTGAGTGAAGCGGAAGATTCTAAAGTAGAATATTGAGCGTAACAACGGATCTTAGTGTTTACGCCCAAGAGGGAAATAATTGCCTACCGAGTGGCACATACTACTTTTAACATCTTCTATGAGGAGAAAAAACAAATAAACAGGGAATGTCCGGGAAGAAAGGTACAAATTGAATCCCTCATTTGAAGCCTTTAAACGACTCTCTGAACAGCATGAGTGAAAGTAGTCATTTCTCACTGTTAGCACGAAATTCATCGCATCGCCTTTTCTCACTAGTTGATAAGAAACTTTACCCATTAGGTAAGCCGTTTCTTTGGATTACATAGTTCAAGTAATCGGCAGTCAAATTACCGAAAACTCCGTTTTCGCCGTCGAAGATCTACAATGCCGATACAAACCTTAACTCCACATCACATCTCAAATTACAGAAATCGCCCAAACCCTGACCTCCAAGTGCATAGACTTCATGGGCGGAGTCGGTTTCACGCGCGACTTTCCCCAGGAGAAGTTCTTCCGCGACGCCAAGATCGGAACCATCTACGAGGGCACCAGCAACATGCAGCTGCAGACCATCGCCAAGCATATTGAGAGGGAATACACGCAATAAATAAATATCGGCCATGTACAACTCGGTTACAATATCTGTGGACCTCGCTGGAATGTGAAGCCCCTCCCCCTTCCCCACAAAACCCCCGTAAAACCCACCCGCGCTCGCCCCGTGCGCCTTGCGCACCGTAAGGCTGGGTTTACACGGCATTGTCCTGCACGTTTTCTGCACGTTCATTCGGTTTGCTTGACAAGTCCGGTGACTATTCGTATAAACGTGTAAACAACATTTTGTATGTGCCGCTATGTATACGTTAAGATGTATCCTGCAAAAAAACTTGCAGGACAATGCCGTGTGAACGAAGCCTAATACCAGAGCGCCGACGTGACGTCATCGACGCCAGCTCCACAGAATTTATAACCCATAAATTGGTTGAGTATCCATCAGGGTCGTCCAAGTAGCGAAGCGGTGAAATCTACTTGGAAAAGATGCGTGAGCGAGGATAGTGGATCCATGGGTGTGCTAATAGTGGTTCCGCTCGGTTGGATACTCGTCCTTACTGCCCTCACCCTCCTACTGTCCTGTACCTAATCGGAGCTATCCCTAATTCTTTTGGCGATGTTTAATAACATGTTAACGCCCTCCATAGCATATATGTAATTGAACATCGCCAAAGGCATAGAGAAGAAATGTACAAGCAATAAATACCAATAAACACAGTTCAATATTTCCATCCTAATGGCCCACCCTACTTCTCCGTCTTGTCAGAAGTATTTTTATGAAAGTCAGAGGCATATTGCATTTTTTTCGAGTTTTTTGCTTTGGGTGTAACTACATGAGATTTTATTGCAATTTGGTTGGGAGCTATTTACTAGCAACAGACGTTCAGATTGTTTTAAAATTCAATGCAACAGAGATTGTTATTAAAATGTATTTGAAACCTTATTTTACCAATGTTAATAAATAAATAAGTAATTAAATATTTTTTGACATTATATTAAGTATTGATTACTTGAAAATAAAATTGTTAACAACCTATTTAGTATTACTACATTCAAATTAAAAATAAACGTGAATGGTCCTATAATAAATTGATATATAGGTGAACCAGGATCTATTGAGGGTGCGCCATGTTACGGAAATTTGTTGGTACTAATTTCTAGCAATGGCAACAATTTTAATAATAGACAACATCTACCCTCTATGATAGTTGTCAACAAGTTGTCAATATTGACAATGTAAACATTGATTTGTCTAGTTTCGTGTGAATTATTATTAGACTTGCAATAATCATGCCGAAAGTTTTAGATTTTACAGAGAAAAAAGTCGTAAATAGTGTATATAGTTATTTATTGGAAAAAAAACGTGCGGGAGAGAAATTTCTTCCATTAGAAAACAACGAAATTAGCATCTGAATTGACGGGTAAGTTTCAAACTTATGGACAAATGTCACTATAGTCAGGTCGTCACGAGTTGGTTGATGTCTTGTAATAATTTGATTTGTGTATTAGGTGTATCGCATGCATCGGTATCACGAATTGCTAGCGAAGGGCGTAAGGGCGGAATTAAACGACCAAACCTAAAAAAAAGAAAACAAAAAAAGAAAATAGATTTGGATGATTTTGATTTATGTGTCATACGTCGTAAAATTCACGAATTTTATAGCGTAAAAACCGAAGAAATATCCAAACATCAAACATCGCACTTATTAAAGTTGTCGGAATAAAACAAAAATCATCTGCCAATTTCCATTGTCCCCACTATACAAATTGTTGCTATATAAAATTCAAAACGAGCGCCCTCTTGACAATACTCCCAAAGTTCTGGTTTACCTATACTTAGTGAAGGAATCTTTTCCACAGATCATGAGGTCATGTGAAATTCAATCTTATCTCAATGACTTTGACTCGACTGGGTAAGAAATGCTCTCTTAATCTTTTCTTATTGTATGAAAGAAAATGAGTGCAAAAAACAACATATTAAGGTGTAGCCGTGAGGAACTTCTTTATTTTTTATCATCATAATCAATCAGCCGAAAGATGTCCACTGCTGGACGTAGGTCTCCCCCAAAGAGTGCCAAAGTGACCAGTCCTGCGGACTCCCGCGACCTTTACCAGGTCATCAGTCCACGTTGTGCGTGGCCTACCCACGCTGCACCTTCATTTCCCCTTCGTTGCTGGTGAAATAAAATACAAAAAGTGGTAACTACAATTTATTTTCACTATGTATTCATAATTAATCTGATTGAAACTGTGACAGTAAATAACAACCTTATTACTAAAGGAGACAAGAATGACATTATCTTTTAGTAATAATACTAATAATCCAGCTTAGTCCATTTCTAAACTACACATTCACTGAGTAAGTTATTTTGTTCAGGGCAATTGGGGTTTTGGGTCATGAGGGAGCTTGAAGCCGACCATGTTCGCCGTAGCCTCCACACTTCTTTCACCCACCCCTTTGAACTCTGAATTGATTTCCTTGTATCTCCTTGAGTTGTGAAGATAGTCGTAATAAGTCCTCGCTTTGAAATGCATCTCGTCAATAGCTTTGCAAAGTTGCTGGTCCGTAACCTGGTGTCTACGGTACTGACTCAAAATGTACTGAGCCATTTGATTGTCTGCTAGTTTTTTCGTCGGGCTCTGCTTACGTATTTCAGACAATACTTGGCGTAGTGTTACAAGAACGGGCTTTGATGTTATAGTTGCCATGGTCACACCTTCAAACAAATTAAATGTTTAACTTTTCGAACATAACAGACGTTATGAATTCTTCATTGTTCTTGTAATCAGGTTTGTCACCTTTTATCCAAAAATCTTTGTCTAACTTTTCTAATGTTGGGAAATGATGAATTGAAGTATCATTGAAAATATCAGTGTAAATAAAATTGTTTTTTAAACTTATTTCTGATACATATGGAGTTATCTTCTCAATGAAGGGAACAGTTTCCTTTAAGATCCTATTTGGTTGATTTTCCACTAATGAAGCCAAACTATTGCATATTAAAATGCATTTTTCTAATTCAGGACCCCAGTTAGTCCAGAGAAAATTATTAGTTAGTTGTTTAGGACAGTGTGGCAAGTACAAAAGAGTAGATTTCTGTTTTGATATTACATAACCTCCCTCTGTGTTCTCAGGTATAATTTGAAGCCCTAACTGACTCAATATGTCACATTCACTCTTAAAAAACACGGGATCGTGTACCAGGACCTCAGGACAGTTTAAGAAGTCTTTGAAACACAGTAACAACGCAAGCTGATATCTTGAAATGTTACACTCTCCAATGTGGCCTAGTCCAAAACAAACGATCGTTTCTAGTTTTCTGCTATTCAAAACTGTACTCACAGATTCAATTACGTGTTTCCAATATTCAGAGGCTCTTAAATCATCCGCTGCGGACTGTATTCGTCTGAAAATTAAAAAGTAAGTAGAAGTAAATAACATTGCAACCTAACCTCAAATATCTCGCTTTCATTCAGTTAATTACTTTATAGCTTTATCGACGTCGATGATAGTTTCCTGAGTTTCAAATTTTGAGTCCTTAGGTGGTATTTTTGTTTGTTTATTTCGGGAGAATCGCTTGGAGTTGGAGGAAACTATTTGAAAACCATCGCTGTCAACTTGCTGTTTTGACATTTTATTGTAAGGTGCGCGGGTGAGACGTTTTTCCATATCAGTGTTAACATTACATCGAATGAAACTTATGGAGTGTATGCTTTACTTTAAATTAAAATTATTTTATCATTTCAAGTTAATTATGATAATTTGTTTGTTCACGAATGTATAATTTTCCTTTTTTTTGGTACTTGTTTAATGTTTCTAGCTCTATGCGATGTTTAATGTTCATATAAATGTTCATTATTGCTCGCTTCAATCAAGTTTGTGTTCGAAACTTGAAATACGCCTCATATTTCGTCGTATCCATTTCCGTCTACCCGGCTATCACGCGACGGCTCGCGGGCTCTCGATTTTTCTCGCACTATTCGTCTCTTTATTATTGGAACACTTAGAATAAGAGGTATATAGTGCGAGAAGAATCGAGTATGGTCGCGGCTGTCTCATGATAGACGTGCAAAAGTTATTCAAATTAAAACTTTTGCTATTGTAAGACAATAACCTTGAATCTCAAACAGAGTAGGTAGGTAGGTAGTGATTAGATTATATTCGGAAGGACTTTTGTCATAGGTATGCTTTTATTACCAACCAACAGAAAGGGATATTCAAATAAGGCAATCGCACCTGTACGTCTAGCACAACTTGCTGCTCAGTCGCTTCGAGCGCGACTGAGTGTCTCCTGTCTCGCTCGCACCGTGCAAATGAGAAAGAGGAGGGTAGATCTTTCTCGACTCCCGCCGCGGCGCAGCGTCAGTTATGCTAGCCCCCCAGAATGAATGAGGATCTATCGAACACCGATGTGACTTTCGTAAAGTAAAACGCTTATAAAATGCGATATTGTCCAAGTGATTGCGCAAGTGGGGTATGAGGCGATCGGTCGGATCGTGAGAGCAATGCGAAGTTCGGCCTGTTTGGCATTTATTGGTGCCATGTAAGGCTTGTAAAGTACCTACACTATACCGTACGATACCTGACTACTTGTGCTCTACGTAAAAAGGAGCTTTTGGAATGTTTAAGTTTCTGTCAAAAAAGGCATTTTTAGAAAAGCTTTCAATATTGCAGATTGTACTTTTTGTACGGTTTTTATTATGTAACACGCCTATAACGATCTAACACAACCGGTATATCATGTGTAGGTAATTTAGGTAAGTACTCCTACTTATGGTATTCATCATCAGATCAGCTCATCGTTGGTACCATATTATGTATGTACCTAGCATTCTCACGGAACTTTCTAGCAAAAGAATCCTTGTGTGTTCGTTCACTGAAACACTTGCCTAAAGCTGCAAACGCACAGAGAGCGGTGGTGGGGCGGCGCGGTGCGGCGCGGAGGCGGTACCGGTTGTAATGTTCGAGCTAATATGAAAGGATCCGCACAGAAAACCGCGCCGCTCTGTGCGGATCCTTTCATATTAGCTCGAACATTACAACCGGTACCGCCTCCGCGCCGCACCGCGCCGCTCCGCCACCGCTGTCAGTGCGTTTCGGCCTTTAAGACACAGACTTGTAAATATCGACGCTTAGTTTGTCAGCACTTTCGATCAATAACTATCTACTCCCCTGGCCCCGGTGACAGACCATTTAGTTTTTTTTAATACCTCGACTGCTGCCTGCTCCAAATATGAGCAAGATGAAATCCCGCAGGGTTGTATGTATGTATCACAAATATAAAGCGTCCTGTGGCTGATTAACTTGTGTTGAACAAAACCTAAGGATTTTTTTTTGTTCTTAAAAAAACAAATATTTGTCCATAATGCTGAGATTTGAACCCAGAACCGTCACCTTCGAAGGTAGTGTCACAACCAACTAGGGCAAAGCGTCAAAACTATAACTAGGTACAACGTCTACCACATATCTATAGTCACCGCAACCATAACCATTTAGGTTGCCACGAACATACCTTCGTAACTTTACGATGATTTTTAGGGTTCCGTAGCCAAATGGCAAAAAACGGAACCCTTATGGATTCGTCATGTCTGTCCGTCCGTATGTCACAGGCATTTTACTCGAAAACTATAAGGTGTATTTGAATAAATTTTGAGGATAGGTGTATTTTCTTAGCCGCTACATAGTTTTGTAATTAAAATACAAAAAAAAAATTAGGGATGCACTCCACTCCATACATAAAACTGAAAGACACTAATTTTTTTTTCATTGCAAGCCCACGTGTGATCAATCGATAGGCCTTTCAAAATAAATATTAGGTTTCTCAGTGATTTGAGTAAGTGAATAGAGTCGGAGATAATCGCCCCGAAAGTTACTAAAATTGTGTCCACCCCCCCTCTAATTTTTGAACCGTGTATTTTAATAACGACAACTTAGAAAAGTTGAAATACCCCCGACATTTTAATTTCAAAGTCCAATATCTCAAAAACGGCTGAACAGATTTTCATGAAACATGCTAAGAACACTTGGGATAAAATTATCTATGACACAAAAAAACCGCATTAAAATCGGTCTATCCGTTTGAGAACTACGATACACAGACACGTTAAACTTATAACACCCCTCTCTGCGTCGGGGGTTAAAAATATGGAAAAAATCATGGACATAGTAGGGCTTATTAAAATCTTTCAGCAAAAATTGTTTTGAACAAGATCGCTTCAAAGGTTTTCGAGATATTTCTAATAAACTGCCTTCCTTAAAGAAAAGTACGTAAGTGCCATAAGATTTCAGTAACGATACGACCTTTTTAATAGGCACGGAACCCTTCGTTGTGCGTGGTCCGACACGCACTTGGCCGCTTTTTATTACTAAAACCCAATAGCCATGTCATAATTTTATTTTTTTCATCAAATAATACTTAAGTAATACAGAAAGATGCATCGATCAGACGTTTATGGCCATCATAAATATTTAGCACCAATTAAGAACTGTGTTATTTCCTCCTCATATAACTAACGAACAAGTTTAGTTTCATTTCGGATGCACATTGCAAATTAAACGTCACAAATTCTCATATCCTACCTCTCAACGATCTATAAACGGCTTTATCCAGCCGCGATAGAGTTCAAGTTTATAGTAGTTGTGAAAGTGTAATACGAGGTTGCTAAAGTTATATTCTTCGGCATATCATTAGTCTGAATTCTCGATTGGTTCCGGTGTTACCGACATAAGTGATGGGGCTCGTCAAAAATGTGATTATCTCTGTAGAGAACAAAGTGTACCTACCTAATTCAGGTGAGGTGAGATCATAAGTAAGTAGCTACTTATGCGAGATCACATCGAGATTGGTCAAAAGATACTACTAATAAGTACTATAGTAACTAGGTACAGTCATGGACTTTAATTGTTGAGCCATTTAGGTGTCAACTAATTTTGGTATTTTAATAGTCAAACTTTGAAGTGTCCAGTATAAAGTGAGCTCTAAATGGCTCAACAATTAAAGTCCGTGACCGTACCTCAATTAGATCACATTTTCAGAATCTTTTGACCAATCTCGATGTGATCTCGCATAAGTAGCTACTTACTTATGATCTCACCTTATACGCCCTATCTTGTGACAAGATAGAGCGTCCGTCACTGGCTAACACCGTCGTTGGATAGACGACGCCCCTATCTCTTGTCACTTATCGCGTGATAAGGCCGACCATGATCTACTGGGATACCTAATCCGCGCCCCGCGGCCGCATTGATAAGCAGGTACTGCCCTACTGCATTGTATCACCTATACTACTTCTTTTTTCACGTCGGTGCACGGTGGCAAAACCAGCTTTCGGTCCACCTGATAGTAAGTGGTTGTCGTAGCCTATGGACGCTTACAGCTCCAGGGGGGCTAGGACAACTGACGCCACGCCGCGACGCGAGTGGAGAAAGATCTACCCTCCTCTTTCTAATTAGCACTGTGTTGCTAGGTTTACACGGGCTTAGTAGCTAATGCTTAGTACTTGTCACGTACACTTGTCATAGGTGTGTCAACATGTTGTTTTTTTTTTTTTTTTTTTTGTATACCACGTCGGTGGCAAACAAGCTTACGGCCCCTGATGGTAAGTGGTTACCGTAGCCTATGGACGCTTGCAACTCCAGGGGTGTTACATGCGCGTTGCCGACCCTTTAAGAATTTATACATTCCTTTTTTGAAGAACCCCATACTGTAGTCCCTCGTGAAAACCTCGGCAGGGAGCTCATTCCACAACCGGAACGTCCGAGGGAGGAAATTTCTCTGAAACCGTACGGTACGCGACCATTTAGGTTCCAGGGTGTGAGGATGAATGCCCTGCCGACGGCGGTGCGGTGGTAAAAAGCAGCCGTAGGCATCATGTCGAACAGTTCTTCAGAGCACAACCCGTTGTACAGTCAGCGTCACATAGTTAGTAGCAGCCAAGGTAGCCAAATATTTCGGTACACGTCTTTATTACTGTAAGAATAAGGGTGTGTTACGAAATATTTGGCTACTCTGGCTGCTACTAAGTATATGACGCTGACTGTACAAGCGATAGAACACGCACAAGCAGGCGAAGTCTCTCCTTAGACTCAACGGTTCGATATCGCTAGTGAGTTTGGGATCGTCGACGATTCGCACAGCGCGTCTTTGAAGCGAGTCAAAAGGCCCAAGCTGGTATCCAGGTGCTCTCGCCCAGAGATGACAGCAATACTCCATGTGGGGACGGACTTGAGACTTATATAATAAAAGTCTCTGTCCCGGGGAGAAGTAACGCTTTGCTCTGTTAAGCACACCGAGCTTTTTGGATGCCAGCTTGGCCTTGCCTTGTTGTATAAGTGCTTAGTATTAGTGCAACTGCAAGTGCAAGTAATTAGAATCCGTCCCTATTTACTAAGCGACAAGCACCTACCTGCAGCTAAAAATCCGCTAATACTTGTCACTTGTCGAGTCGTGTGAACATTCATGACAAGTGAAGTTTGATTACTCAAGAACTTGAACAAGAACAACTAATACCTTCTTTAACACCTACGTGTAGACGGCTACTTGCCACTGGTCACTCTGCAGATGAGTCCCTAATCACTTACATTAATACCAAATACTAAGCCCGTGTAAACCTAGCATAAGAGTGAGACAGGAGACGCTCAGTCGCGCGCGAAGCGACTTGTCAGCAAGTTGTGCTAGACGTACTGGGCTATGCGCGCATGCGCGTTGCCGACCCTTTAAGAATTTATAGACTCCTTTTTTGAAAAACTCCATACTGTAATCCGTCGTGAAAACCTCGTCAGGCTCATTCCACAACCGGAGGGTCCGAGGGAAACTGAAACCGGGCGACGCGACCATATGCAGGCAGCATCCAGGGTGCAAAGATGTACAAAATACTTTTCTCAAACATGCTCGGAAATGTACGCGTTAATATCACGAAATGAAGACGTGAAGTTTCTTGTTTATGGCTCCCTACATTACTTCTTGGCCTTACGCCAAGAAGTAATGTATGAAAACCCTAAGTAAAACCATTATTGTCCGCTACTCTAACTTTTTAAATTTGCTTACTAATATTAAACTGACAAAGGAAAATTTACATACTGCCAACCACCACTAGACACTGTAAGCATACTTGCTTCATAAAAAAATAAAAATAATCTATGGTACTATACTTTATGTGCGGTTAAACATGGTGCTCGAACGGCTTGTTCAAATGGCATGTTTAAAAAATAAAAAATGCGCAAATTACCTATTATTTAATTGATTACCTAGTATTTATTTTTATTTTAATATTTCCTCACATCGTTTGAGAAAAGTACTATACAATCCTCGGCCGGAACAGGGATTGCTGGACTCGTTGTATTCGGCCTCGTCTACGACTCGGCCGTCTACCCCAATCTCGTCCAGCAATCCCTTACTTCACGGCCTCTGCAGTAATCTACTATTAAAAAAAGTATTTAAATACAATATGCAAATACTTTTCTAATTTAACATTTCAAATGCAAAATACGAAATACTTTTGCTTTTTGTATTTAAGTATACAAAATAGGTTTTTTTCAAAATACTGTATTCAAATAAAATATTTTCAAAAAGTAATCGAAACAAAATCGAATTCAACCCGTAAAAAAGCGAAGCGTAACGTCATGTTTCACAGATAATAACGTTAAATTTGTTTTAACTGTCATTTTGCACATAGACTTTCAAAGTTGCAGCGCCTCTAGTGGCAATTTGCCGAATCGCTGACCCCTTCACTTGAAAATTTGAGTGGTAAAGGTAATACTATCGAAACTTTAGCAGTATAAAAGTATTTTATATTTGACAAATATAAAACACATTTCGAAAAGTATTTCAAATAAAATACAAAATACTTTGAAAAAAAGTATTTAAGTACAAAATATAAAATACGTATTTTGTATTTGCATTTCAAATACAAGTATTTCAAATAAGTCACAACTCTGCCAGGGTGTGAGGATGAATGTCCTGCCGACGGCGAGCGGTGCGGTGGTAGAAAGCAGCCGTAGGCATGTCGAAGTTCTCATACACCAGGCTCAGGCATCGCTTACCATCAGGTGATCCGTCTGCTCGTTTGCCTCCTATATCATTAAAAAAAAAAAAAAAATACACGCATAAAATGTTTTGCAAGTAACGGATTGTGGCTTCATCCACAATGGGTTTGTAGGGTAACGTGGCAACATATCCGTACGTGTATCTGGAAGTCAGACTTTGTGTTGGTCCATATGTTTTATCAAACTGGTTGTGGAGCATTATGATTTTTTTCACAATACCTATATATTCAGAACAATGACGCGTAGTTGCAGTGTACAAGAGGCACCTGCAACCCGAACTGAGCTAACTTGGACGGGGGCGGAAATAGAAAAACGGTATGAAAAAAAAAATGTCGCGAGGCAGCCGATTGAAACAGCCGGTTGCTCGAAAGTGTGTACGCTGTTTATATAATTAATGGCTGGTCTAAATCGAATACGAGACAATTTTGTTTTCCCCCCCTCCTCCAGTTTCCGCCCCAGTCCAAGTTGGCTCAGTTCGGGTTGCACAGGGAGGTTCCACAACGCTTCGGGAGCTCAAATACCGCGAGCCATCCGGTTGCCTCTCGTGCACTCAAACTACGCGTCATTGCTAGTAGGTACTAATAGTCTATCAATAACTATGCTTATCATTTATCAATAACGATTGTTAATCTCAGGAAAATATACCGCTTCATAGGTCGACGATTTCTATTTGCATCGTTAATATCGTTGTGCCAGTCTAAGCGTATGTTGACAACCGAAAAAGTGGTTAATTATGCCATCAGAAGATATAATACATTTTATGCCTGAAAACGAAACTAAAAAGCTGTACTATTCTTAGTTTCGCGTTAGAGATATGACGGACATCGTTAAGGAAATCATTCAAGTGCCAGAACGGAAGTTAGACCATTAATATTTCATTGTGTCTTCAAAACTTATGGAGGCAGTCTACTAATAGTCGTCTATTAGTTTAGTATAGCTAAGGTAGCGTTTACACAAGCTAGTTTTTAAATGTAAAAAAAGCCGATACCTTGAAAGGTCATTTCAGTTGTTCCCACCCTCAATAAACAAAGCCCGTCCTTGTACAAAGTATTCAGGTTAGGAAAATTACCTACTAACACACAGTAACATTCAGGACGCGCCCGAGCCGCATATCGAGTAGTAGGTTCGAACCCATTGTCCGAGTTGTATAGTATGCTTCTGACAATCAAAAAATATGTGTATAGCATACGAATCGTGCATGTATTCGTTCCATCGTACCGTAACGCGAATAAGGCGACAATAATGTACCTACTGAACAATACCAGACCCAGTGTAGTCCTGACTGCGTTTCGAAACACAACAAAAGCGGGCAAATCTTCTTTCTTTTGTAAAGTTATTTGTTGTTTTCGGCCAGTGCGCGCATAAATATCCATAAAAACTTTTTTATTGTGCTGAAAAAATATTGAGACGTTTTTCGGCGCTCTACAAATTAATACACACTTTCTAAAGTTGCTAAAACTAAAACGAGATGCGTAATGACTTTAGTGGGTAATATATTCAGAGAGCATCAGCAATTAATTCGGTTCGCGTCTTTAGTTTTTATATAACTAACTTATCTTATGTGGTAGTAGGTTTTTCTATGCATTTAGTTTAAGCACGTCCGCGGACTGCAGATATCGTGTCGTAGGTGTTGATGAATGGACTTAGTGCATTGAAGGTTTAGTGAGAGTGAAATATGGATCGATACACAGTGACCCGGCGTTCGAAACGCAAGAACGAAGGGTTCCTAACCAAGTGGAAAGCCAAATATGTTGGGAGTATTTTGCACAAGCGCTCCTGGATTCGCACTGGATTTGATTTAAACGTAAGTACCCACTCACTCATACATGTATGTATGATAATACTTGTATGCAAACCAAAAAAATGCTGAATGGGTGAGGACCAAATTCTTGGCCAGTAGTTAGCGTGGTTAATTGGTAGTAGTTAAAAAGTTCCGTTGTGACACGAAAATTAACCATAGAATAGTTAGCTAGTTTAGTTTAGTTAACTACTACCAATTAACTAGGCTAACTACTGGCTAAGAATTTGGTCCTCACCCGAATAATGTCTTCGAGAAATATTCAAAATTTATATAATAGAGTTATGTTACGGAAAAATTCAATCGGAAACATTTAAATCAATTGTAGACGAGTGCATCTTGATTACCTAATCAACGGAGTACGTACATATTTCAAGTATCTTATCTTATCTTATCTTATCTTATATAGATGAGGGCCCTTTCGGATACACTTCGACCCTATGGGATCTTTTGTGCATTTGCCCTCTCCTTTATGTCTACTCCCAAGCTCGCTCCATCATTTCCACGAAACGGATGATGCAGCTTAACGGGAGCACCTTGAATTCCTTTGGTTGCGGATAGCCGTTACCAAAGTAATTCATTCTTTGTCTGGCAAGGGCATGACATTCACACAATAAGTGTTCCATGGTTTCATCCTCCTCGCCACACATTCTACAGTCGAGACTGTCCGATAATCCCATCTTGGCCAAGAGATCCTTGACCCCGAAGTGACCCGTGAACACCCCAGATATGATTCTGAGTTGCTTCCTGCTGGATTTCCAGAGTTTGTTAGTCCAGCCCGAGTCCACTCCTTCTATGAAGAGCTTAGAATGCCTTAAGCCCGCCTCATTCCTCCACTCGTGTTGGTGTTTGGTTTTGGCGTAGGCTTTAAAGGCCGAAATTATGGTTCCCTGCGAGAGTCCCACAAATGGTTCTGGACCTACAAAGTGATTTGTAGACCCCCCTCTTGCAAGCTCATCCGCTCTTTCGTTGCCGATGAAGCCCTCGTGCCCTGGTATCCAAACTAGTTGCACCTTATTGTGCTTTCCAAGCTTGTTCAGTGCCTGGACGCCGTTATAGACTAGTCTAGAATCCACTTTCAGCGTATTTTTTATTTCAAGTATCAGGTTTGACTATCATAATCACATACAGTAGGTAATAAGCGTTTGTTTACTTCACCTTAGTAATAATTTGAATATATGCAAGAGAAGTATTCTGCACATTCAAATTTAACGGCAACACAAATCATAAACAACATGTTAATATTTATTTTATTTTCGGAAATATATTCTTTCTTGAAATCGTTTTCAGCCAAGTTATATTGTGTATAAGGTTATATATGCTTAAGTTATATGACGAATACATTAATGTTGCATTAAGTGGATTGCTAATCTAATCGCCAAACCCCATATGACTAAGCAATGACTAACTACAAAAATCAATATTGCTATGCAGAGTACGGAGTCACTTTCCACTGGACAGTAGACATTATATAAAATATATCAACTGACAATAGCTACGTGCCTCCTTCCTTATTTGTCGGTCGAGAGTGCTATTGTGTACATTACTCGTGGTATATTGAACAGGCATGTAATGACCGTACTTTGCGTCTCGCTTTACTGTCGTAGTTTAGAAAAAGATGGCCGTTAGTGGATAGTATCAGTGATTACGTAAGTCTTTCTTATGGAATGTGGCACGTAACTTTTCTTGGCGGGAAAATTACTTAATACTTACATAGGTATCAGTAGATAGTATTTTTCCAACATAAAAGTATCGAAAACTATGATCGAACACTAATCAGTATTACTTACCTTTTAATTAAATCATAGCATAAGTAACATCATAATATCTACGAATGCAGTTCTGGCCAGGGTTAAAATAATAATGATAATACAAAGGAATTTTCACAAAATCTGGGCATTTATTTGTGCCAAATGCTCACTAACATATTCCGCCCTTAATTATCGCTTTTGACTAAGACATAATATCTATAGAAACCTACTCGTCATACAAATATTTCATCATTTGCATTCCAATTAGCTCGTCAGTCACGTACTATAGGTGCACATCATATTTCGGTCGCCATAACTCTACCATTAGGTATGTTAATGCAGTTAGTGCACTCGACGTACATAACTTTATTTTGACTGGTTTTTAAACACAGCAGAAAAGGCACAAGCCCAGATAGGAACACATCATTTTAAAATTAAAGCTTTAAATATAAGGTTCCAGTTCAGGCATCATCGGTATCGACGTAGGTACAGTCAGCGTCCTATAGTTAGTAGCAACCAAGGTAGCCAAATATGACGGTACACGTCTTTATTACTGTAAGAATAAGGGTGTGTTACGAACTATTTGGCTAGTCTGGCTGCTACTAACTATATGACGCTGACTGTACCTAGAATAGAAGATACTAATTGCAAAAACTTTCATAAACGGCAGTTTTTTTTAACATAAATAAAGTGGAACAGTGCCGGGCCCATAACCTGTTGAATTTGAATTAAGTCAAATGGCGTGCTCTTGTCTCGAGTCCAAAACCCTTAATGGAAGCTAAAATGTTTCTTTACAGGCACTATTTTTATGTTATTGTAGTGAGGCAAGATATTTAAAAGATTTACCAACAAACTAACATACATATGTATAACATTTCATATTATTATAACAAACTGTTAAAATTTCTTACTATTTTTACAAGCTTCTATTGTTTTATCGCCAAAGAGAGAGAAAATTTGATGGTAGGATAAAGTACCTATTGATTTTAACCTACTTCAAAAAAAAGAAGGAGGTTCTCAATTCGGTTCCATTTCTTTTTTTTCAATGTTTGTTACCTCAGAACTCCGTCATTGATGAGCCGATTCGTAATTTTTTTTTTGTTTGTATGTATATGCTCCCAGGTGGGTCCCATTTAAAAAAAAATCAGTTAGATTGATGGGATCCATGAGGAATTGAGGGAACTCCTCAATTATATTAGGCACGCATGTATTGATTTTGGTATTTTCTATTATATCTCGTGTATTTACACCCGGAAATCATAAATTTGGTGGAGTGGAATTGATAATGAAGACCACAGATGACTTATGGAATTCCTCAATTATGTACTTAAAAGTACAAAAGTACGTCACAGATTCTGATAAGATTCCGTTGAAATAGCAGCTAATGAAGTGCCAAAGGTGATCCTTGTGGAATCGACGGAAGTCCTCAAATATTATCGGCCCACATACAGCGATTGGGTTTTTTTCTCTAATAATCAACGCATTTGCGCTCGGAAATCAGTTCATGTGGTAAATTGGAAAATAAATGTGGAAATGTTCACGTAGCTTGGCTAACTAAATCGAAGTCGGTTAAAACTTTGTTTTTAAAGTAAATTATTTAAATCACAGTCGCAGCATTTTGAGAAGTGGATACCTACCTACTGTCCTATTTTGGGATTGATACAAACAAACCTCTCTCAAAATCAACGTCCAAATTGCGCGTATTTAAACAGCCGTGGGAATGAAAAACTACTTTTTAATAGGTTCGATGTTCGATTGAAACACGCGTGTCTTTACTTTGCCAATATGAGGGCGGGTTAAAACCACTCCAATTGAGATTTAGTCCATCTTCAGACCGCCGTTCAAAGCGCTGGTTTCGTAATTACGCATTCCGCTGTAATTCGAGCAGTAAAACCAATAATAGCCGCGTAATTGGAGCCGCGCGTTCTCACGAACGCAACTGTTCTGCGGTCCAAAGCTTCCCATTTTGGTTTAGTTTATTATGTCAGCTACCTTAGCCCCTTGGGAACATGAAATGAACGGCTGCGCCACGACTCAGGCCACGGAACTGGACGCAAGCGGGCAGCGAGCGGGGCGACGAGCGGCAATTCATACTCAACTTCAATGTATGGGCAGCCGCTCGCCGTAGCGGCGACGGCTGCGGCAGCGGTGCACAGGGTGCACCAAACGTGAGAGCGAGAGATCGGATCGCAGCCCCTCTGGCCATGAGAGACTAGTAAAGCAATAGTCAGTAAGGTTTCGTCTATGATCTAGCGGTGCGTTCGGCGGCGCGGGCGCCCGCATTGGAGTTGCTCACTTACAAACATGATGTTGATTTTTAGTGTTTCTGTACAATCGTGAGCGTCAGTTTGTAAACCTTTTATATATAATTTTAAATTATTATTGTGTAAGATTACTATTTCATTGTAAATTACCGTTTGACATGTAAAAGTGCCCTTGTGGCCTATTTGCAGAATAAATAATTGATTTGATTTGATTTGATTTGATTTCCAAAAACAAGGACTATATTTTATATTATAATTACTGTATAATTTTTATAATGTCAATATTTACCAAACACATTATTATTTTGGGACATTTTGATGTGCAAGACTTAATTGTTTTGCCTGTGGTGGTCTCGATTAGATAGTAGAATGACTCGGGAAAACACCCTAAACGTGCATTTTATTTTGGCACAACATAATGTGCTTCTACTCCACCTTATTCATCATAATTATATATATTTTTTTTTAAATAAGCATTCCAATTCTAAACAACATGTCTATCACATAAGGTGTTCCCAGTTCCCAACCACGAAATAATAATACCAATAAGGTAGTTTTCCCTCTGGGTTGCAAAGTCAGATGGCTGTCGCTTCGTAAAACTAGTGCCTACGCCCAATCTTGGGATTAGATGTCCCCGAGTAGAAGCGGACCCCGGGTTCCATCGGGGCAGGTGTTCCCATCTCACGCAGTCTCTAACAACCAGGATGAAGGCCGGTATAGGATTATAGCGCACTTGTATGTTATTAGTGTTATTACGGTTCCCAGCTATTTAATGAATATAGTTTTAAGTAGAGTATAAACACAATGTTTATTCACGTGCCATCACTGAGCGTGACGGGTAAATACGCTCGTTAAATAACACTTTTATTCACTTTCATTTACATAAGTTATCTAGGCCAGTATGTTATATTTGGTATGGTATGGTAAACTTGTTGTTAGACTCATACTTTGCAGAAAACAGAGATGATATACTTTGCATGGTTGATGGCATTTTTAAATAAGTACTTATATAGTCTAACCAACTATTCCTATTATTAGAGCGTAGCTTAGCTTATAACTCCAAAGAAAGGTATGTGCATCATACATACATTTTAACATACTAATATGGTAAGTATGTTAGGTTTTCCAGTTACTGATACATTTCGTGTTTTGATATACACGGTGGAATTTCATCGATGATCAGGAATCCAAAAATCTTAATTATCCATCTACACAGAAACCAATACGTGAGATCTCGTGCAATATAGCTCACAATCTAATTAATCACACTTAATTAACATCGGTAAAATGTACACTGACTGAATAAATGGACACCCTACTTTTATTGAAGGGAAGTTACTCGTAAGTGTACATACGTCAAGTGCTTGCTGGCTTTGGCGGGAAACTTTTGTTATGAATTTGACAATGACAAATTGACAGCTTATTGCTCATTTACGTTTTAAGTTTCTATGGCTCTGATAGTTTGAAAAGAGGTATTAAACTTTTCAGACTAAACCTAGGGTGACAATAAATTTTAATTAAAATTTAATTTCAACTTAAAAATTAGTTATGATAAAAAAAAACTTGGTTCCACTTAAGTACTACATAAACGTGACCGCCATCGATTACTGAATTAGAAAAATGGGTTCCTGTTCACCGATTAAATTCCACCGTGTATTTAATTTAGTCTATGAACCCTTCTTTAGTTTATTTTGATATAAACGACATTGATTTAAAGCCCACTTAAAACGTAATTTGTATGGGAAACACACTGGCCCATATCTTTACTTAAGCGGTTATGATTGACTATTATCAATTAGTCTCGTATGACCGCTCATTAATAATAATAAGAAATAGTGCCAACTCAGTTATCTTTGACAGTAACGTTGTGCCAATTTTTGCATATTTCATTACTTACCTATTGTGTCAAATCTGACAGCTTATTTCCTAATGAGCAAATTCTGTATACCATGCGTATGCTACAAAAACGCAAAGATATCCATATCATAGATCTCGCCTAGGTGTATTGCACTGAAGATAGTACAAACTTACAATTTGCAGTTTAATTGCTCACCTATTATTCGATTTTGCGTCGTATTGCCTACGTAATAGCGTTGTTGCTTACGCGAATTTATTGAATTCGGCTGCACGCTGGCGGTATTGCGACAGACAAGTCCTACAGCCAAGTCAACGTTTCATACTTATAAACATTATGGTTTGTATGTAGCTTAGTTGCCACAGAGTGTTAGAAGGGAAAGGTCCGTAGTTAAAAACAAAAAACGCCTAAAACTGAAGTGTTTTGTTTCAGCGCCTTTGTTTACAAACAACGTAAAAAACGCGCCAAAAGTTTAAAAAGTTTAGTGACATTGAAACCATAAACAAAACAAAGGATTTGCGAGGGATTTGCAAGCTTAATTTTGGAACCGTTCAAAATTGACGTTTGTGTTTTTTTTATTTACGTATAGGTCGAAGGTGGAGTGTCATTATGCCCCAGATATTCTTTAAAAAAGTGATGGTGGTTCGGGAACGAGGTGATCTCGAGGTGAGTTACTTTCACTTTCCGCGCTGCCTCACCGGTCCTTAGCTGCAGGTGATACCGGCTGATTTATTTGATAAATACTTAAATGCCGGTTTATCGGTAAAATCAATAGTTAATAAATGTAAATTATCCGCGGTTTACGGTAGTACAAAGATAGGAGATAATATCGGAAGTTAATAGCTGTAAAACTGGCCGAAGCGGTTTTGATGCTTTCACTGCAAGCTTGCGTTTAAGTAGATATTTTAATGCTGGTTAATTCCAGTTATAAAATTGCACTTATAGCCAACACTCGCGATAATTATATCATCGGAAACATTATGCTGTCATAAAATGATCATCATCATCTATTTAAGAGCTAGGCTCTTGTAAGGCTTGGCTGGTGTAAGTATGTCTGGGCCTTCCTCTACCTCTCCTTCCTTCGATCTATGCCGTCCAAGATGTTTAAAAAGAAGCTGTCGTGCCGTATTAGATGTCCGATCATTTTGCCTCTTCTATTTTTTATTGTTTTTAGCAAGCATCGGCCCTCTCCTACCATCGTCAAAACCTCTTCGTTTGTCTTCCTTTCTGTCCAGCTTATTCTTTCCATCCTCCGCCAGCACAGATACATCAAAAGTCCTGACAAAATTCCTGATTTTCGGCCAAAATTCCTGACACGAGCTTCACGCGCTCGCGCTCGCGGCGTGTTGTTGATGTTGATGTAGTGACAATGTTGATTGATTTGTTTATATCGTAAAAAGATTTACCTTTTCTGTTATTGTTACAGCGTGTAAAAGTTTACAGTGCGTAAAATGCTATTGTTTCATTTATTTGCCGAAAATTCCTGACATTTCCCTTTTCCGGCCGCATTCCTGACATATGTTAGTGTTAATTGTATGAAAATAAATAAATAAATATGTCTAAAATTCCTGACATGTCAGGAAAATTCCTGACATCTGGTCACCCTACTCGGGATGGGCTTAAGCTTCATATTTTAATCCTGCGAATTCGCTTGAGTTCCGAGTAATACGCGAGCAAAGCCGCGCGGGCAGAATGACTGTTCATGATTCGATTTGATTCTCTGATCTTTCAGATATTATTGATGATGACTGAAGTGGACATTTTTGCTGGGACCAGACAATTAGTGTGAATGCCAGTAAAATAATATATAGTATAGGTAAAAAACTTCCCTCATGCATGGTAGGGGTGAGGTGTTCAAGTAGGCATTTGTTTTGTTTGTGTTAGACAATTTAAATATGTAATGTCTTTTCGAATACATCACCACTAAATACAGGAAGGGCTTTACTTGAGTTGTTTACCTTTAATGCCTTCAATCGCCTTCATAGCTATTGTTTACATTTACCAAGACCATTTTGTACAGGAGTTTTAGCCCAGTGCACCATAACGAACTGGGCTGTTATTCGCTACGACCTAATGCGACTTACCCCGTCGATCACCCGTCACGAAACTATACCTCTACGTACGCTTTAGTTACTCAACATCGCGGTGTCAAGATATATTTGTGGGTGAGCGTTGAGGTGAGCTTAAAACAATTACAGAATAGGGCTGATCATTTTTGTAGAGTCGTATCATTAACCGCCGTTGGATAAAAAAAATGATTAAGTACGTGAATTCTAACCATATACTCTTATAGTACTACATACT
This sequence comes from Epinotia ramella, assembly GCA_947578815.1. NCBI lineage: Eukaryota > Metazoa > Arthropoda > Insecta > Lepidoptera > Tortricidae > Epinotia > Epinotia ramella. Next base: position 23,665,445 of record OX388212.1, read on the forward strand.
TCTACATCTATTAGGCATACCATTTACCAGAGTCGATAGTGCCGGTGCGAGAGGAGTGACTGCGCCAGTGAAATGGGAACTAGATTGAGCGCTAACGTCACACAAATTAATACACTCCTCCCCCACCGTGAAACTACTGCATTAACCGACTCAGTATAACGGTAGGTCTTTCTATAGCTACGATGTAGTTCTAAATATACTGCGTTCATTGAACAATCGCAGTTTAAATAAAAAATGAAATAAATAGTACCTGATTATAGTTTATTTAATTGGATGTAGTTCTAATAATTATAATTAGTTCATTTACCACCACCATAAAATTAACTAAGGGTACCTACTATGTCTCTAGTTAGTGGTTAATTATGTAAGTATATTCGTTCATTAAACCACCGCCATAAAATGAAGTAAGGCTCCTTATACTCTAGTTAGTAGCTCATTATGTAAATAGGTATATTAGTTAATTTAACCACCACCATAAAATTAACTAAGGGTACTATACCTCTAGTTAGTAGTTCCTTAAACATACAAAGAGCACTTTTATTTATCAGCGTTCGTACAGCGTTCATTTTTAACCTCCAACAAGCTTGCGAATAAATGATTCATACCTACTAGATAACTCAGTCTCGGATATCAAATAGGATCAATTTAAAACTAGTAGTGAATAGGTGCAGCTGTAGACTTTAGATAAATGTTAAGTACATTTGATTGCAACCAGCCGACCTTGTGATTAAACCATAGGTCGTAATATAACTAGCCATAGCTGTAATGCAACTTTTCCAGCGATATCTATACGTATCAGCGGGGCTAGCACAACAGACGCCGCGACGCGAGTCGAGAAAATCTACCCTCCTCTTTCTTATTTGCTCGGTAAGACTGAGACGCAGTCATTGAATTGAGTCGCACGCGACGTGACGGAACACACTCGTCACCGAGTCCATACAAACGCCCAGCAAACGGTGACACCCGTCAAAATCACATAGAAAACCATTATATCAATAATGAAGCGGCGAAATATTTACCCGTGACAAACACTTTCTTTTAGTTGGGTTACATGTAGGTACAGCATAGGTACAGCACAGAATTTATAAGTACAACAGTGGTCCGCTACCCAAAAAGCACAAAATTCTCCGAAAACCGTATCTAAATTCTAGTTTAACATTGTAAAGAGCAATAGTCTGTGCGGTTGTATAATAATAATAATTCATTTATTAAGGGATTCATTTTACAAGCGCCTGAACTAGGATAGGCTTTGTTTCAGGCAATAGGAAAGACAGTATAAACTTGCTAACATAAAAATATACATTTAAATAAAGTTAGTAGGCACTACTTAAACGTATCAACTATACAAAGTAGCTATGTAGTAAATCAAGATTCATTTTAGAACAATAAAAAGGTTCTCTGTGTCTTCGTACGACATTTTTTGAAGGGCATCTCCGAGAGTTTTCTCACATTTAGCATAGATGAGAGGGTATAGATCTAACTTAGCATTTAACTTGTTGTAAATAAGTGTATGTTTGTATCAGGGAATAATATCCGAAACTACTCATCAATTTTTTTTTAAACTCACCATTGAAGAAGACGGTCCATCTTCAGGTCATCTTATACTATATTTACCTTCGCCTCCGCCTTGGTTCTGTAATACGCGGGCAGAGCCGCCGGGGCAGTTAGTCAATCAATATCCTACTAATATTATAAATGCGAAAGTTTGTATGTTTAGATGTTTGGATGTTTGTCACTCAATCACGCTTAAACAGCTCAACAGATTTGTATGAAACTCTGCAAGAAGATAGTCTAAAGCCTGGATTAAAATATAGGATAGTTTCTGTCCCGGGTCCACGCCACGCAGACGAAGTCGCGGGCGGAAGCTAGTTTTGAAAAACAGCCTTTACATAAATTAAATGTTAAGTACATTGCAACTTGCCGACCTTGCGATCAGACCATAGGTCGTACTATAACTTGGGCATAAATATAATGTAACCAGTCACTATTTAAACAAATGAACCGGTAGCATGTACCTATTTATAATCAGAGTAATTGTAGGTCATGCTTTCGATGTTAAGTTGGGTAACTCTTTGTAATAAGTTTCCACGTCACCTATTGGCGAAATCTAACCTTTTCTGATATTATATTGCTGTATTATAATTTGTCTGTCAAAATCCACAACACCCTATTATGTATAGTGCTCATACTTAAAAAAAAGTAGTAGGTTCTTCTCAATTCTCACGCTTTGTAAGTGTGTATTTAAAAGATTATTATATTTACATGTCATAATGATAAATAGATATTGCGTTAGATTCTTGTAAAATTATAATTCCAAAATAGGAAGTAGTTTTAAAACGTTTTTAAACCATTTAATCATTCTCATTTTAGAGGTCCTTCCAAATTTTTTTTTATAACTAAGTTGTACCTCTCATAGAACAGTTCTTTTGCTTCTACCTCTTACACATTGAACAGGAAGTGATCTTACCATAAACTTTCGTAATAAGTACATAATAGGTAGGTTACTAGTAAGTAGGTATATACAGGGTGTTAACGGGGTCATGATCCGGAATGACAAAAAGCGAATAAGATGATCATACTGAACAACCTTTCCCATGGGACCAACCACGAAATCGCAAAAAAAAACCAGGTATTCCATACATAACTCTCAATTAAATCGCAGTTAACTCACAGTTAACTCTTAATTGGCTCTTTTTTTTGCGATTTCGTGGTTGGTCCCATGGGAAAGGTTGTTCAGTATGATCATCTTATTCGCTTTTTGTCATTCCGGATCATGACCCCGTTAACACCCTGTATATATATCTCTAATCACTAAACTTGGTTTCGAATGATCCGTAACAAGTATTGTTTAATTAATTAAGATGACAGGTGAACTGAAGGTTTTGAAATAACCTGTCAATCGGTTACAACTGTGCGAAATATTTGTTCTAGATACGTATGTCGTTACGGACGTTTTGGTAGCACGTGTCCACGATATCATATCATTCGTCTTCAAAACCAACTACCTAAATCGGAGCTATCAAGAAGTAGGTAGGTATTTAGTTCGTATGAGGAAAATATTAAGTTACTGCACAAATAATTCCGTTTAAATTTTAATATTTTTCTTCTATTCCACACGTTCCAAATAACAGCGACTATTTTTATTATTTATTTATTACAAGATGTCATTACTAACTAAGAGATGATGATTATATTGTATCTGTACTAGGAAATTAGGAGTGGTCCAGAGGCGCGTCCAATGCTTACAAAGTAGACATCAGTATAGATCTCCAATACATTAGCAGAATAAAAAGCACGTGAATGTACCACGAGCATCGACATTTACGGGTGGTTATGGTGATGCAATGCAACGTACACTGCATTTCAATGGAATCCGTAAAATATTTAGTTTAATGCGTTACCTAACTTTAGGAATTGTGTCACTCTTGCTTGCATACTTATATGCTTTGGTAATCATGCGCAAAATCGGGCATTAAGTTGATACGACAATGATATCGGTTCAGTAATGAGCATTTGCAATTACGATTATTACAATATTCGAGTTCGACATTTTCTCAAGAAAGTTAACATAAGTTGTTGAAACTGAAAGAACAACGATAAGGTCCTTACTTGCCCCAGTAGTCTAGCAGGTTAATTGTGAGGAACCTCACCGATATCGTCCTTTCCTTTTTATAGTAAAGTAGTTATTAATTATACTTACTTCGTTTTTTCACATTAGAAAAAAGTTGCGTAATCTGGCTAAAGGCCACCTGTTTACCTTATTCCTCCATCCATACTAATATTATAAATGGGAAAGTGTGTGTCTGTCTGTCTGGGTATGGAGATAGTTTGAATCCCGGGGCCGGACATAGAATAGTTTTTATCCCGGAAATCATCCCCAGAGGGAGTGAAATGGAGGATAAAAGTTTGTATGTAACTACGATATAAACGAGTTCCACGCGGAAGGAATCGCAGTCAGAAGCTAAGAAGGCGAAAAACCTATACATATCTTTAACTCTACCTACGTCTACCTTGATTTGTAGCGCCACCGATTAAGACGAAGCTTAAGTCTCAAGATCCACTTTTTCAAGCTTTTCGACGACGACCATCGAAACTGGTTTCACGGCACATCACAGATCCTGACTAATGACCAAGAAAAAGCTTGGCAGCCATCTTGATGGTCCCGTCGCGTTTACATTCCTAGAAAGGAGCCCGTTTGAAATAATAGAGCTGGCTTTCTTAACGTGTATGTTATCGTCTAGCCGCTTCATATTTTTCAATGGGCTTACTCCTTTCGTCATATTAGCAGAAAATCTTGTAAAGTTTAAATTCGTATAATGATGTGCGTTCTATGAAATTACATGTTCTTTGTTACTACGTATGTACAACGGAACGTATATATGAAACGTCATTGTGTGCGATACGCTGTACAGCGGCGCTACCACGAACTTCGAAAGTCGAAGATATATATAAATACATGCATCCCTGTCACTCGAGTAAGGGAGTGCGATAGAGATGGAAACACCCGAACTTCGATTTTCGAAGTTCGTAGTAGCGCCGCAGCTCTTGCTAGACCTCCACAGGAGGTTACCATAGACAAACGACACTTAGATAAGTACGTTCAGATATATGCAGATAGACCTTCTCAGGGGGTTAGCATTAGATAAACGTAATTTCGCGTGTGGAATATGCCTGCCACACGTACATAAGTAAATGTACTTACGGCTTAGGGCGAATGGGATTGTGTTTGATATAATATGACAGTCACACGCAATAGCGCGCCGAATCAGAGCGGAGCAGCCCGTTGCGTAACGATCTTGAGAACGGTGACATCTACTGCCTAACATACTAAAATACGAGTACGTCTGGTAGAAGTACGTCGTCTTATAATATCTAATGTAACCCGTTATCTACCCGTTACTGATGAGTACCTATATACGGCTTTAAGCGACGCCTCCTTATTTTAAAATAATATAATTAAAACCTTTTTGGTACCGTAAAATGGGGTGAGTAGGGATCGAGAGGAGAGTTGGGTTATGAATGGGGAGAGAAGGAATGAAAGGGGGGTGAGATGGGATTTTAAGGCTACTGCTACCTAAATAATGTATTCCAATTTAAAATGGAGCTATAGTAATATTCGTGATAAAAAAAATCGATCCAACAATCTTCCAAAATTACCTTTGTATGAAAACCCATCTCACCCCAACTACGAGGGACTACGTGGTGAGGTGGGATTTCGTGTTTATCGTTAAAGTTATGAAATGGAGCTACCCAAAATCATAAAAAAAAACAAGAGACAAACGTCCGGACACTTATTACATTCAGTTTGCATATGTAAAAATAAAATTTTATCGAGGTTTGAATGTCAGTTTTGTCCCTACTCACCCCGTTTTACGGTACTGGCCGTATGCGGCCGCTAGATGGAAAAGAGATAAAAGAAGAGAGGTAATTCGACTGTCACATATTGGTATTGTTATGTTCGCAGCCTGCAATTTTGTTCATATTTTAGTTTGTGTTTAAAAGAACCTTTGCGCTGAATATAGTGTTAAAGTTATTTAACTTTTGCACCGTCTACGTCTACAGAATACTATGTATAGATACATAGTAGTCTGCCATGATTTAAATCATGCTGATGTTAATGTGCATGTGTGTGTGTGTGTTGTGTGTGTGTGTGTTGCTTATCCCATTGAGTCGCCTGTTGCCCGTTGCCCTTAGCCACAATTCTTTGTCTCTGTCCTGTACTAGGTATCTTAATCGGGAGACAAATAACACAGCACGCTGGTATATTCAAGACTGTTTTATATCACGTTGGTCGGTAGGTATGTAGATCTTAATCTACCCACATCCAATACATATCATCCTTCCCCCCTTAAATTAGCTTACTTATAGTCTACCAACGTAAATCTAACATTGTTTACAATATCAATTCGAATATCCCTTAATACACCTTATTCCGAGATTAGTCATGATAATCACGATATTTAATCTAGGAATAAGTTGTTATTCTACGATCTCTAAAATCAGTCATTACGAGTATTACTTAATTTTTTTTTTATGTTATGGTTAACGGCTCGCAACTATTAACCTATAATGAATGAACAAACGTTTTACGAAACATATTTAGGAGTAGACTTAAACTAAACACTGCGTAGGTACTGTAAATCTACTTTTTATACAATGGTAATTATAAGTAACTAGTACATAGTATTTATGTACCTAATGGTCACCAACTACTACGTCGCAATCTTAAGTTATTCCTGTACGCGTAACACCAAGTAAATGGCATGAATGTAACATTTATAACAATATAAACTATATTTTCCTTCTACAAATTTTATTTATTCAAACCCGTACCTTATCGGTGGACGACGAACGCGTCTAGCTATAGTTATCGGTATAGATTCTATAGGTGGGCTTGTATAACACGGATCGCGCGCGCGAGGTGACTCAGCGGTGGCGCGAGCCGCCCGGCCTAGCGCTGTCGCCGGGTTCGATCCATCTGCATCACAATACTGTGTTATAATTTTGTGATCGTTATCATCCTCGCTACTACGATTTGCCAATAATTGATCTACGTGCCTTTTGTGTTCACTCCCATCGGCCCCACGTATACGGTATGTTAGTGGCCCTACACGCTCCGTAATTGACCCAGTGGCCCAAAAGTGCTTGTTTTGTTGATAGACGCGATACATTATTTTTTCACCCACCTGAAATTCCCGAGTCGTCGCCTCCTTACTCATTTGTTTTCTTTGAACTTCTCGCACATACTCTCGCGGATCTGGCCGCTCGCAACGCGTGCGCCACCGGCCGCTCGCCCCCCGCGCCCGGCTGTATCAGCGCCGCGCCCACCCCGTACGGGGACGCGTTACAATACACCCGAAGAGGAGCTTCCGGGTCATAATGAGCCAGCACCGGCTTTGCTGCTAGCAACGCTTTGACCTTATTGAACGCCTCATTGCATTCCCTAGTCCACACAAATTTATTTTGCTTTTTAAGCAATTCATATAATGGATGCAATACTGTACTAATATTGGGTATGAACTTTGCATAATAATTGACTAACCCTAAAAATGCCTTTAGGCGGGAAACGGTGTCCGGTATTGGGGCGGTCTGCACTGCATTAATTTTGTTCGGTTGTGTACTAAGGCCTTTCGCATCGATGACATACCCTAAGTACGAGACCGACTTTTGGAAAAAAGTGCACTTTTTTTCGGCTACTCTCAACCCTGCTTCTGACAATATTTTAAATACCGACAGTAATCGGTTATAGTGGTCGGCATGATCGGTTCCCGTTACCAAAATGTCATCGCAATACACCGCAATAAAATTCATATTCTTAAATAAATTATCGAGCACTCGTTGAAATTTACTCATAGCACACTTAATACCAAAAGGCAATCGATTGTAGCAAAAACTACCCTTATGCGTGGTTATCACACATAACTGCTTCGATTCTTCCGTAAGTGGTAACTGCTGGTAAGCGTGACTCAAGTCTATTTTGCTAAAAAGCTGACCTCCTTGTAAATTTGAGAAGATTTCGTCTATACGGGGTATCGGGTATTTATCGTCTTCCAGCACCGGGTTTAGCGTTATTTTGAAATCTCCGCATAACCTTACCTCGCCGGACTGCTTGATGACGGGCACGACGGGCGTCCCCCACTCGCAGGTCTCGACACTCTCGACCGGGGAGATGACTCCGTTGGCCTGCAGGCGCCGCAGCTCGGCCTCGACGGTGGCGCGCAGCGCGTGCGCGCGGCACGGGCCGCGGCTTGCACAGCACGGGCCGCGCGTCGCGCTCCACTGTCAGCTGGATGGGTTTACCTGTGAACTTGCCCGTTCCCGGCGCGAACACCTGTGGGAACGCTCGCGCGAGCTGCTTCCACACGCCCTCGCGCTCGCATTGAGTACTATATACCGGTTTAGCGTTACACTCGATACCTAACGCCGTCATCCACCGACGTCCCATAATGGGAGGGCTACCCTTAGAATCGACTACGACTAAACTCAAATTGGTAACGGTTTTTTTACAATAAATTACTTCACATGGAAGTGTGCCCTTTGGTACAATTTTTTGTCCCGAATACATTTTTAAATTCATGGCTGTAGGTACTAATTTAACATTTTTAAATAGCTCACTACATAATTCGTAAGACACGACGCTTACCGCCGATCCACTGTCCAATTGCATTCTTACATTTACTCCGTTGACCTTGACCGTGCGCCACCACGGCCCGTCGTCGGCGTCGCCGCCCACCACGTACAGCGGCACGTCGTACTCGTCGTCGTCTACCTCGGGCTCGTCCTCGCTTCCGTGCCCAATAGACTCCGTACACGCGTTGACGCTATGAGTCTTTCGTCTCCTACACGCTTTCGCTATATGTCCTTTCTTGCCGCACACGTAGCACTCCGTGTTGATGAAAGAACAGCGCTGAGGAGGATGAGGTCCCAAACACCGTGGGCAGCGCTCGCGCGGCGCCGCCGTGGGTTCCCTGCGACGCGCGGGCGCGCGCGCGCCGCCGCTGCCGCCGCCGCCGCGGCCGGCGCGCACCGCGTGCACGCCTTCGTCCTTCACCGACATCGCCGTCGATGTCGTGGCTCCGGCGCCGCCGGGTCCACTCGCTTTCGAGTCTCGATCCGCCGCCTCGAGCGACGTCGCTATTTCTACCGCGCGGCTAAACGTTAGTTTAGTCTCCGTTAGCAGTCTAAAACGAATCGCGTCACTTCTCATCCCGTATGCCAGCTGGTCGCGCAAGTTCTCTTCTAGATATGTAGTGCCCGTGAAGTTACACCTTTGCGCAAGTTGTTTGAGCTGCGCCACGTATTCGCTAATTGACTGGTCTGTCGTTTGCTTGCACGCCCGAAAACACATACGCTCCGCCAACTCCGACCGCTTAGGTGACAAATGTTCTCGCACTTTTGACACTATATCATCGTAACTCACTTCATCCGGCTCCGATGGATAGCACAAATCTATAATTAAGTCTAAAGTCTCGGTTCCGACCACTGCGATGAGGTACCTCGCCCGGGTGTCCGGTTTTACGCCACTTATATCAGACCACGCAGTTAGCTGACTTATATATGTATTCCACTTTCCCGAGCGTAGATTAAACTCCTTAACGTTTAAAGGCAATGTTTTCGACATCCTCGTTCGCCAAATGTCCTGTACTAGGTATCTTAATCGGGAGACAAATAACACAGCACGCTGGTATATTCAAGACTGTTTTATATCACGTTGGTCGGTAGGTATGTAGATCTTAATCTACCCACATCCAATACATATCAGTCTCGACACCAAATGCTGGGGCACACTGCCTCGCGGGAAGCCAGTCTTGTCAAGCTGGTCTAAGTTGTAAATTCAGATGTACTCTATGAGTAATGATTTACATACAAAATCGACACAAAATGCTATGATTTTTCATTTCTTGCTGATTGATTAATCATTCATCCAGAATTCAGTCTTCTTCCTGAGTTACGTGAACTGAAAGATGAAACTTTACGAAAACAATGAGTAAATGTCACATTAATAAAGATTGACAGCCTTAATGATGCATGTTAAATGCCTCAAATGGTTTCCTATCACATGCAATTTGTTTTAACGTTTATTCGTTCCTTGAATTTGAGATGAAACAAATTGATGGCCACTGTGAGTTCAAATAATTGTGATGCATTTATTGGAGTCTGGTTTTACTTTTCGTACCTATACTGTGTATACAACGGTAAGTAGACAGATAATACCTATCATACTCCTTATAAATAAATCAAGAAATACAATCTTAAACAAATCGTCCTAGTCCTAAATTAAGCAAAGCTTGTACAATGGGTACTAGACGACGATACACATACTTATATAGGTAAATAAGTACTTCAATACCTACATAGAACAAAACATCCATGACTCAAGAACTTATAAGATATTCGTGCTGCTCATCTCATCACACAAATAAATGGCCTTACCGGGTTTCGAACCCAGTACCTACGGCTTTGTAAGCAGGGTCACTACACTAGGCTACAGAGGTTGTCAAGATATTAATCAAAAGGCATAGTCCGGTGGCTGACTGCAAAAATCCCTACCTGATAAAAAAATAGAAAATGCCTACTCTGTAGGGGTAGCTGACTTTTAGTAGCTTCAACGCCTTCAACTGCTCTTTGTCGGCCGCGGCTTAAATTGGCAAATTTTGCGCAATTGGCAAAAATTTGTTACAAAAATTCGTCAAAAAAAAACTTGTATGGTAGGATAGAGGCCATTGAGGACAGTAAAAAAGTGACAATTGTCAAGTTGATGACATAGGTAGACCTGGCCCCTATTTCACCAACTTGACAATAGGGAATTCATGACATTTTTTTATTTTTTTTATCTATTCTGTAAGTAATTATGTAACCGGAAAAAAATATAACACTTTCACAATATTATTAAGTAAGCTAAAAAAAAAAAATTAAAATTACTATCATTTTCGGACGATCAAAACGCCACCATTTTGGCGCGCTCATTTGTGACGTCACCGTGCAGCTTAGTGCACGGCGGTTCTTAAACAAATTAACAACAAAGTGTTTGATTCACACTTTTAATAAATGTGAGTGATTAAAGCTTATAAGATCAACTTATTGTAATGGAAGAGCACACAAAAGCTTATTATAAATATTGTATTGTCCCTATGTGTGAAAATCACATTAAAACTGCAAATATTTTCATATGCCCAAAGGTGCAAATATAAGGATAAAGTGGTGTAAGGCGATGAGGAGAGATAATGTATCGTGCTTGAGTAGTTTATATTGTTGTGAAGATCATTTCGACGTGAGTATTCAATATGTATGTACCTAAAATCTTTTTTATTACGACTCGCGAACAATATAGGTAAACAATAACCTAACCTCAAAATTGTATTATAATATACTTATTCATAAAACTATTCTGATTCCCAATTTTTTTAGTTATTAATGTTATAAATATTATGATTTTTGTTGATCAACAGCTGACTACAAGTGTTGATTTTGATCAAGAAACGTTTTAGCTAAGTTTCTTTGTTTGCACTGTTGATCGAAGAAAGTTAAAAGAATTTAATCCTTTTTACTGAGTGACCTACACAAATTTGTTTTATTTATAAGCCTTGACGAAAACAACCTAGTTTGTTAAAGTTCATAAAGATGTTCTCAACATTTAACATTCCTAATAGGTACCTACATATCTTTGATTATATAATACTAGCTTCTGCCCGCGACTCCGTCCGCGTGGAACTCGTTTATACTATCTCTATACCAAATTTAATCCAAATCGGTTCAGCAGTTTAAGCGTGAAGAGGTAACAAACAGACAGACAGACACACTTTCGCATTTATAATTTATTATTAAGTAAGTATATATAAAATATATAATATAACTAGCTTCTGCCCGCGACTCCGTCGGCGTGGAACTCGTTTATATCGTAGCTCCCCCCATATCCCCCAAAGGGATGAAGTGGGGGTGAAAGTTTGTATGGAGCTACGATATAAATGAGTTCCACGCGGACGGAGTCGCGGGCAGAAGTTAGTATATATAATATATAAAGTTATAGTATAGTAAAATAGTATATAGTATGGATAAATATCTACTAGTTTTTTATTCCACTTATTTAACAAAGACACCTATTTGAAGTAGTTTAAAAGTAGCTATTTGAATCGCCAAAATAGGTTATAATTATTTAATTGATCTCACGAGTATAAAAACAAGGAATATGAAAATTTATTGAATATCTGTAACTTATTTACCTTGCAGCTTTTACTCCTCTTAGTTCAGCGGACGTAAAGTCACAAATATTTGCGAAGTATGTATTTAATTTAGTCATCATGAACACATCAATTTTAGGCAGATTATCCGACTGTGCCTTGACAAAACCGCCTTCAGACATTGTGGCGAGTCTTTTTTCACTTAATAATTACCAAAAAACACTGATTATTTATCATAAACAGCGGCCAAACAATGCGAATAACTTTCAATAATCATATTAACGACCTGCACGGTGACGTCACGTTTCGCTCCGCCAATAGCGTTGCGTTTTAAAAATTTGCGAGGGAATTTGAAAAATAGTACTTTTAAACAATTTATTTTATCAATAGAAACATGATAATTTGAAAAAATAATCATGTGTGTATATTTATTAAGCAATATAGATTACACGTGATTTTTTTTGTCCATTTCTAAATCACATGCATATTCCCTATTGTAAGAACCATTGACATTTTGTCCCATTGGTATGTACAGTACAATTGAAACAAGTGCAGTGAGGGCACATGGCACGGCCCTCCGTCAATCGATACGCAACTGTGTCGAAAGGAATGCTGATCGAACTCGGTCAATCTGGGACCTTGTATGAACTATGGATCGGTCAAGCGTGAGACAAGTGGTGACAATCACGTGACAATTGATTAAAAGAACTTATTTAGGCGACTTTAAGAAAGGAGGAGGTGCTCAATTTATCGGTATCCTTTATTTTATATGTATTATGTTCCCCGATTATTCGAAAACGCCTGTACGGAATCGGAAAATTCTGATTTTGTTTGAAAGGGTATCCTTACCACGTAGGTCTAGATAATATTTATTTATTTTATTTAGTCCCATGGGCATCAGGTCAGTGGTGGGGTCACTTGAAGCGGAGTACTGAACTAAAGTCGGTTGAAACTTTGTTTTTAAAGTAAAATTATATGACGACCTAGTTGTTAGTGATGTCTACGAAGCTGGCGGTCCTGGGTTCGAATCCCGGTATGGGCATTTCGTTGTATGATGACTTGATGAGAAATATTTGTTCCTGAGTCTCGGATGTTTACTTATGTATCTATTTTGACAACCGCTTTAGCCTAGTTGGTAGTGACCCTGCCTACGAAGCAAGAGGTCCCGGGTTCGAATCCCGGTAAGGGCATTTATTTGTGTGATGAGCACGAATGAAATGAAATTTTCTATGTATTTAAGTAAGTATTTATATCTTTATATAAGTATGTTTATCGTCGTCTAGTACCCATAGTACAAGCTTTGCTTAGTTTGGGACTAGGTCGATTTGTGTAAGATTGTCCGCAAAAAATATTTATATCTTTTAATATTTATTTATATTTATCCATGCGAGTGTGTGTATCGTTGCACCTACTTTAGTTGGCTGAACTTTCGCTTGCCAACCGCTACCTGTTGTTGGCAAGCTGAGTTTTTGCAACTGACTGTACCTTAGATACTAAAGTGCCCTAGCACACTAAATAGAGTAAATAATAATACCCTTTCATGGCTCACGTCCAAAATAATCTAGTGTGTAATGGACAATGAACTTGAAACTAACTTTGGAACAATCTCGTTATTCTCAGACTAACTATCAAGGAAAAACAAAACTTTTGATTTACTGCGCCTGTCGAAAAAAAAACTGCATTCGAGGCCGATACAATCATTCTTATTTATGTGAAGCTAAGGTTCACAATTGGTGTAATAATCATGTTGGTTCCTGACGTCATCCGGCGCTAACAGATGGCGCTAGTGGGTGCGCGTGCGTCACTTGATCGATCGCTCGGCATTTGTTTAACCTTTTTTGTAATGCCAGTAACAGTCAGATATTGTCCTTACTCCTTAGTATTGTAATGGAATTGCTAAGATAAAGTGCATCTAAAAGGTTTAAAAGGTTCCTCTAACCTTGTACTTAATCTGTAGCTGGCATCCATGATGTAGACGGATCCAACTAACCTAACCTGATGGGTTCTACAGAATGACCTTTTAGCTGTACGTAGAACCCCGTGACTTCGCCTGGATTTCGCAGTTTTTTGAAAAAATCTCACAGATTTACACTTGTTTTTGCTTGTTAAGATCAAAAAACTAATTAATCTATATGGGTCTTTAGTTTACCGTAACTTAAGGTCTCAATTTCGCTAAGGAATGGCTACAATTGGACTCTAAAGGTGGTAGGCGAAGTGTAGACAAAATGCCCTGTCTTCGCCTACATACTGCCGGAGCGTCAGTTATAGACAAAATTTGAAGTTGCCGCCAACTATCTTATTAATTTTTAACCTGTTTTCGATTATGAACCGTAACTATCCCAGATAAGTCATATTTAAAAAAAAAAACGATGGTAGGCGAAGACAGGTAACGATCTGAAGTTATTTTCATACATTTACTGTTTTTTCGATAGGGTTGTCAAAAATTATGTTGACTAACTCGACAGCAAAAAAGAAAGGGTAATGGTTTAAGTTAAGACTAATGAAAATCAGTTTTCCCGTTTAAGAGCTACGGTGCCACAGCAAACATACAGACATACACACATAGCGGCCAAACTTGTAAGACCCCCTTTGTTCGTCGAGGCTTGAATGACCCTTAGATTCAGATTCAGATAAAATTATCTGAAAATTAAAATGTGATAAATATTCATAAATGTACATTTCAAGTATATGTCAATTAAAAAAAATACACAGCTTAATATCTACCTACTTATACTATACAATAGCTTAACATTAAGAACTACTCCGGTTATGGAATGAGCTCCCTGCCGAGGTTTTTCCGAGGGACTACAGTATGGGGTTCTTCAAAAAAGGAGTACGTATAAATTCTTAAAGGGTCGGCAACGCGCATGTAACACACCTGGAGTTGCAAGCGTCCATAGGCTACGGTAACCACTTACCATCAGGTAAGCTAAGCTTGTTTGCCACCGACGTGGTATTTAAAACTAAATAAGATAAACAGATCACAAATTTGGATTGACAACCCTAGGGGCAGGCGAAGTGTAGCAACAAGATGGCCGGAACATGACCTCAGTTACATCAGGGGGGGGTCACTCCGCCGATCTGCGTGAAATTATAAGTACATGCCGGCGGCAGATCCGGATCTGCTTATTCAGTGGTTGCCCCGCCGTGGCCCGCGACACTCGCGCGCGTGTCTCCCGCATACCAACGTCGCAAGCGCGTAAATACGATGTATAAAGTAAGGGCAACGCAACAACCAATCTAGTTTTTCCGGCAGCTTAAAAATGCCACCAAAATATTTTATAGAGTATGTACAAAAATTAGAAACCACTTTCATAGAAAATTTTGAAAATTGTGTTCAAAGTAATCCAGGCAGAAAACTTATAGAACTTTTTAGAAATACATATACCTCCACAATCACCATGTGCATGTTTCCCAGTGGAATATTTATTAAAATTGTTTTGTAGGTTTCGCATATATGCAACAATTAAATTTAACAACCGGCAATTTAAAGATGGTAAAAAACAAATAAAAAAGTATGTAAAAGTAAGGCATTTGTTGTTAAGTAAGCAATAAATACAGGTCACGCCCGCGTTACCTTTAGTATTTACTTACGTAAACCAATAAAAAGTAATCAGTAAATATATTGTTTTTTTTAATAATTTTGGTTGCTAGCTCCTAGACTATAAAACGCTTATCAGCCGGTCTAAACCAACTGTGACACGGGACTCTTTCCCGAGCGAGAAATTATATTAGGTACCTATCTCTTTTTGTGCACTACTGTGAAAAAGTGACGGGTGTCGTTATGTCCTGCAACGAGAGTTGCCAAGCAATAAGCATAGTTGTGCTAGACGGGTAGCTTATTCTGACATAGTCGATGCTTGCGCCACAGAATAGATAATAGTGCAAAGCTACCGTATCCGCTTACGATTAGGCGGACCGTACGCTCGTTTGCCACCGACGACGTTTAAAAAAGTGACAACCCTATCTTCGGCAAGGTGCGGAGTAATGTCGACCTTCGCGCCGGGCAATAGAACTCAATGACGCGCGGCTGGCGTGCGGTCCGCTGCTAATAATAATTAATAGGCACGTAAAAAGGCGGCATTCATGAACATCAAAACAGAGGGTCTTCTGTACTTGTACTATTATTTATTCTGTGGTTACATTTAAATCGATTGTGACATTTGTGACATGTACACGTAACTTAGGTAAAAAATAATATTACCACAAGAAAGAGCATGAGTTGGAGATTATAATACAAGAAAAAGTTTAGATCTATCTCTTCTTTGAGACTATTTATAGCAAAGTTCCGACAAGGTAAAAATAAACACGTGCTACCACTTCAACGAAAAAACGGCACTGATCGTAAATGGCGTTAAGTTAGCCACAATTAATGCGAGAATATTGCCATGCATAAAAAACTCTATACATTTCGTCGTTTTTTGTGGAACCTGCCCTAAAATCTAGGCGGGAATTTTGACTTTTATAAAAATAGGCGATGTTAGGTATCCCAGGCGAAGTCACGGGGTTTGACTACCTAAAATGTTAACAGTTTCTGGTTAACAACAATTCGATTAAATAAAAATTCGGCGAAATAATGCATTATCGGTGAAATAACGGAACCAACTAATAATATTAATAATAAAAATATTTATTCATCCACAATTTCAAAATAACTGCTGATGCCTCTCTTTAAGTAAATTTTACCTGTGGTAAGATAAGAGGCACCACTCTTCATTAATCAGTTGGTTCAATATAATTGTAAATCATAATAATTGAGAGAACAAGACATAGAATCAATAGAAATAAATGAACAGTTCATCAGTATAACAATCTTTGACATTTTCTGTGTCAACTTAACAAAGAACTAGTAACTAAGTCTAAGTATGAATTAGGTAGGTACTAACATTCCATATAGGTAAAAACAACGAACCGGACGTGCTCTCTATGGTTACTTACTGCTTCTTATTTTTTACTTTAGTATCATTTATTTAAGATTGTTAAAAACACTGCTCTGCCGTACAAAAGTAAAGGTGACCAGTAAGGTGCAGTGAGATGCCCGTGTCAATTAACCACGTACGGCCAAGGACCTTAATTGTTGAGCCATTTAGAGCTCACTTTATACTGGATACTCCAAGGCTTAACTATTAAAAAAGCAAAATTAGTTGACACCTAAATGGCTCAACAATTAAAGTCCTTGACCGTACAGTTGACTACAAAGAGATCGATACGGCCAAAGTTGCAAAAATATGCGCGACTGTCGTGTATACATTTGTAACTTTGGCTGTATCGATCTCTTTGTAGTCGACTGTACCTACAAAGTCCATCCACAATATTACAATGGTATTAAAATATTACTTACATCGTACAGATGCAATCAACGCCTCACGGACCACCATCGAAGTTTGATCAAATTCTACAATTAATCTTACATCTCTTCTACTCCTACACACCTCTGTTATTAAATTGAATATAGCTGTTAGTGCCGTTTCGATCAATATGCTTGAGCTATTCTACATCTCATATTAAATACCATAACAATTATTTAATGCTTCAAACTGATTCCACTTACTCGATACTTATATCACATGTTTCTGACATAACTGGACTCGTTGATAAACCTGTTAAATAAAAGTTTTGCCTTGAAATTTCGTTATTATTTGCGTTTTTGAAATGTCAGGGGATTGTGAGCCCTATTGATGGGATGTACGGTCAAAGCACAGGTCAAAGTCGTGTGTCTGTTGAGGCTTGGATGACAGGTTCATAAGGTTGTGAGAAAGGTGACTTATGCAATAGTTGAGTGGTGTAAGTGAACAGCGATCAGCGGTGTTTTAATTTTAACATTTTTAACGCAGAATCGCTAAGCGCTAGGCTCGATCCCGTGGTTTTCCGACTAATTAGGGGAAACCGCCTACGGCGTAGGCGCCCGCTAGGCGGGTTCCTGTCAGTGAATGTGTTAAGCAATTAAGGATTAATTGTGCATGAATTTTACAAGCTTTCAACTTTGGACATCATTATACGCCTATGTAAATTATTATTAATGTTGGAAATACTCGCGCATGCGCTCAAAATTAACGGCTCGTTCGGAAAATACGAATATTATTACTCGCTGTTGGGCACAGAAAAAAAAATACGAGCGTGTACTATAAACAATACTTTCTTATTTTTTACTTTTGCTCTTTTAAGTACCTTGGGCTGATTCTCAAAAACATGACGCTTTCACCTGCCTATAAATCAAGGCTAATATATGCATTATAAAAAAAACTGAATTGTTATTTTAATTTTTTTTTCAATATAAATAGATTATTTATAGATAAGCCTTTATACATTATTAGGGTAAAGTCCCTTTAATTTTTTTTTAATCACTTTGTAATGGCATTTTCTCATTAACCTAACCTTCCAAGTTTTTTTTATTTAAGGAAAACATAGATCATTTAATTATCATTGCGTCTGTTGTGACAAACTCAGTGCTACTAGAATGTTGATATACTTATATTCAAATTCTGCAGGTTTTGTACTGAGCAATTAATAAAGTTTGTTTGCTAAATTGATTCTAACTTTTGAATAAAAAATATACTCATTCACCTGCAGTATATTTATTCTTTGACAAATTCATAATCTATGATCGCACGTCACCCCGCGCCCCTCATTTGGGGCCCGCCAGTCTCGGGCGAACGGCCGATGAAGTTGGTTGTGCATGCTGTGCTTTGTTAAGGAAATATTATTTTTCAAACGTTCGATGCTGGATTTTGTAACGGGTGAGTCTAAATATCCTGTACCTAGAATGTGCAACATAAGTTTGGAAATCGCTCATAATAGATGTGTTGTTTGTTATGGTTTGTTGTTATTTTAACCTGGTTGTACCGAATTTGAATAGATTCTTAACGGTTTTTGTGTTATGACGCAATAACGGTCGTTTTCTAACAAACCTGTGTCTCATTCTCCTGCCTGCTGGTGGCAGGTGAATTAGACAGAAATCAGGTGAATGAGATGTGTTGACAGGTTAAATTTTAGTTATTAAACACTGTTCAGGTGAATTAGATTTTTTTGCGATTCCTTTTTTTTCTTATTTATTTACATGGTTATGCTTAAATTTGCATTGCATTTTCGCTTTTAGGGTAAAGGGAGCATGGGTAAACCGAAAACACGCGCTTCAAGCGCGGATGAAAGAAAGGCGCTAAAAAGGGAAAACGAAAGAAAAAGATATGCAAGAATAAAAACCAACCCTGAGTTATATGCAGAATATAAGGAAAAAAATAAAAGTAAATACCAAAAAAGGAAGGAACAAAAGAAGGTAGTTTCAATTAAGGAAATGACACCAAAGCAACAAAAAATTCAGAGACAAAAATGGCGAAACAATTTTAACGCCTATTATCGTCGCAAGAAGGAAAATATCGTAGCAGCAATGCACTTCATTAATTGCAATAGTCCACCAGCCAGTCCGCCACATAGTTTAAGTCACATCAATCTCGATCCGATAGATGTTGAAAACGTCCCACATCAGATTGCAACAAGATCTTCTCCTCAAATTGAAATACACCGAACGCCATCCCTAGCCTCAACCTCCTCCAACTGCACAGAATCTACGAGTTCAAAATTACGAAGACTGAGATATAAAAAAGACAAAGAAATATCGAGCTTGGTAAAAGAACTAAATGGAATTAAGAGAATTAACGATGCTTATAAAAACAAGATTGCTAAACTTGAAAAGATGAATCCCAATGAACAAGCACTTAGAGATGGCCTGTTGAAGTCTTACAATGAGTTGAATTCAAATAAAGCTAAACAGCAGTTATCAGTTGCATTAGAAAATAATGTCAAGCTTGAACTGAAACAAAAAGGTGCCCTTGGCAACCTTAAAAACGTATTCCGGAGGCGGTCGAAACCACGTGTCTCTGCAAGAAAAATTAAAATTGAAGTTATACGATTTTTTGAATCAGACAATAATAGCTCAATGGCTGCTGGTAAGAAAGAATTTGTGAAAAAACATGGCATTCGTAAACAACGAAGGTATTTAACCGACTCAGTTTACAATGTCTACAAATCATTCATATCAACTCACAGCTACAAGTTAAGCTATGCCACATTTTGCAGACTGAGGCCATTTTGGGTACTTTTTGCTTCACAGAGACCTTCCGAGCAGTGTCTGTGTATTATACATGAAAATTTTCAACTCCTGACTTCCGCACTGCATAGCAGAAAAATGATTGGTAGTAAAGATGTTTTAGGGGAATTCTGTTGTGACAAAAATAATATTGAATGCTTATCCCGTAAATGTGAGATGTGCATGAATAACCGTGTTACATATTTAGAGTTTGATAATTCGATTCCCTTTAATTATTGGTCGTGGATTTATAAAACGGAAAATATTTTAAATAATGGAATCGAAAAGGTTATTAAAGTGGTTAAAAAGGAGAAACTAGTCACTGAACCAAAAAAAGCAATAGACATTTTTGAAAGTTCAGTAAATAATTTTATAAAGCATTGTATAAACATGAGATCTCAGCAACATGCAGTACACAACTTAAAAGAGCATTTAAAATCAAACGAAGCAATCATACACATAGATTTTTCTGAAAACTATAAATGCCAATACACCAGAGAAATACAAGCAGCTCATTTTGGGGGTAGCAAAAAACAAATTTCGTTACACACATGCGTGCTGTATTATTTTTCTGAAAATAATGTAAAACAAACGCAATGTTTTGCAACGGTTAGTCCTAATATAAGACATGACGCAGCGGCAGTTTGGGCACATTTGGACCCCGTACTAGAATATCTTAAAGTGATTTCGCCGCACATTGATACTCTTCATTTTGTATCTGATTCTGCAGGATCCCAATATAGGAACTATAAAATATATTTCGTTGTAACGGCCCTTAAATGGAATTTTCCTAATTTAAAGTCCGTGACGTGGAATTATTCAGAGGCTGGACATGGGAAAGGTGCACCTGATGGTGTTGGTGCGGTTTTAAAGCGCACTGCTGATAGAGTTGTTTCACAGGGTCAAGACGTGGCGGATTTTGATTCATTTGTTCACCATTTAAAGTCAAATATTGAAAATATTGTAATAAAAGAAGTCCTCGATCATGCCATATTAGAAAAAGATCTCCTTTTGCCAGTCAACCTTCGCCGATTCAATGGAACCCAAAAAGTTCACCAAATGATATGGCATGAAAGTAAAAGATACCAAGTTACGTTAAGAAAGCTTAGTTGCCTCCAAGACTCTTGTTTTAATAAGCCTATAGTGTGCTCTCATGGCATGCATTTAGGATTTCATAATATAAATTTTTTGTCAAGCACAGAAGTGACTGCGGAAAAAACACGACATAATAAAGAAGTCAATGCATTTCCGAAAGTACAACAGAAAATTAATATTTTAACGGATATTACTTTTGGTACAGATTTTGATAATTGTATTGAAAGTTTTAAATTACCAACTGAAGTGCCAGTTGCGATGCCTCGGCAATTTTATGTGTGCAAAAAGGAAAATGTTCCTGTACCACTAAATCACCCTATAACAAATCCCACGCGCAAATGCTCTGCCATGAAAGATGATTTATTGGTTTCTTCTATCTCGATGACTGATACCAATTATACTGAAATGAACTTAAACGAAAATAAAGAATACGATTACCTTAATGATAGCAAGATTATGTCAAATAACATATCGGTAGCTCCTTTGCAGAAATCGAAAGCTTTTTGTGCATCAAGCAAGGAAGATTTGCCTGATGAATTGATTGGCACTGATTTCCCAGACCTTCAGAGCTTTGTCGATTTTAGTGATAAAGAACTGGCTGATAATGTTGCTGCTGATTTTTCCATTGCTAACATTTTGGATGTAGATGCACTTAATTCCTTGGACAGCGCCAATGTAACCAACCAGGAGGTGAGAGGTTACAATAATCAGACGACGGTTGTCAACGTCCATGTCCAAGATCAACATACAACAACAGCATCCTCTTTAATGGACGCCCAAACGTTGCCTGATGATGACGAAATTTCAATCTTAAACCAGCAGAGCTTTAACATTCCAAAGAATGCTGTCAACCTAAGGACATTAGGTGCCAATAAAGTTGTTGAAAATATTATAGATGACGAATTAAATTCTCCCAACAATAATGACTTCCCTTACAAAAACGATATGTGGGTTTTAGTTAAATACGAGACAAAAAAGAAAGTGAAACATTATGTTGGCCAAATTATAAACATTGACCAAGATAATGTGTTGGAAATAAATTTCTTGCGAAAAATAACTAGATCAAGTAATTTTTTTACGTGGCCTAAAGTGACTGATAAAGATTACGTTACATTTTCATATGTTGTAAAAATTGTAAATGTGCCCAAGATAAATAGAAGGGGTCAATATATTTTTGAAGAGTTAGATCCATCCTGTATAGAATGAATCGTTCATAAAAATAAATGTGCAATCATAAAAGCCATAATTTTAATTTGATCATATAACTAAAAAAGTAATTGATGTAATGTGTGTGTTACTCTAAATATATGATTTTTGTGGATTTTTACTGCCTTTGACGCATTGCAAAGCATAATTAGTCTAGTAAATAAGCAAATTCTCACGTAGCAGTCTATAACATCGATGTTTAAGTACTAAGTATATATTTAAAGAGATTTTTTTTTGTTTGTCACACTGAACTAAAGCTCTGAATGTAAGGTACCTATGTAAAGTGTTATAAGGAGTTTGTGATCTCGGTTAGTAATATTTTTTTTTGTCAAAGAAGAATAAGAAGATCTCAAATATTGATGCTAATTATTAAAAGTCTGAATTACTTGTCAAAGTCAATGCCATTATGAAACTTAAGTAGATTTATTAAATTTGGTTTATTAAGCTCGTGATATTGTTGATTATTGTTTAACATAAACATAGCCTTGAGGTTTTCCCTTTGTCTGAACCAAAGCTCTGTATGTAAGATATGTAAAGTGTTAAAATTGTGTGTTAAAGATCTCAAATATTGATGCTAATTATAAGTCTGAATTACTTGTCAAAGTCAATGCCATTATGAAACTTAACTAGATTTATAAAATTTGGTTTATTTAGCTCGTGATATTGTTGATTATTGTTTACCATAAACATACCCTTGAGCTTTTCCCTTTGTCTGAACCAAAGCTCTGTATGTAAGGTATGTAAAACATTTTGTGTTATAGATTTCAAATTTTGATGCTAATTAAAATTCTGTATTACTTAGTCAATGCCATTGTGAAACTTAAGTAGATTTATTCTCAATTTGGTTTATTAAGCTTGTGATATGGTTGATTATTATTTAACATAAAAATAGCATTTTCGACACGCTGTGCCCTGGAATAATCATTACATTTTCAGCAAAATACTACCTGGTTTTTATTTATTCTCATTAATCTGCTCAACTCTATCATTAACCCATGTTATTTTCTCATTCTTCTGGTAGCTAAGTCTAATTACCCTGCCCATACAAATTTCTAAACGCCGTAAAATCAACGTTTTTGCTACTATTACATTCCCTCCTGGTCATTTAAAAAGGATTTTGTCCATATTATCGAATACCAATCGCAAAAAAAATAAAAAAAATAAAAATATATAACATAGCTAAAGTGGCATTTTTTTGAGAATCACCCCTTGCTTAGTTTTGCTGCAAGGTCGGGATTTTTATGTCCACTTCTATGCACACTTACAGCTTGGCAAAAAAGTCTAGAAACGGAACTATTTTTTTCGACCCTGATAATTTCGTTAAACTTGTCATATGCTAGTAGACGTATTATTTTTACCGTGGGTATTTATTAAATGTCGCGGATTTATTAGCATTCAAAAATACAAAAAATATTCCATACAATGAGCAAGGCAATACGCGGTTCCACTCGGAGAGTAATTTATAATGTAAGTATACAAGCGTTGTCTTGCGGAATAATTTAGTCGGAATTGGACAATGTTTATAGATGTACTGGAATGGCTGGTTTAAAATTACCTATTGTAGACTACAAATATGAATGAAAATTATGATAAATCTAAATCGATTCAGTGGTTTAAGCGTGAAGAGTTAAGAGACAGACATACAGATAGATAGACAGACGGACTCACTTTCGCATTTATAATATTAGTACCTATGGATAGTGTGAAATAAATGATTTTTTATTCTGCGAGTAGGCCGTAATGGCACTTTTACAAGTCAAAAGTCTACCAGCATTTCTGAAAAAGAAGACCACTGTTAAGAAGAAAAGCCGAAACAAACTCAACAGTCAGTATTTTTTTTCCAAAAAAAGCTTATTACCATGATAGTTCTTAACCTACTTAAAATAAGTCAAACTGAATATGAATACAAAGAAAAACAATTCATCATAATGCGCTGTTCTAATATATTGTAAAGTATTATCTCCGCTCGTCCGCTCATGAGTTTCCGCTTCTCCTATAACTTCGGGCCTTCATTGAGCCGTCAAAATACCATCACGTCCATCTCGATTATGACTTGCTGACAGAGATTTCTCTATTTGGGCCTGACTAAACACTTCCTTTGTCATATTTCGCGCTGTTTATTAATCGTTATTTATCGAACGGTAGTGAAAGGGAGCGAAAGACATGTTTAACTTATTTATGTGTAATTGTGTGGTGTTCTAGCTTGACTTGTTATTAACTGGAAGCCGGACCTGTGGAGTATACAATAGCTAGTAAGAGTAATAAGTTGGTAGTTTCCGTCCCACTGCTAATGACAGGTAGGCCATACATATTTCGTTTCTTTGACTAGTTTTCACATTATTTATATACCTATCTAGTACACTAATCTAACCACAGATATAGATATACACTAGATTTTTTCTACCTACTGTGACGTCACAAGGGCGAATTAGTGATGTGAATTTCCCGTTGTCCGCGCAAAATCGATTCTGCAATAAGGCATCACGGACTACCGGTTACCACAACAGACGCGCGCGGAATGTCAGTCGGAGTGCCAACTCGGAGACCGAGTTCTGTTCGGACACGCGAAGTACATGCATTTGCATGATCTATGTATATCTATATCTGTGAATCTAACAGTGAATAAATAAAGCTAGTAGCTCTGGGAGCTGAAGAACTCGCAAACCTGACTTTTTTCGACAAAAAAATCTAGATCATTATTGAACCTGCTCACAAAATTTCACGAGAGTCGGTTAAAGCTGTGCATTGGAAATTATCGCGTGCTTAGAAACGCCATTCTGACTAGATTAAGAAACAATAAAGTCTGATTTTCAGATATATCATTCTTGACTATATGATTGTTTATCTGATTTTATCGATACATGATTTCTTAAAATTTCCTCGATAGAAAAAAATTCCAAAGTTGTTGTTGTTTTCTTTTTTTTACTCAGCCTACTCAAACGATATATTATTTTACGACACAATCAAGTTAAAACTATAGTATTTTATCTCATCTAAAATCTCACTTTATGAAATTTAAATAAAACTTTTCTAAGTTAGGTATTTATCGAAATTTGTCCAAAAAAGCCATTCCCGAAGAGTGTTACATCTCTTTTCCTCGTGCGCGGAAGGCATAAGCGTGTCTCTGTCTAGGGGGCGTGTTCGACTCAAATCAAGGCATCGCCTTAAGAAATGCGATACAGGGGAACAGCCGAACAGATGTCGGACATACGAAAGAAGTTTTGTTCAAGCTGAAACGGAGAACTTCGTTCGCTTCGCTCGCTCGTTCAATAAGGCCATTACACACCTAGCAATTTATCACAAGAAATTGCTATAGAATAAATTGCTATAGTTGGTATGGCACTGCAATATTACTTATGTAAATTATGATGCACTTATGTGCATCTTAAAATATATTTATTAATTGATATGTGGAGGTCGTTCAACGAAAAGGTCATGACTCATGACACCTACCTTTACCACATCCTACTTATTTTCTTTGTTTAATCAATAGTTTGCTTAATTTGTCCATCTACAGACATCAAGTGTGGGTGTCGAGTTGATAAGCTGACATTTTGAGAATATTTATAGCTAGAATTATCGTTATATTGTTTTAATTTGCAGCAATATGATTTCAAATAATCTTACACTATAAAAATTTTAAGTTGTCGACCAACCAATCAAATATTATAACATTATAAGCCTAATATCTCTTACATAAAAGAAAACTTAAGCATTAAATTATGATAAGCAACTGATACAACTAAGCCCCTTTCACCAACTTGTCAATTGTCAGCTGACAATGGCAATGACGTAGATTGCTGAGTCGACAACTAAAGCTGGTTTTTGGATAGCATCGTTGTATAAGTACTTGTCCGCCCAGCGATCTTTTCTAATTCATCATTTAATCATTTAATTCTATAAATAATCTTACACAAATCGACTTAGTCCTAAACTAAGCACAGCTTGTACTATGGGTGCTAGATGAAGATATACATACTTATTTAGATAAATACATACTTAAATACCTACATAGAAAACATCCATGACTCTGGAACAAATATTCGTGCTCATCACACCAATAAACGCCCTTACCTGGATTCGAACCTGGGACCTCCGCTTCGTAGGCAGGGTCACTACCAACTAGGCTACAAAGGTCGTGTGCATTCAATGTACTGTGCGTTGAACTGATCCCCTTCGGGGCCCAACTTGGAAAGATAGGTAGGAAAAAAAAAAAAAAACAAAGTGTAGAACTGATATTGTCAGCTCAGCTGTCAAGTAGTTGTAATAAAGGCTTTTACTCTGTTTGGTCAGATGATAAGTATTGCGGCACCTTTTGATACCCAATATGGGGTAGGTCGTCGCAAATGACATCTGAATGCAACTTTCAGACCTTCAAAGGCAAAACCGACCACCCACGTTGTTTTAAATAATCAAAAGCAACATTTACTTACTCGTATGTCCCTTGGAAAAGGAACTTTACTTAAGGCAGAAAAGATTTAAAATCAAGTAAATTCAAACGCCCTTGAAGAAAACTACCAATCGCAAATTGTCCAAAATCTTTAAAGGAGGGTAATGTCAGGCAATAAAACACCATCCACACGGTTCTGCGTGGCGGACTGCTAAGCTCCAAGAACTCTTTCTAGTAGAGTAGACAGGGATGTAATTTTTCACATATATCATGCTCAAAAAGTGCGTCTTTTTGCTGTGTGTAGGCGACATAAAGTCGCTTTTTATGCTCTAGTGCCTAAAGTAAAATCTTCGTCGAAGACCAAGGCAATCGGTCCAACAGCCACACGAGCAACTTTAACTTCATAGAATAAACTCTCTATTTTCATTTTATTATGTTTCGTTAGTATTCTAAGACCAAGGCAAGGATACAAGTACCTACGCAATAAAACTTCATGAAATAAACTTATAGTTTTCATTTCTTCGCAATCGAAGCGAAAAGTAGAGTGTACAATCAGGCCTTTAAAACGTTATAAAATGAACCGGAATTATAACGGTATATTCCGTTAGTGTTCGAAAATTACGTTATAACAAAATCAATATTCTCCATAACGATATAAATACCGTAACAGAATAAATAACAGAACGATATATAATAACGTTATAATATCGTTTTAAAATGCGAGCCGCGCGCTACGGCTGCGCCGTTGCCGCTCTGTGCCAATGCCAACATGCCACCACGTGGGCCGTAGCGCGACGTGCGACGTTGCCGTTATGTTGTTCTAGCTTCTAAATCTTATTGATGCTTGTTTACCTCGATCATTTGCAAATTGGTTGAGAATTGTGAATATTTGGTTGGTTGCGACGATAAATGCGGCGGAATAAAAATGGGACGCAGGAAACGCAACGCTGTCCACAGATTCGTGGACTTGCTCATAAATAAAAAGAAAGAGTGCCAATCTTAATAGCCCCTAGGTATACACTATTACAATATGTAAGAGGGTCAATATTTTTTTATGTTAATTGTTTGTCTCGGCACTAAATCGCAGACTAAAGACAAACAAGCCCTACGACCGACGGTGTTGCCGTGAGCAAAAAATTATGCATAGGTATGTTGGTATGTGCTTTTGTTCATTAATCGTAATTAAATTAAAATATACTTTTAGTTTCCGACATTTTACAAGTTAAATAAAATCTGATTATGAAACCAAAGAATGTGTGAATTTTCGATTTGGGTCGCGATAGATAGGGGAGACCAAGGACGGTTGGTACACATAAATATGTATCGATCCTCCTTTTCTTACGATTCATCCTCCTTTTCTAATTAATCCTTAGTCACTAAATATTTATATAAATAACTAGCTGTTGCCAGCGACTTCGTTCGCGTGGAACTTGTTATGGTCTTAGAAAAAATATTGCTATTAAATTATGTTCGGTGCAAGCTATTTGTCGCTGTCCCAAACACACTTCTACCATCTTAAAGATATACAAAAACTATCCTATATCCTTCCAAGGGTCTCAAATTATCTGTACGGGAATTTTCATCTAAATCCGTTCAGGGATTAGACCTACGTAAAAGGTAACAGTGCGATGAGTTCGTTAGTTTAAATTGATAAATCTAAATTGAAAACTTCGTTTTTACAAACATAAATATCTTAAGAATCATCAACAGACGTTTTCATACAGTATTAAATAAAAATATATTTTTATATGTCTACTAAGCTACATTACTGTTATAATAATAAGTACCCAATGTTGATTAAATCTATTCGATTCTGGGAGCATCGCAGTTCTAACCTAACCTATCCTACATTTCTGGTAA
Source organism: Epinotia ramella (assembly GCA_947578815.1). Lineage (NCBI taxonomy): Eukaryota > Metazoa > Arthropoda > Insecta > Lepidoptera > Tortricidae > Epinotia > Epinotia ramella. The sequence goes on from OX388212.1 coordinate 23,693,757, forward strand.
CTGTTCAAATCTGTAAGTCTTACTTTAAAAAAGGTCTTGCTTTCTATACAACCTTCAAACATTTTAACTCTCTTAGGGGATGAATAAAAAAAACGCTGAAATCGTTTTCTAATCATTAAACAAACGCTCCATAACCTAAGTAATAAATCTATTATTTTAAAAATATCTTGCTCTTCGTATAAACTTTGAACCCCCTAGAAACCCTCTTGGGGGATGAATTTCAAAAACATTGAAATGTATTTTTTAGTTTTAAACAAACCGTCTAAAATCGTAGTTACACTAATGTTTTACTTTAAAATTGTCTTGACCCTATACGGCCTTCGAATCCCCTTTAAACACTCTTAGGTGATGAATAAAAAAATCTACTAATCTGCTCTCTCTATTTTAAGACCAAAATTAAAAAAATCTTACTTAAAAAATTACTTTTCCCTCCATATAAACTTTGAAGCCCCATTAACGCCTATAGGGGATGAATTAAAAAAAAACTCTGAAATCAGTTTTGTTGTCTTTTAACATACAGACTAAGACTGACATTAGAAATATCTAACTATATTTTCTTGCTCTCCATATAAACCTTGAATACCGTTTTAACACTTGTAACCCCCTTAGGGGTGGTATTTTTCCAAGACGATGAAAGGATTTTTTTTTTCTAATAAGTAATCGTACCACAAAGTTGCCCATCTCTAGCTCAAAAAAAATGTTTCTCATCCTAATCTTGCATAAGTACCTTTTTAACCCCCTTAGGGATGGAATTTTCAAACACGTTAAAGTTACTAACTGTTTTTCTATTCTAATAAGTAATCTTTCTACAACGTTTCAAATCTCAAGCTCAAAAAAAGTGTTTCTCATACAAACCTTTCACCCCTATTTAACCCCCTTAGTAGTGGAATTTTCTAAAACGCTGACAGTCCTTTTTTGTATTGTATTTAGTAATCTTTCTACAAAGTTTGAAGTTTCTAGCTCAAAAAATAAAGTTCCCTCCATACAAACTTTGCACCTCTATTTAACCGCCTTAGGGATGAAATTTTCTAAAACAGAAAGTACTTTTTTCTATTCTAATAAGTAATCTTTCTACAAAGTTTCAAGTCTCTAGTTCAAAAAATAATGTTTCCCCCATACAAACATTGCACCCCTGTCCCCTACTTAACCCCCTTAGGAGTGGAATTTTCTAAAACGCTGCAAGAACTTTTTATGCATCTTAATAAGTAATCTTCCTACAAAGTTTCAAGTCTCTAGTTAAAAAAAAAGTTTCCCTCATACAAACTTTGCACCCCTATTTAACCCCCTTAGTGATGGGATTTCCAAAAATTCCATCTTGTCCCTTCTTTTTAGTCCCAGTAGTTTCGGCTGTGCGTTGATGAATTAGTCAGGAAGTCTTCTTTTACATATATAGATAAATCAAATTTCTCATTCTCTCACCTCATTTTAAGCATCTTAGCTGACCATCCATCCGTAATGTGCGTGCTGGTGCCATGAGACCGGTTTAATTTATTTAAACTTTGTGACACAATACAAAAAAAAGTATATATGGTGGACTTAATGCCATAAGGCATTCTCTACCAGTCAACCAACGGGCTAAGCAGAAATATTTGATGCAGGCATTTAAATTATTAATAATTTACCATGTTATAACAATGCCATTAATATCTGGGGGCACGGCAGTGCCCCCGCCAAGTCGAGCGCGAAGCAAACACTGCCGTACCATTCTTTACTGGAACCATTTCGCCACATTTTCAGGCCCCTATTTGAGAACCTCTGGATAAGACCAGAATGCAGAAATTTTCGTCATCCAGTAAGCTATAATCACATACTTAAAATCCAAAATTTCAAGTCTGTAGGTCATTTAGTTCCGAAGTTAAGCGAAAGCAAAGTTTCGCATTTATGACACTCACTCATGATCATCAAAATAGAACTAGTACTTCCCATAAACTCAGAGAGCTGAAATTTGGTACAGAGTTAGGGTTTTATGGCCACATAAAGGGAAAACTATAAAAAAATGCTATTTCAACCCAGTTTTCTAGATACACCAACTGTATACATTACTTTGTAATCCTATACAAATATATAGGATTACAAAGTTACATTTGCAGTGAATGGGAAAATTCAAAAGCAAGAATGGGCCTGCATTCATAGTTTGTATGTATGGATAACACATTAACCTTCAAAAAGAAGTGAGATTCCATAAAAAACACTCCATGTAAAAAAGAGGCCAAGTCTCGAAACTCTTCCACCGTAAAAAGTTGTGAGATATTTCGTAGAGCCAAGTTTCAGGCATTCTTATTAATCTTTATTTGCTTGCTTGACGACCGGTTAGCCTAGTGGGTAGTGACGCTGCCTACGAAGCTGAAGGTCCTGGGTTCGAATCCCGGTAAGGGCAAATAATTGTGTGATGAGCATGAATATTTGTTTCTGAGTCATGGAAGTTTTCTATGTATTTAAGTATTTATATCCATTATATATATCGTCGTCTAGTACCCATAACACAAGCCTTACTGAGCTTACTATGGGACTAGGTCGATTTGTGTAAGATTGTCCCTTAATATTTATTTATTTATTTATTTATTGCTAAATAAAATTTTGTGACTTGGCAATCACACAATACTACATAATTTTAGGTAAGTATGCAAAAATCTATAAATACAGTTAAATTGTGTGATTGCCACGTTGCAGAATTTTATTTAACAAGCAAAAACATTCCATGTAAAAAAGAGGCCAAGTCTCGAAACTCTTCCACCGTAAAAAGTTGTGAGATATTTCGTAGAGCCAAGTCTTAGGCATTCTTTAATCTTTATTTGCTTGCTAAATAAAATTCTGTAACTTGGCAATCACACAACTTTCCTGCATTAATGGATTTCTGCATACCTAAAGCTATGTAGTATTGTGTGATTGCCAAGTCACAAAATTTTATTTAGCAAGCAAATAAAGATAAAAGAATGCCTGAGACTTGGCTCTACGAAATATCTCACAAATTTTTACGGTGGAAGAGTTTCGAGACTTGACCTCTTTTTTACATGGCATGTTTTTTATGGGATGATGCATTTCCAATTAATGAGGCACAGAGTAGCTAAAGACAATCTGATTTGAAAATTATTAGTCAGGATATTCGTATCAGGCTACAACCTGCGCCGACAAGCCGAGCAAATCGAAAAATTCTCTGTTTTACTATGACGTCGTGCACTCTAACAAACAACCTACGTTACGTAATCACATCGCTTACATTGCACGAGTAGGCTATACTGAATGCGAGAAAGGGGTAGCCTATAACGTTATTACATTATTATATCGGTTAAAAAAGTATCGGTTTTATATTAGTGGTTTAGATTTATAACGTTATAATGGATATCGCTATACAGCGCGTCAAATATCGTTTTCGAGTATAGCGGTTTTAGGAATAATAACGTTATAAATGATAGCGCTATACTAAAATAGCGCTATTTAAAGGCCTGTGTACAATTCGTCCATAAAACCCATTTAACACTCGATTTTATATCCATCCGAGCGAGCTTGCGAGCGTCTCGCGTAAAATGGTGCGTTTTATGCACTTGTTGTACAATCTACTATTGTCTCATAGTTTGCAGCTCACCACGTCCGATCGTCTGGGTGGGCCTAAAGATGATGTACGATTTCTGTAGAATTAAGCCAAATACAATTGTGCAAAGTGACCCAAGTTCACATTGTTTAAGCTATCTAAGTGCATAAAGCTGATTTTCCACCGGAGGGGCGAGACGAGACGAGGCGAGGCGAGAATTGAAATTTGTATGGCACTAAGTATTTCCACCGAGCGCGCGCGAGGAGAGAATTGAAAATAAAGAAAGAGTTGAATGTTTTGGACAATTGATTTCGTTATGCATATTGTATATCTACGTATAAGACATCGTGGAAGTGTTATGTAACGATTAATGCATATTTTATTTGTAGTGATAACTGTGATTAAGTATCTGTAGTCAAAGATTATTAAGGAAAGAATAACTTTTTAATAATCATTGTTGTAGTGGTAACAACGGTACCAATTTGGTTGTATCGTTAAAATAGGAAAATTCAAGAGTAGTCTAGAAAATAGGAAAATAATACATGGGTATGTATTTACTTAGTTCGTTAACTTTAATAGTATCCAAATCAGCTAAACATTATAATAATTATGTATTTATTTGTCAATCCAAACAGAAGCCTTTCTAGAAGTAGGTATTTTCCTTTAATAGTATCCAAATCAGCTAAACATTATAATAATTATGTATTTATTTGTCAATCCAAACAGAAGCCTTTCTAGAAGTAGGTATTTTCCTTTAATAGGACTCGATAATTTCATTTCATCTAATGGCCCGTTCCAATAATCAATCCACCGATAGTTTTCCTTACCGGCAGTTACATTTTGACAGATTACCCGTAGAAAATATGTCAAAATGTAACTGTTGGTAAGGAAAACTATGGGTGGATTGATTATTGGAACTGGCCATAAGAGGAAAATAAACTAGGTAGTTACTTACTTGCCTTATCTTATCAATTTCAATTTTACCTACTTCAAGACAGTTTAACATTTTTCGCCATAAAAATTATAGGTACCTAGTGAGTTTATTTAGTTTTCCCGGAACACTAAGTCTACTTTCAAACTAATTTGAATAGTAAAGTACATGTATTTTTAGTAATTATGGGTAGAGTATTGTCGCACTCATTAAATAGGTAGGTACTTAATTACGGTGTGGGTGTGTTCGATTGTACAGTCGCAGCCTAAAGTGGTGGGCTTAATGAACATGAGTATTTTTTTCTTAAGCTAATCCTTGCTCAAAATCTTATGACGTCACACACACGGGTCAATTTAATAGCCGTGTAACGTCATGTGAGATAAACAACAAATTTTACCTTTAATCTATAACCCTTTTTTTTTTTTTGATGCTGGGGAAATGTGTTGGCACATACCCCCCGGCCCGGGGAAGGCCATAGTGGGGGGTTATGTGGGGATCTCTCCTACCGTCGGCCTCCGCACAAGTCGGAGGGAGGGGAGGAGCCTACCCACTAAAACCCCAGCGGCGTCACCCGCTCTGCCGTTAAGGGGGCGTCATGGGATGGACATTTCTGACCACGACGCCCCCCGGCGGTCCTGGCTAACTACGCCAGGACACCCGCGCCAAGGGAGGGGTAAGTCAGAGACGCATGACTTTCCCCCCAGACGTGTAGGGCCATGTGCAATGTGGGTTCCCAACCCACTGGCCCTACTGGGGGAAGACGCGGCCCGCGGCTGCATACCGCGCGCGTCTTCGACCCCTCCGTCTGCGCCGGAGCGGGAGCGCGTCCGCATTATAGTAGTAAAAGTAGTACTCGTACAATAAAGAATATTAGCATCTTCTTTTATAAAAAACTGTTCTTAAAGGTCAAAATGCTATTGTTGAATTTACGTGTTCCGCTCAATGTTTGGTTTCCATTGTTAAATATCTGTCTAAAACAAATAGATCGGATCGACGAGTGACGACTTTAGTCACCAGTTCACCACAAATGGCGATTAAATTGGAGATTTTTTTTTCTTTGAGCATCATCTTTAAATAAACATGTTATACTTTAAAACTCTAATAAATATTCAGTATTCCAATATAATGAATGACATATTACAGGTATAGTAAGGTATTATCGACAACACAGCTAACTGACCATCCGTGCATTATGTGCATTGTAATAAAGTTCTATAAGGTGAGTCGGGGCAAGAGTAACATCGGGGGAAGAGGGTCAAAAGCTTCTCCAGCTAATTCTTTTGAATTGAGCGCCTTTTTGTACCGTCGGTAAAACAGACAGGCGCTCAATTCAAGAGGCTACGTGTTTTTGACAATTTCCGTTAATTGCTTAGATCATCATCATCATCATCATCATATCAGCCGAAAGACGTCCACTGCTGGACACAGGCCTCCCCCAAAGAGTTAGATCAAATAAAGTTAATTTCTCCAAGACAGTAGTATCTTTAACTCTTACTGTTATCAAGATATTCAATATTTTATTTTGATCAGTTATGCAGATTTAACCAGTGTAACTGTGACGTCATAACAGCTTTTTAAATTTTGTACGGTCCCTATATACACATACACTACAAGAAGGTTTACAACGTGAGTTCGTTCGATATTAGGCATCAACTGACTCGGAGGTACATTTTTTTCATTTCATGTGTCTTCTTGGACCTTCTGGGTTTGAACCCTTGTACAATAAGACAATAACTGTTAATGCTACATTAAATTATTTTATAGAAAAAAAAAAAAATATGCTAATTTGTTTTTGTGAATGTACTCTGCAAAATGCCGAAGTTAACGGAAATTCCCGGGAACACCAGTATAAATACAGGATGGTCAGTTAACTGTGTTGGCGTTTGTACTGTATCCTCCATAGTTTAGAAGGCCATCATCAGAAACTAAAAATTTAATAAAAAAAAAAAACATATTTATTCACGAAAAAACAGTACTTTTTTACAAATTCTCAAGAGCCAAGCTTGAGCCTTTTCTTTGACAGCCTGATACGACACGACGTTCGACGTTGGAAGGTCAGATGAAAGTAATTTCCCCAAAAATGTATCGAGATTCGGTAGCAATTGGACCATGGGTTCCTTCAAAGTTCAAATGCAACCAGCAGGCGTAGCGTGGTTGACATTTATCACTTTACTCCAGGAAAAATACGGTTTTGAAACCCATTAATTTTTAATCGCGTTTTTTTTGTTGGTTTCATTTTAAAATGTTATTCTAAGATGCTTTATTCAAGAATCCGGCAAACTTTCCAACCGGAAGTAATTATGTAGATTTAAATTATTATTTTTTTGTAAGATTTATCTTGAATATTATAGAATAAATGAACCAAAATAAAGACAAACATATTTATTAATATTTTTCTGACTTTTCAGAAGCTAATTTATAATTCTTTTGATGCCTAAAATCTTGTCGGATTTTGTCGCTGGGTAACTATTTAATTGATACTTAATACATCCGTTACACAGAAAAAACAAGCTAAGTTATTATAAATTATTTGTAAAAAAATATTTTTTGGTTCGTTGATTCAAATCCCGTTCACGGACTTGCTGTACCTACTTAATAACTACAGTTAAAAGTTAAACTAGATACTTATAATGGAAATCCCACTGCCTGTGTTTACTAAAATTAACAAGAGTTCTTATTCTTTTTATTAATTTACGGCCATTCAAGTTTGCTCCCAGACTGATTGTAAAAAAAAACGATTAAACCCGTTCCAAATTCCACCACAACTTATTATAAAACTTTTAATTACACAATAACCGTCATAAACCCGTATTTAATTACCCTTTATATAGGTTCAACTTCGTGTGAAAGCATTTGTAATAGCAGTTTTATTTCTCGTAACCCGCATTTATCTCTTTCGTACTCATTGGCTACATATATGATCTCCTCTTTCTACTGTACCGTTGCTAATGATTCTGAACGTGTGTTTTTGCTTTATTAACATAGTTACAGTAACATGTCTCGGTGGTTCGTGGATAGCGGTGCGATTGGCACTTCACTTCCCGCTTCTGGTGGATTTGTATTACTTATGTTTATTTAGTTACGCACAAACAGTAGATTAGACTAGATTACTTAGATTATTTATTTCATGACAAAAAAATACATTACAAAGCATACATGTCAAAAAAATAAGAATTTTTATTACGATCGGCGCGATCGAGTAGGTGCCAATTGACAACAGTAAATTAAACATGTTATTCTTATGGCCGCTTCAGACCGGAATGGCGGCGGCCGGCAGCGGCGCGGCGAGCACTTTCAGTGTCAAATAATTTTAAACTTTATCTACATACTCGTACTTACTAAAAAATCCAGTACGCCAAGACGCGCGTGGCCGCGAGGCTGCTCGCCTTTTCGAGCTTTTCAAGCGGTACTAGACTTTTTAGTATGCAGATAAAGTTTAAAATTATTTGACACTGAAAGTGCTCGCCGCGCCGCTGCCGGCCGCTGCCATTCCGGTCTGAAGCGGCCCTTACATTCCCAATATACAAAGCCAATAAAGATACTATACGCTCCAACTTATTTTTGGTATTTAACGATTTTGTTTGTTTAAATGTTTTTCTTTTTCTTTAACTCTGTTAGACTAGCTTTTTATACCACACACAAACAGTTTTTAGATGATACTGCCTACGATATGTGACACTGACTGTACCCTACGTATACGTTTAATATACTTACTGCTCAGTTGACCTTTACACAAACCTCGTTTGTAAAGCATGTTAACTGCTGAGGAACGTGCTAAAAGCTCGTTAAACTCTAGACCCAATAGCACTAAAATGTTCAACTTTACGAATAAGCAAAACCTTTAGTGCAGGGTCGTACACTAATGTAGGGTTATTTAGTTGCTCATTTGTTCTGTCAATTTGAAGTATAGAATACCTCCTATGGCTAAAACCATGTTGGGTTCGTTGAGTCTGACTATTAAGGGGCTACACGAGGTTATCACCGATTTTTGACAAGTTTTGAATCGTTTCTCCTACTTTTGCACAACAGATAGAATTATAAATCATACGGTTATCGGTTCTTCAATCTTTTATCTCCATTTTGGTACACCGGATTTTGAAAAAAATTAATGCTTAATTATTTATGATTTTTTTAAACATCGTCTAAAAAAAACACTTATTTCGTATCTCTATTGACGTGAAAGATCTAACATATACGAAATCTACATATTTGGGTTCGTCTAGTACGTCTCTAAAAACTGGTCCAGGGTTTTCATTTTAAACTAATTAACACAAAATGTTTATCTTTCTTGTTATTTTAGCGTGTAAGTGATTTGGTGTCCACACTGTAAGCTTGCATTGTATTAAATAAATAAAAGTTATGGCCTGAAAACCAGTTTTTTGGCCTAAAATTGTTCAACTTTGATGCCAAATATCTCGAAAACAATGAATTTTGAAGTAAATATGGGATACTATATTGCTTAAAGTCGTTGTTGTTAATATAATAAGCTACAAAAAACATTAGAAATCTAAATGATTCAGATCGAAGGTCATTGGCGTATGGGAGCCCCTTAAGACGGTGACCGATTTAACTTTTTTTTTGTCTGTATTTTTACCTGTGTCTTGTGTACAATAAAGTATTTACATACATACATACATACCTTTATTACCTAGGTAAAACTTCCGAGAAAACTGGTTTTGACAGTTTAATTTCCAGAGCAAAGCTCGGTCTCTGGACTGAAATAATAGGGTAAGGCTGTGAAATAATAGGCCGGTCATGCAAGCGACCAGGGGACCGATTTTTGACTTTCGAGCGCTCGGTTCTTTCACTCGAAAACTGTCAAAAATTATGAAATGCAATTTTGAAATAGCGATAGAAAATTTAAAAACGAGTGGTATTGATTGACCACTGGTATTAAATTCTATTGGTAGAAAGTAAGTGCCTGCCATTTTGACACTACAAACGCATTTACTTTTATTTGATTTTCGAGCGCTCGAAAGTCAAAAATCGTTCCCCAGTTTGGCGATACTACAGGCGAGTAAAATGCCGTAATCGTCAGACAGAAGTATCACCTTAGTTATCTGTAGGTATATTTAACGCCATAGTATTTTTTATACGCATTCGTATGCTGATGGGTCTATTTCAAGCATGACACGCCTTCTTATATTATCATTATCAATGTTACGAAAAGGTAATAAGCGTACGAAATGCAATCATTGAACGTGTGCAACTGCCCCAAATCGACCCGCTATAAGGATGTTATTATGCAAATATCAGAGTGAATGTAGCATTAAATACACATAATGAGTTGTCAGAGACTGCACTTATCACAAGGTGGACTGATAACTGATATGATGACCTGATAAAGGTCGGGGGAGTCCGCTGGATGCGGGTGGCGCAAGACCGGTCATTGCGGCACTCGTTGGGGGAGGCATATGTCCAGCAGTGACGTCTTTCGGCTGATATGATGATGATGATCTTATCAGACTGTATGTGCATGTTTGCTTGCTCAGGCCATGTTGTAGCTTTATGTTTAGAATAAACTAGGTACATAGAGCAACTCAAAAAGAGAATTGATGTTAGGTCGTATCGAGATGTCAAAGAGGTTGCCTGGGATCGGAGTAGATGGAGTGCCTACTTTGAGCTACACCGACATAAGAAGAAGGGCCGTGGGTATTGTGGCTAAGCAATTGCTTTATTGGAAAGATGAGTCTTAAGATATGATCCGATCTAAAAAAAGGCTCCACACTATACAAAGTTAACTCAAAGGTATTAGGTAGAATACATGTAGAATAGTAGGTACTCTGTTGCATATCGAATCTGTGCACAATCCATGCCGGCGGCGCGTTCGCCGTCGACAGACCTTGGTGTATGTTTCCTATACAACAAAACCTTTTTGCCTCTTTGTTCGGTGTGCCGGTGCGCTGCTAGTAATGGGTGCTTTAAATGCCCTTTACTTCCATGGTGTAAGTGTCAGAAGTGAAAAAGAAGTATTTTAAGTAAACGTACTGCTGGTAGACCCTATACTCGTATGGGGGTAAGAGCTCGTCGTAGATTTGAGAGAAGGTAGCAAGAAAGTAAATGTAACTAGTACTTAAACTATGTAGATATTAATGAACAACTTCGTTCTTCGTTTCTTCGTTCGTAAGGAATACCTACATATTTCTTATTGGATTTAGAAACTGCCCATTATACAGTATTAAATGTTATTTTTATTTTTATGTAGGTAATGAATAATCAAATTGATAATTCCTAAATATACAAGAGTAATCATTGGAACAAAGAATCATGATTAACTTTCGGATGCAATAAAATGAAATCTGCTTAAATACTTAAACCAGTTTTTGGAACGAAACTGCTTCACAAGTTTTATGGCCCACTCAAACATAAGAACTTACCTATTCGTAGGTAACCCGACTAGATTCATTTCTTCTTAGGACCTGCACCCTCTAGGGTTATAAGGCAAGGAGACAATGACCCTACTGCACCTATCTGCATGCGATCTCCGTTCAACCTCCTCAGTACAACTCCGCGCGTCGCCGCGACGACCGTTTCGAAGGCGGCCTTCAACTGTTTTCAGAATTTGAAGATATTGGAACGGTGTTTGTTTTAAAAAAAAGTTACTGGCTGTTTTCGGTTATTTTGAATTTGGAACTGTGATACGTTTTCAGTGACTTGTGTTTGTGCCGGCTTTTAAAGGATTTATTTTTCTTCTTTATGGAATAGGTGAGTTTTGAGTTCTTATTGCGTTTTGTTTCGTTTTAAACAATGACCGTGTTATTTTTTTACTTTGTTGGTACGAGCAAGTTGTTATACCTACATATGTAGTTTGAAAACAAAACGTTGTTATGGTATTTTGCAGTGAAACTGCAAGACGAATTGTAAAATAATAAAATCAAAGCAGTCCAATTGAGTTCATGCTGCAAGACTGAATCTCTAATAACTTGCTTCAATGCATCAATAACTTTAAATATTTATAAACGTAATGACGCAGATTAGGTATACTTTCTCTTCCTTATTATACGTTAAGCCTAAAATTGCCCCTTAGAATGTTTTTCTTCAAAATAGGTATAATCGAATTTAAAACTATAATGTCTACGTACTTCTTACCTACTAGTGCAACAACACAACCATATATTTAATTGTACTATATGCACATACACACACACATCAGCAAAATGTAAAAGCAAATTTGATTCAAACCTATCTATGTGGTATAAAAGCTAAAATGTATGCAGGTGTGTTAAATACACAAAAGCAAACAGTCGTTGTAAAAGCGAGAATTTGTAAGTGTAAACGATTAATGTATGCTCCAGTATCGCAGAGGTCACGTGCAAGTCGCTTTACCTACTTAGCATAAAGTCCGACTCGCCTTTATATTTAAAAAAAATATACCACTTAGTAAAAGGTGTTTTATGATATAATATTTATTAAATCGCAGTCTGTCCGATGCCGAAAAAACACATAAATAAATAAATAAATAAGTCATCATCATCATCATCATTTATTGCGTTTCATGTTAGTATAATAGGTCTTAAAGCTATGTACAGTTAAACATGAGCTCAGTTGAGCATAGCAATTTCTTAAAACTACAAGTTTAAAATTCAAAATGTCAAAATTGTGAAAATGTACATTCGAGTCCAATGCAGCTAACATACTATTTTTTTTTTCTAAAACCTAATATTTTCGTTTTAGGTATTAAGATTTAATTTTAGGTAATTCTGAATCATGCACATGCATTTTAATTCTCCTGTAATTACTAACTAGGTCACATAATAGCAAATTATTAACAATGTCCATACCTATATGTCTAAACATACTTATTCAATCAAATCGACATCGACACCAAAATGAGATGACGTTTGTTATCGTTATAAGTTAGTTATGCTTTTAGTCATCTCATCAGGTACCGTAAATATCATCATCATTCTCATTCTCCTAGCGTTGTTCCCGGTTATGCCCCTAAAGGAGCTCGGGGTCCGCTTTGACACCTAATCCCAAGATTTGGCATAGGCGCTAGTTTTACGAAAGCGACTGCCATCTGACCTTCCAACCCAGAGGGAAAACTAGACCTTATTGGGATTAGACCGGTTTCCTCACGATGTTTTCCTTCACCGAAAAGCTAACGGTAAATATTCCGTACATAAGTTCCGAAAAACTCATTGGTACGAGCCGGGATTCGAACCCACGACCGCCGCTTGACAGCCGCATGCCTGAACCACTAGGCTACCGTACCGTAAATATCATATCGCTCGTTATACGAAACATACCTTCAAAAATAGAGTTGATTATTCAGGTCCAATGGACACATTTGTCTGTGCACTGTGATTCCTTAAGGATAGGAAAATCCAATTGGACACTATCTATATCTATCGAGTAATTATACAATACTCGGTAATTGGTGGTAGGCTAATTAAAAGTAGGTAATTTTGTACACTACTCTAATCTCCCACGGAGATCATGCTGGATGTTAGTGGTCTCTGAAGACAACCAAGTCCTGAATAGTTTTTTGCAGACTAATTTGAAGCCTATGTCACACCATCGTTCGGCGAGTTTTTTCTCTGGTTCTTTTTGTGGCAGAGGTTTTCTTTCCAGCCTGGTGGTAGTTTATCGACATTCATGGTGCATGAATATGCCTAAATTGAGAAATTAATAACTTTGATATATGATAAATTGAATTGCATTAATATGGTAAGTGGATCTTCACAAGCATTTTTTGAACATACATATTTAACCTAAACATATAAAGAGTTATTTATTATTATATTATACACTAACCCCCTTATTCATAAAACTTAAAATGCCTTTGCTAAATAAAATGTGCTTTGTCCCTTTCTTACGAACACAAATGTCAAAGTGACAGGTAAGGACAAACGAATTTTAACGCCATTTTAGTTAAAACAGGCTTGTAGGACGTTTTTGAATACGGCCGTTAGTTACTTTAATTAAGCTACGGTAGCCTAGTGGTTCAGGCATGCGGCTGTCAAGCGGCGGTCGTGGGTTCGAATCCCGGCTCTAATCAATGAGTTTTTCGGAACTTATGTACGGAATATTTACCGTTAGCTTTTCGGTGAAGGAAAACATCGTGAGGAAACCGGTCTAATCCCAATAAGGTCTCGTTTTCCCTCTGGGTTGGAAGGTCAGATGGCAGTCACTTTCGTAAAACTAGTGCCTATGCCAAATCTTGGGATTAGGTGTCAAAGCGGACCCCGGGCTCCTTTAGGGGCATTACCGGGAATAACGCTAGGAGGATGATGATGACTAAGTTACTTTAATTTTGATTATACAGAACCAAAATTGATAAATTATAATTTACAAAATAAGTATGGTAAGTATCAACATATATGTTTTATTTGTTAGGCTTAGTTATGTTTTACCACAAAATAATAATTAAGCCAATTGAGCAGTTTGACTTTAAACATATTTGGCGGCAAACTTTTTATTCCTTCTGGTAGGTGATTAAATTTGACTTTGGCCAACGCTGTACGTACGTTAGGTAGATCTAAATGTCATTTTTGTTTGACAAAAAGACAGTTGAGTTTTCCTAACGCTCGTCCAAAAAGTGACGCAATTGCCCCTCTGGTCATCTTAATGGATAGCGCAGCAAGCTCGGTAGGGCGACCCCTTGTCTTAAACTGCTCGTGTGGAGAAACCATTGTTTACCTAGACACATATCACGCATTGTGGTACACAATAGAATTTTGAGTTGCGCCAGTAGAATCTGCATGTTTTCGCCACATCACGCAACAAATTGCGAAACAGCCCGATATACCTACTATTTTACATTAGTAGGCTAAAAATTTTACTTGAATCAGCTGTAGGTGCAGTTTATATGCATATGTTGAATAGATTGTTATCGTTTTAGTATTTTGTAAACATTACATTATTATTTTCTGGTTTGCTTATGACGTTAATTTGGACAGTAAAGTAACATTTTTAAATCTTCGAAGAAGTCTATAACTACCTGCGTAAGTTGTACATTGAAAGAGACTATAGCATCTATATTTTTCGACAAGTAGAACATACTGGTGTTTTATATCGCAATAAGTAGAAAATCATCACCCCAATTCGGTCTCCAAGTTTTAGTAGCAATTTTCTACTATGTGATACAAATAAGTTAAATAACACATCAAAGCATTAAAGTGTGTAATTTTTTACTTTATCTACTCCTGTACCGTTATCTGTCATTTATATAGGCTTTAGCTCAAATACAATGACACCGATAATAAGTCGTCGAAAAACTCTATGCTCTATGGCCCATAAACGCACTGTTTAGCGTACTTTTATGGTTCATAAGTTTTTCATAAAAGCACTGTTTACCACGATGTCAAATCATCTAACTTTTTTTTAATCGGCCGCTATATTGCAGTGGTACCAACTTCATAAGCAAATTTTTCGAAATAAAAAGTTTTATTTACTATCAAACATTTGTACATTTGTAGAATATAAATTATTTACTAAAATAAAAATAAATGATCATGTATTGTGTGTTAACATATTTTACCAATTATTGGTATTATTTATAAATATAAACCGATCCGAATCGGTCCTGATCCGGATTCAGTTTGGTTCAGATGGCAAGTGCAAGGAAATTAAAAACAAAATAGACCATAAACAAGAGGTGTCAAAGTGTCATATTTCTAATTTCCCACCAAAGTTCCAGTTCAAAATTAAAAGACGAAATATGATACTATTCGTTTTTAATAACTTATTAAGATTTTATTCGTGTTTGTGAAATGAAGAAAAATGTGTACGTTCCTTTCAAAATGGACGAAGAAGAAAATAACTGCACCGCTGAAGAAATTGCGTGAGTAGTAATAGAACTAACGGAAAACTGACTGCCTGAAAAGTCAAATGCTATCTATTTCAAATTAGTCGTAGAAAAAGTATTGTATGCAACGGTGTATAACTTGGTCTTAAAACGCTCGTGGCGTCTTTAATTGCGATGCTCGCCAAAGCTGGCATCGCAACTCACGACACTCGCGTTTTAAGACCCTACTTATACAACAGTTGCATAAAATACTATTCAATTACGTTCCATATTTTGTATAGGTAATTATGCTAGAAAGTTCTCGGCCTTAGGCGGAAATATCACAAGCATTTGCTGAAATTATTTATTTATTTATACTTAAGGAGTACCTACAGCTGCAAAAAACATTATATAAGTCTTACATAGTAATACAAAGCCAATTAAAGGAACTCACCGATAGATATGGCATAGAAAAAAGAAAAATGTTTGACACTTTAGCACACAATATCGCACTAGGTATATATACACTCCTAATACAGAATAGTGCACCAAAAAAAAAAATACATAAAACTACATAGCAACTAATTAACAAAGAAGGAACACGTGAGCAAAGTCACACGCACCCAAGCAAATCACCACTTGCAATTATGTATCAGATACAACAAAGGAAGGAACAAGTGTATTTGTATTACTCAGTAGATTAGGTGTCGGGTGAACAAATAACTTTAAGAATCATGCACTGATATCAAATAATAATCCAATATCAACAATTAAGTCCACATTTACTGAACTGTTAGCAAATAAACGATAAGTACCTAAATGTTATTTAGTACAATACAACTTAATGGTTGACGATTTGTATTGACAGAACTTCTAGTAGGTATAGTGGAAACCAGAGATATGTTTAAACTTTTGCACCTTATAGGTACATTATTTATACTTAACGGGACTTAATCGCGTATTAACTTAGTAGTCAAAAAACATCGTCCGTTATATCACCGGATATTATTAGTGTTGTGTGTCGGCCGGGTGACAACCCTAGTGTACAAGTGGTTAATAAAGACCAAATGCGGGTAGTTCGGAAAACCCGCGCAGCAAGAAGATGTTGATACCCGCTCAAGCCAGTTGTCCCGTGACCATGGATGTTGCAACACAAACTGTACTGTGTGTGTTGTGAGGTAAATAAAATAAGTTAATTATACGCGATTAAGTCCCGTTTAGTATAAATAATGTGTGAGAATCGTGAAAGTTTAAATCCTTATAGCTTTGCTTATACCATTGTAAACAGGCGAAAAATGTTTGCATATCTTTTAGTCTTAGTCTTTAGATCAGCACTTAAAACTACACATTCCCAGGATCAAATAATTCCTTAATCTTCCGTAATACCTCACTCAATACCCTCTCCATCTCTTAATGGAAATCAAACACCACTCTGTTGGCTTCAAGTATTTATCAGTTCTTCCTAGTAAGTTCTGTTATAGGTTTAATTATAGACTCAGTAAGGTCCTATACGTGCCTACAGTACAGTAACCGTTAATGCTAGATTTTAAACGTTGAATTGGCTGTTGAAGATACGGTTAGTGCATTAACGACCGGTTGGTTTTGCGACACCAATGCGGCGAGCTAGCGGGACCACAGACCATATAACCTAGGTTATATGGTCTGTGAGCGGGACTCTTATATGCCCATTTGTAATCGTGTTGCTGTGTCACAATTTTACAGTGCATTACACGCATTGTTCACTAACGACCGGCTAAGAAAACTTACTTGGTAATGATATAAATGGGAAAGCGTTCGTGGTTGGTTCTCTCTCGAATAGATCATTAATTTCACTAGGTGCCCCACTAAAATGTTTATAGGGTTTTACTATTTCTTATCGTACATATGTAGCATAGCATTGTGCCGAAGTCAAACATGGACCTTGACCCAGAAATATGCGGAGATATTAGAAGCGTTTGAGATGTGGTGTTGGGACGAATGGAGAAAATTATCTGGAGAGAGAGGTTAACCAATGAAGAAGTGCTGAATAGAGTGAGGCAAACCAGGCAGTTAATGAGAAACTTAGAACATAAAACATGAAACTCTGCGATAAAATTATTTGGAACTTTAAATAAAAAAAAAATAAAAAAAAAATAGAAGAGGTAAGATGAAAGGGCACCTCGTACGACATGATAACTTCATACTCAATATAATTGAAGGGAAGATAGAGGGGAAGCGACGAAGAGGAAGGCCTAGAATAAACTACATAGAGCAGCTCAAAAAGGGAGTTGATGTTCGGTCGTATCGAGATGTCAAAGGGGCTGCCTGGGATCGGCGTAGATGGAGGGATGGATACTGGGGAGGGATACCGACATGACCTTAGATCTTAAAGAAGAAGAAGACTATTTTGTAAGGTAAACGTCCTAGTCCTCTACGTTGCACAAGCTAGTGTATGACATGGGTACTTTATGTTAAAGCAATAACGGTTAAATTAGAACTAAGAGGATTTTTCTTCATTCGAATTTAAGCCATGTCACTTTGACATAAAGTGCCCATGTAATAGGCTAGTGCAACATCGAGGACTAGACGTTTACCTTATTGAAGATTGGAAGTTAATTTATATTACAAGTGAAAGCAAAAATAGTAGTTTATGCAACTGATCCATAATGAGAGGCCCTAAAAAATTTGTGTTGTTTTATGAAACGAGCTTTAGCGAGTTTCATAATAGGATCACACGAGTGTTTTAAGGCCTAATTACGTACAGTTGCATACACTACTTTATCTACACACATATCATAATTACTCTAACGGCCATTCCCAATAATCAATCCA
Organism: Epinotia ramella; assembly: GCA_947578815.1. Classification (NCBI taxonomy): domain Eukaryota; kingdom Metazoa; phylum Arthropoda; class Insecta; order Lepidoptera; family Tortricidae; genus Epinotia; species Epinotia ramella. The sequence continues at coordinate 23,711,757 of OX388212.1, forward strand.
CGGATAGTTTTCCTTACCAGCAGTTATACAGTTACATTTTGACAGATTACCCATAGAAAATGTGTCAAAAGGTAACTGCTGGTAAGGAAAACTATCCGTGGATTGATTATTGGGAATGGCCGTAAGATGGGTTCACAATTCTACTTTCGTAACAGCAAAAAAACAACAAAAAAATGACAACAGCAATGGCGGCAATTCGATCTTCCGTCAAGACGAATGGTTTTTAAATCATAGACAAACGAATAAAGTCCCTATACCGATGTCACTCGAGATCAAATGTCGTGCGTAAATATTAAAAAAACATACTGAATTGACGTTTCGTATCCATAACTGTTTTAATATCTATGGATACTAGATTAGAGACCCACTTGAGTTTTGACAGCTGTTCCAAATTAAAACTACAAAAATCTGTACTTTTATAACATTAAAGTACAGATTTTACCTACAGGCAAGAAAGTTCTCATAGTAAGTATAATCGGTTGTAATAATGCTGGTCATTTCCTACGGTTTCTGAACGCATTTTAGAGCACTGCACTAATAATATGTGCGTAGATAAAGAGAGTTTACTGAGTCGTATCATAATTGCCACAATCAAACGCTTACTTTTAAACCCATGCTTGACCCCAAAACCTTTATTAAACATCATAAGGCTGGTAAAACAATAATAATAAAACAATCCATACCGGAATGTGTTCGATCTATAAACTAGACATAATTGCCGGTAGCCGGTGAAAGGCAACCCAGTGGCCCGCTTCTGTTATATTATAAACATCTTGTATGTGAATAAGGCTGATACTTGAATGCTGTAAAATACTGAGATGCCCTTAGCTACACGTTTTCTTTGGATAGAGGCGATTGCATTTTATGATATTACTTAAGATGAGTTAAGGTATCGGCGTCTACGTAACGGGTTTCTTTATCGAACAGGTACCTACAATATTTTCAACCAATATATTTACCTATTAAAATTATTGTTTTTCACGGGTCTAACACGACATTTATTTACCTTTATTTCTGACGTTTCGACCGTTTCCAAGCGGTCGAAACGTATATTCTGTCTATTTTCCACAAAACGCGCCTGCATATGAAACGATTATCGTTTACTATAACGCTCGCAGATTGTCACGCTAACTGCGAGCGTTTTCTCTCTTACAAGCAATATTAAAACGGTTAGCTTCGTAATTCTTTGTGATGTCTGAATGGGATTTTCGTCTCAACACTTCTTTGTTTTGGATTAATAATACATTTTGAGTCTACACCCATATTACATATATCTATAAACTTAAAACATCCTTCTCGTCACCGTTTCTAACCCAATGCTCAGAATGATAATGATGCATTTTAAAAGGCCTTTGGGCGGGTGGAGGTTGAACTCTACGCTGGAGTGTAGGCAGCCATTGATTGAATGAAGCTTCACTATGTAATACATTTTCATGGCAACGTACTCTAAGCACTTGCCAGTAGGTTGCCCATCGATGGGCATTAAGTGATCAGCCTTTTAAACGTAGGTTTGAATTAAGTGGTTAATCACAAGCGTGGGCTGAGGCTACGGATGTGCATCCTCGTGATAACCTTACACTTGAGCCGTTCCGAATAATGTGGGGGTTTGGAGGTTGCCAATTAGTACGAGGAAGTTTATTGCGTTGTACACACAGATACTTAAATTAGGTACCATAATACGCGGGTTCTAAGCCACTGATCTTTATCCAGGTCAAATTATTTAATCGTATGGCATATATTATTTTGGCCTATAAAGTTTGTCACTCTTTAGTACCACCCAGGGGACACGTGCAGGGTTGTGGTAGGTAGCTCCTCCGGACGCGAGTAACAGTTGTCTTTGTCAAGTGAGTAGGCAACTCGACTGCTAGAAGTTCTTAAGCCGCCCAAAGGCCTCTAACTCGGCTTAACGACTACTGTCATAGACAGCAACCGGGATAAACTGCTTAGCGTGCCTTCCAAAGCACGGAAACGCTCATTTATATTAACCACTAAACCATCATGCGGTCACCCATCCAAAGACTGACCAATTGTGACTTTCATCCAGGCCAATTATCCTATCAATTGCAGACTCACACGCGGGTTGCCGACCCATTGTTGAATTGTGGATTCGTCGTGTGGACAGCTAGCGACGAATGTAGAATCCTCACTCTCAACACAGCATATCCCCAGGATCTTTGGCGACTTTACTAGGTAACCACCAAGTAACACATCACATGCTGTATATACAAAGCAATTAGTGGTGATATGTTATTAGAGCTCTTCTGTATTTCCCCAGTTGTGCACAAATATGAGCGAGATGACATTCCTCCGTGGCCTACTTCTATAAACATCTCATCATATAAGGCCGGCCTCACACAGTCGGAATCAGCCACTTAATTCAATTTCTGTACCACTCAAGAGCAAAACGACGGTACCCCTTTGGTAGAAATTGAAAGTGTACCGTTTTAATAGCTCTTCAGTAATTCCGACTATGATTCAGTGACCGAATTCCGTTCAGTGTGAGGCCAGCCTAACTTCGCATCAATCTTTATCTTTATGCATTTCGTGTCGGTAAAAACTGATTCGAGTGAGAGCTCCTATAATATTATCGCCTAATTATAACGAAATGAGTTGGCATGTTTATCCGAAATATGTGGTGTGTTGTTTCCATTATCGTCCCCCACTATTTATTTTATGGTATCCAATGACGATGCTAATAAAGTGCACGCGATCTGCCCCTCACAAACACTCCTCGCCGACATTTGGTCATTCATCTCGATATTACCCTCATCATTATCGATTATTAGGTACCAATTGATATAATGTACCTACGTACTTTGTGGAAAGAAGTATTCGGTGTGGTGTCAATGTCAACGTTCATATTATATACCTAGTGTTTCTTTGCTAAGATAGCACCGCCATAAACGGAATTCAATAAGTCATTTTCTTCCCGTCCCTTATAATATGGGAGCATAAAGTAAATCTATAACTTAATTAGGTAAAGCTTAAAACTATGTGGATATAAACCTAAAGTTTGGTTTGGTTTGGGGTTTGGTTTGGGTAATGTGTTTAAGGTTTTCCTGGTTTTTTTTTCGGTATTTTTCTCTTTATTTTCAAAAAGCAAATAAATATTTAAAAATTTGGAACGCTTCACGATTTTTCGTGTCATACTTGCGCAGGGGCTACGCTTAAGTTTTACCTGTCCGAGTTTGGCCCAAAAGAACAGAACTGTCCGAGTATCCGCCAAATATCAATTCATTCTCATTTCGTCATGTCTACTTATTTCTCCTTGGACATTTTGTCAAAGCGGTTAGAAGCGCTCACATATATTTCTTATTCTTCTACCTTATACCGTTTATCCCGTTAGCGAAATCCGATATCCTCGCCTAGGATATCGCATTTTCGCTCATGTCGGCCTTCACGACAGCCATCCATCGCTTCTTTGGTCTGCCCCGGGATTCAGGGCTGTCGAAACCATTCAGATTTCCCTCTATTGTTTTTTATAGGTCTGACACGAAAGTATTATGTGTAGTGTTGTACGATAACAGCCACCCGTATGTATTGTGCTGGCCGCACAATAAAATGGCGGAGATGGAAATATATCGTCGGATGCATCTAATAACAATAAAGAACGTCAAGCCGGCCAGATTGATGGCCCAATTGCTAGCGCAGCGCATCGGTGTGCCATGTCTACGAGAAAAATATAGTTTATTTCGTGTTATATTTATTTTGGTATGCATCGTAATAAATAGGATGAGGGTGTTTGCGAGTGGGTGGAATGGTGTACTAAATTGTGGAATTATTATGGTGTTCTTTATTGATCGTAAAGAAAATGCGACCTTTTTCTGCCAAAGTTGTAAACTTTTAAAAGTAGTTTTAATTCAAAAGTATCCATATTTTTTTGGGTAGGTAGGTAAGTACCTCCTACAACCTCTCAAATCGTCATATGGTAACTATTCTAATTACATGCGAAGTAAACAAAAATGGTTATCAAGATGTAACCTTCGACTTCAGGTCAAACTGAAATACCCGCGCAATTTGTTAAATGTCCCAATGTTCGACACTGCCCAGTAGTTGGCATTGTCAATCTCAATTATTGGCAATTAAGGTGAATAGTACAAATGGAATGTTTACCCTAAGCCGGATTCACATTCATACTTATCTGACGTGACTCTCTGATGCGCTCCCACACCATTCCGTCAGAGTACAGTCGACAACACAGCTAAGTGACCATCGGAAATCTAATCTGACCTTAAGTGCATTGTAATAAGGTTTTCACGGTATGGTTAGTTAGGTGTGGTTGCTGTGTGTACATGAGATGAGTGCGAATGGCGTCACTGAAAATCAGCGTCCCGAAGTAAACCACGGTTGTGACGACCTTTTTAGCACGTATCCCTATTCTTAATATTTGTGTGACTTTAAGATGCTAAATAATCGTATTTCTTTCTTTCTTTCTTACTAAATGTATGAAACCGACATCGTTGCGTGGCCTCTCGACACTTCAGATAAGTATGAATTTCTTATAACAAATGTACGTTTCGTCGTATCTTGACACACAAATAATAAGTGGTATTTATATTTCTACTTTCGTTTTCTATATCATGTAAGCATGTTGACATTTCGCCGATTGCGGAGAAAGCTGTCCAGTGACAATAATAGTTAAGTAGTGTAATTTGTAGATTGTAACGTGTCACTGTAATTAGCAACGTTGTTAGATGTAGTAAGAATTGTGTTTTGACGCAATCACAGTCTGGGTCATTGTTAACAAAAATCGTCTTTTCAGTGGGCAATAGTTAAGGGCTTATGTTTATATATAATATGTTTTTATCGCATAGAATTATAGAAGAGGCGACGCCGTTTATGCGGATTCAGAGTTCAACCAAAAATTAGGCTTTAAAGCCCTTAACTTTGGCAATGTCCACCGAAAAGACGCGCACCTAAATCTGACAATGACCCGTCTACCAAAGAAGAAGCGAAGTGAGCAACCTGTGTTTCACGTTTCACGTATCCAGTTAGGGGAATTCTCACTTACTACGGAATACAGAACCTAATACTCAGCCAATTCACGATATTTTTTCCCAGAGAACGATATTTTTTACAGTCGAAGTCATAGTTCGAAAACCTTGATATCTTGTCGCTTTCTCCCGTTTGACAAGTTAATTAAACTGACGTTAAAACGACACCATAGGTATAAATAAAGGTGGTCAGCCACTTGTGTTGTTCGACCGTACTTCACATATATAAAGATTCTCATATACATTAGGCGGGCCGTAAGCTTGTTTGCCACCGTCGTTGTATAAAAAAAACATACATAGCCGACCCTGACAATGAAGGCATTTCTACTGCAGGTATTTAAGTGAAACTTTCTACATATCCCAATCAGTCTTCGCTCTTCCTACATAGTTAAATATTAAATACCATCTACGTTGCAATGGCTTCTAGTTCTTCAATGTAACTGTCACGGCTACCATAAGACTAAGACTAGATTTATTGTTAGATTTATTCTTGCTATTATGTAGCGAGGTATAATGTGTGTTACGTGAGAACTGGTGTTTTATATAATTCATAGCTAAACGATTCGACGGTAGATTGCAATTCAGTGCCGTGGGAGTATAGTGGTGTGTTTTAGAAGCTGCAGACGATTTATTATGACTTATGAAGTCTTGGTACTGATGTCCCGTTGTCGACATTCTTAGGAATACTGCCACCGGCGATTTTCCAAGTTCCGTCATGACACGTTGCCTATACCGTGTGGCGAGATTATGCTCAAGCCGATTTGTGGTACGTCGTGTTGAAATTCCGAACAAGCAAAACTACAAAACCGGTACACGATTACATAAAGTTGTCGCGATGGAAAACGGAATGGCAAATGTCACAAATCGGTCTGGGTATATCTCGCCTAAAATATCACGCTATAAGTAACTCGTTCCTCTCTTCAGAATGACGATATGCAAGATCTACTAGTAGCAAGACCACATAATCATCCTCTTGCTGCATTGAATTACCTACTCAAACCCGAGTTGTTTGTCTAAATCACTATTTTTTAGAGACGGGCCTAGAAGGCCGTTCGTGGACTTCGGCTAAGTTCAGGTGCAATCGGGAAACTTGGTTTCGCTTTGCCGTCGCGCTGTCTGCATGCGTTCAAAGTACCAAATGTGATATTAAATCTGTATTTGACTAAAATATAACAAATGGTAAAGAATGGCAGTTTACTTATTTTATGTCTCGTATAACTATGTGATCCATAAAGTGCCGACTACTCGGCACATTTTGCCGACTACAAATGAGGCCGAATAGTCGGCTTTCCAGACTAGTCGGGTACATCTCTACTATATTTCCTTTTTACTCCCTTCGTGGTTTATTTATGCTGTGCTTAAGTTGGATGACAGATTAAATACCGCATGGGGGCGAAATACCACATATTATGTTGGTTTACCTTTCGCTGCGTCCTATGCCTTCTAGCTGTCAACATACAGCATCACACTCGGCATCAATTTCTAATCTTATCAATAGCTATCAGCCATCGGCTGTCAGTCCCGAACCAAAGCTAAAGCGACCCAACTCCATTTCACCATACACGCGATTATAGCACGAATTTTAAGCAGTCTACATGCTATAATGGCGAAAACTTTCACGTGAACTTGGTTCAATTTGATACTCAGGTGCAGCTGTGTGAAACAGCCCGCTCCCATGTCTAGCGTGCTCCATATAAATACAAAGTTGTATCTTCCGACAATAGCTGCTAGATTCGTATGTGTATGTTTATGATTGACGATTAGGCGGGTGATAAGATAAGTTTGTTTTGGTTTTGTGCTTGTGTAGGTACATTGTTTATTGATACATATTTACCGTCAGAGAAGTTTTAGTTTGATGTGCAAGTAGGCTTTAACTTTAATTTAAATTGACTTTAGAATGGGAGAGGATCGGGCAGTCAAGAGAGCGTACTTGGGCCGACATCGACTGGTCGCCGCCCGTGGGGCGGCCCAGAACCCGTATCATGGTCGGCCTTATCACGCGATAAGTGACAAGATTGAGCGTCCGTCACTGGCTGTCACCGTTCGATGGAACGAGACGGACGCTCTATCTTGTCACTTATCGCGTGATAAGGCCGACCATACAGTACATACATACATTCCAATACAGTAAGACTAATACATAAGTAAAATAAAAAACCAAAGGATAAGTTATGCCATGTAAATGTAACAAATGCAGATCAATTCAAATTCAAAGTTTTCATCCTCCTAGCGTTATTCCCGGTTGTGCCCCTAAAGGAGCCCGGGGTCCGCTTTGACACCTAAACCCAAGATTTGGCATAGGCACTAGTTTTACGAAAGCGACTGCCATCTGACCTTCCAACCCAGAGGGAAAACTAGACCTTATTGGGATTAGACCGGTTTCCTCACGATGTTTTCCTTCACCGAAAAGCTAACGGTAAATATTCCGTACATAAGTTCCGAAAAACTCATTGGTACGAGCCGGGATTCGAACCCAAAAAAATCAAATTCAAATCAAATTAAATTCGAAATTCAAAGTTTTATTAACTCGTAAATGCCTAGTAAACCGTCTAAACACCCGGCCTAAACAGTAAACATCCCCTTTACTTACTAGCACAGATAACCGAACGGTAATTGTAATAGATAGACGGCATTACAGTTAATATTACTGGTAACGTCGGCCGACACAAATAAGCCTCCCAATTAAAAAGATCAATGGAATAGATAGACATTCCTCCTGATCGATGTACGGTGGGCCACAGTAGGGGGTTTAGAACAGCGCTCTAACTCTGCTTACCGAATTATAAGAACGAGGAATGCTTTTCTGGATATTGTAGGGCTATTTTCGAACTGTTGGCCTGTCCCCTAAGGGAGACATGGTGGGTAACTGGAAAACCGTCCAGGCAATGAACTGACAACTTGTATGGAAAAAATGACAATTTTGGAAATAATTTATAATAGCTTATTTTTTATGTATAACGGATATATTATCAATTAAATAGTTACCCAGCGACAAAATCCGACAAAATTTCAGACATCGAAAATGATAAGTTAACTGGCTTCTAAAAAATCAGTAAATTCTTTCACTGTGCAGGTGGTTCGTCTTTGGAACGGCCTTCCCCCCGCGATCAGGAAAGCCCCGAGCAAATTCGTCTTTAAGAAATCTGTGCGTAATTTATTTGCTGGCAGATCCGAGTAGACTAAAGGTTACAGGTTTGAAAATTTCGCTTGTAAGTATATATGTAGTGTATATTTATGTATATATATTTATTTGTGTATGTAAGTATTTATTTTATTTATGTACCTATATGTATTTGTGTAAATATGTTGTATATAGAAATACCGTAATGTTATTTTTTTTTTAGTTGTTATTTGCACTGCCCCACAATCTTTTCCGCTTTGCCTTAAGGTTTGACTGGTAGAGAATGCCATATGGCATTATGTCCGCCTTTTGTACGATAAGTTTTCTTTTGTGCAATAAAGTTTAAATAAATAAATAAAAATATTAATAAATGTTTTTTTGGTTCATTTACATTTGCTCTATAATATTCAAGATAAATCGTACAAAAAAAGATAATGCATGCTTGCCGGGTGGAAAGTTTGTCGGATTCTTGACTAAATCATCTTAGAATAACATTTTCAAATGGAATCAACAAAAAAAACGCTATTATAAATTAATGTTTTTCAAAACCGTATATTGCCTGGAGTACTACAGACACTTAGGTAGTTGATGAGCTCATGGAACAGTATTCAGGTTCAGATGAAATTGTTCATTTTGGCATAAGAAAATGTAAGAGGTAGCGACAGATAATTATAATCCAGAAACTACCACCACACCACCACTATAACTACCACTTAGAAAAGTTGAAAAACCCCCGACATTTTCATTTCAAAGTCCAATATCTCAAAAACGGCTGAACAGCTTTCATGAGACATTAGCCATGTCTCATGAAAGCTCAACACTCGGGATAAAATTATCTATGTCAAAAAAAAACCGCTTTCAAATCGGTCCATCCGTTTGGGAGCTACGATACCACTGACAGATACACAGATACACAGACACGTTAAACTTATAACACCCCTCTCTTTGCGTCGGGGGTTAATAATTGGACTTTATCGCTCGCTCAGTTACCTTAAACTCACTGTATTATGATAAAATTCATACGACATTGCCTGTCAGGAGATTGAAAGTACCTACTAGTACAGCGCATGTCGTTTCCGTAATAGATATCTAGATGTGTACCGAGGCCACCTGATATATGATAACATATTTTTTTAAGTTCTTAATCGGAAATACTTTGATTGTTCATTCTAAGAGCTACCTATATTATGCATTTAATAGCTGCGTAGAAAACTGAGTCAACAATGAAATGACTAGCGAAACATGAACATGTAAAGCCGAACTCGTACTTTTCTGACGTACACTCGCGGTCAAAGAAACCGGGTCAGTACGAAAATTTGTAATATCTCCTAAAATAATAAAGCTAGGGACATGAATTAAACTGCATATTGTAGATAATTTTATACTGAATTAAATAACATCAAATGGTGGAATCGTAATTCTTTTGTTTAATAAAATTACATAGGAAACAAAAAATCAACCAATTTTACGTACAAAAATAAGCAGTAGGTACTTCACATACAACACAAAAAATAAAAATTAATACTTCGTATTGCCTCCTCGGGCTCTTCTTACAGCTTCTAGACGATTCGGCATGTTGTTTATTAAGTTCTTTATGCGTTCTTGCGGGATATTGTCCCATTCTTCCACTAACGCCTGTTTCAGGTCTCTAAGTGTAGCTGGGGCGGGGTTTCGAGCTCTTACACGCCTCCCAAGCTCGTGCCATACATGCTCAATCGGATTTAAGTCCGGACTCCTCGAGGGCCAGTTCATACAGTTGATACCAACCTCCAAAAAATAATCTCTGACAATTTGAGCTGTGTGTGGCCTGGCGTTGTCATGCATAAACATAGAATTTCCACCCATATTAATTAAGTATGGGCCGACATGCTCATTAAGAATCTCTTCTACATATCTTGCACTCGTTAATGATCCATTTTCTATTAAAACTAACTCCGAGCGACTCTCTGAAGAGATTCCAGCCCAAACCATGACTGACCCACCGCCGAACGCCACTTTTTCCTCAAAACATGCTGGAATAAAACGTTCACCAGGCCGTCTGTAAACTCTTTGCCGCCCGTCATTTGCATAGAGCATAAATCTGGATTCATCGGAAAACAAAATTCTTGCCCAATCTTCGTCACCCCAGTATCTGTGATCGCGGGCATAAAGTCGTCTTGCTGTTCGATGTATTCTTTCAAGTTTTGGGCCATTGGCCGGCCTATGTGGGGTCAAATTTGCTTCTTTGAGCCGCCGCCTGACAGTCCGCTCGCTGATGCCGTCCCTTCGGGTCTCTAAAAGCTGATTTTTCACTTCAACTGCTGTGAGGTGCCGATTTTGGAGCATGGTTGTAACAATAAATCGATCTTCTCTAGCTGTAGTACATCTTGTTTTGCCGGTTCCTGGTCTTCTAAGGTTCTGCCCAGTTTGTAGGTAACGTTGGAGGACTCGCTGCACTGTAGAAAGTGACACACCTGTTCTTCTCGCTGTATACCTCTGACTTCTTCCTTCTTCTAACATAGTGATGATACGAGTACATTCATCTCGTGTTAGCGGCATGATAGACATTCAAGAATGACCACAAAATAAAACAATGACAGCCTTTTATCATAGTTCTTTGACAGATTGAAAATAATTGCTTAAAAACAAGCAAAAGTAAAACGAACGCAATTTCAAATAAGTACCCAATTGGTCTTTTTTTTTCAATTAAACCTTTTTCCAGTTACTACGTAGAACATTGAAGGTTGGATTTAGAAGGATATTAAATTCTCTATAAAACAGAGTTAGTTTCATGCAGATACGACCAACGATTTACAAAATATTGAGGTTTTCGTCACTGACCCGGTTTCTTTGACCGCGAGTGTATTATGTCGTGACGCGACGGAACGGTATGGCTTCCTGCATATATTTAGTAAGTACCTATGGTTAGATTCACACTCATCCGATGCGTTCTCATGTGACGGGCGGCTCCTTTCGGCTCTCTGAGGCGTCAGAGCTGGTATGAACCCGGCCTTATTGAAGGTATACACATGCTTATTCTACCTATTCATAAGGCCGCGTTCAGGACGACAGCGGGTAGCGAGCAACGACCGGGCGTTCATAGATTCAACTCGATCAAAAGTATGAATAGACGCTCACCGCCCCGCTACCCCCTGGCGTCCAGCTCGATCACGTAACGCATTGTACGTACGTTAGGTAGAGCTATTTTTTTTTATATGGATATATGACAATTGGATCTACCTAACGCGCGTTCAAAACTTTAGGTGATAACCCCTCAGACCGCGGCAGGTAGTGTTTAATTAATCAAAGTACGACCAACTTGTGATTGCGATCGATACCATTTTGAGATCATCACTTTAACCGCGTGACGTTACTGTACCCATTCTAAGTTCCCATCAATCACAAACTAGTTTAACAACCATTCAGCACGCAATTCATGTGCTACCAGAAACGCCTAAATCACAATTGCGTGCTCTGAGAGTTGCGTGTCTTACTGTTACGGATTAGTTGGTGGTAAATAAATAGACCGCGTACGGCATCGGCAGTACACGCACATCCATCGTCAGTCCAAATTAGACATTGAAAAAAGTGAAGGGGCGTTTTTCTAAACTTGTGAAGCACTATTATTATTCCGTGAGTGCAGCAAGCGGGGTGTTGGGTAGCCATAAAAACGCGTCTTGAAGGAGTTATTGGGCTAGAAGGATAAAAAGATGATATAAAACCTCTCAAGTATCAACTACTATTGCCCAAAAATCTTAACACGTAACATTCTATGACGTCATTGTAACGAAATTAATAAGTAGACAACAAATAAATACATTTCTCAAACATGCTATGAAATATTAACGTTGTGTTCTTCATAATGGGCTTCGAAGTGTCACGTTTCGGGCGCAGCGAGACGAGAGACCCGTAATGGCGTTTCATATAAAATTGGAGGCCTAGGCCGGCAAGATGGTCTTTTTTAATTTCCATTCCACAATTTCTGGCTCAGGATCACGCCGTTCAGCCATGAAAATTAAAGTTTGATTTCTTGGAGTTTTTTTAATCTATTTCATTGCATGTTTGAGAAAAGCACTATACATACCTCGGCGTGAAAAGGGGTTGCCAGCCTCATAACTATCCGACCTCGCTACGCTCGGCCGTCTATATGTACTCGGCCGGCAACCCCTTACTTCCCGGCCTCTGTAGTAATGTACTATTAAAATAGGTATTTTCACGTAACCGTGGCCTAGTGCATGTAATCGTACCTACTTGAAGTATAGTTTCAATCGTTGTAGGATATGCATAAGTTTGCGTTATTATGATGAATAGAGATAACAATAACGTGTTGTATGCTCGTGTTCGGAAAGGATATTCCTCGTTGAAGATGACATCAGATCACCATAATATAATAGTGTGTTTTATGCATGCAGAATATAATTTGCGTGGCTTGTATAACATAGGTACTACGGAAATTCACGAAGTAGAATCTGACTAGAAAATCGTGTTGGCACTTGGCAGAAACTTGCTGAAGTCATCTATTAGAAAGGATTTTCAGGGATAAAACAATCATTGATATGAGCTTGGTATAACATAGGTATGCTTATAAGTTCGCCCATTAATTTCCTACTACGTAGGTAGGTACTTACCTTCGGTTTGCTGACGATATAGTAGTCTTGGCTGAGACCATGGAGGACTTAAGTATACGATGCTCGATGACCTCAGTAAAGCTTCCGAGCGAGTTGGTCTAAGAATGAACATGGATAAGACGAAGATCATGTCAAATGCCCATGTAGTACCAACTCCCATTACAATCGGACACTTTACGCTCGAAGTTGTAGACGATTATGTATACCTAGGACAAACTATCCAGTTAGGTAGGTCCAACTTCGAGAAAGAGGTCAATCGTCGAATCCGACTCGGCTGGGCAGCGTTCGGGAAGCTACGGCACATCTTTTCGTCCAATATTCCGCAGTGTCTCAAGACGAGAGTCTTTGACCAGTGTGTGTTGCCAGTGATGACATATGGTACTGAAACGTGGTCGCTTACTATGGGCCTCATAAGAAGGCTCAAAGTCACCCAAAGGGCTATGGAGAGGGCTATGTTGGGAGTTTCTCTGCGGGATCGCATCAGAAATGAGGCTATCCGCAGTAGAACCAAGGTAACAGATATAGCCCTCCGAATCGCTAAACTTAAGTGGCAGTGGGCGGGGCACATAGCACGTAGAACCGATGGCCGTTGGGGCGGAAAGGTTCTCGAGTGGCGACCACGTACCGGAAGGCGCGGCGTGGGTAGGCCCCCCGCAAGGTGGACTGATGACCTGGTAAAGGTTGCTGGAGTTCGCTGGATGCGGGTGGCGCAGGACCGGTCACTTTGGCACTCTTTGGGGGAGGCCTATGTCCAGCAGTGGACGTCTTTCGGCTGATATGATGATGATGATGATGAGGTAGGTACTTAACTTAGTATAAATACTCACAGGAAGGGACGGGTGTTTTTTTTTAGTTGATCACTTTCTTTATCAAATTAGGGTAAACTGATGAGGTTTAACTGGATTCTGAATTCAATTATTTCGTTGTACAGTCGGCTGGAGAGAAACGTTCAAAGAAGTTCACGGGGTCAAGGTACGCTTCTCTGCAGCCGACTATACCTAAGTACATAATTTATACATCATACCCATACCCACCATTCATGCATATAATCACTTGCATTTAGTTACATTACATAGTAATCACGGTTTCAGTCACGGTGTCTTTCTCGGGGACTGTATATACCTACCTATTTTTTTTTGAACTGAAAACTTCTTTAGCGGCGCTGAGCACTTTTTGGGATGGGGAAAAATTGTTAAATACGCGACAGAGTTTTGTGACGTCAGATGTGAAGGAGGTCACTTTTTGCTGCTAGCCGATTCGACTTCATTCAAAACTGAACGCTATTCGTAAGATTATAAAGCCGTTAAACACTTTTTGCAATAGCATATTCTGCAAATAAATTTGTAATAATACCAACGCGTCCTTCACCGTTTTGCTATTGAGAAAATTCGAACAGTTCGAATTTGGGCGTTATTCCTAAAGAGATAAAGCTTAGAAAAATATTTACCAACGGCAAAAACAAATTGATATTTTGGTCGCCACCGCCGTCTGCCGTTCTTGCAAATTCGAATAGTTCGAATTTAGACATTATTCCTAAAGAGATAAAGCTTTGAAAAATATTTGGCAATGGTAAAAACAAATTGGCATTGTGATTGCCGCCGCCCGAGCGAGCCGGCGGCCCGTGCGCCTAAATAATTGATAATTGTTTATTTTGCGTCAAATTCATTTTTAGGGTGACACCGTAAGATGTCACGTGACCTGATCGAAAAACTGTTACAATGTTATTGAGATTTCACTTCTGCCGGCACTCCCGGAGTGCAACCCGGTCTTTTTTTATGTTATAGGAGGCAAACGAGCAGACGGATATAATATCATATAAGAAAAAGTTTTATTTCTAAATAAATAAACACGACGGTTTCAGAATAGGTAATAATAATATTAATAATACCTCCGCTTGCGTGAAGAATCCTGTTTCCAGTCGACACTTACCTAAACCAATAATCTTCCAACCATCAATGCGTTAATTACAGAACTTAGAGCATCCAAAATTAGACCCATTCACATTGGAACCAAAAAAGGCCTATATACATACAAAACTACAACGCTTTTTAGTCGTTCTGACTTAATATAGCTGTGGCCCTGAATACCAGCAGTGAACCGAAACGGATTGTTTGTATGTGTGTTTAGATGTTGTGTATGAACCAAAACAGACCAACAACGGGCATGGAAGTGGAAGTGGGTAATTAACTCACTTAAGATCAATGGCGCCGGTAAAAATAAACTATGCGTCCAGAAGCACACAGCTAATGTATAAACAATACTTTAACTTGTAGATTCACGGGGCTTCTGCGCGCATGCAACTGTATGCTTTGCACAGCGAAAGTTTTAGAGATCCAATGGAGAAGCTGAAAAAGTTCAACTAGTCCTAGATGGATTAACGATTTATTTGCAGTGATCTGTATTCAAAATTTATATGATTAGTACTCTTGGTATGGTCATGCATGTGAAGAGGCCACCAAACTATGTTATTAACTTGGCTCTACAACTTTCCGTCTCTGCTCGAAACAGATGTCGAGGACAAAGCGAAGTGGAGAAGTAAGACGAGGAAAGCTGACCCGACTAACATGAGGGATATATAGCTAGAGAGAGAGAGCGCGAGAGAGAGAGAGTACTCCTTACAGACACTATACTAACCAAAGTGATGTGTACTTGTACACTTTGAAATTTAAAAGGTAAAAGTCTCACTAGTCATAAGACATGGGCACTTATCTCGAAGCAATATGGGCTAAATTCGACCTAAGAGGATTTATCTTTATGTTTAATTAAGCCATGTCACTTTGACATAAAGGACCACCTTGGTTATCCCTCCAGAAGTATATCGACTATTCTTTGATCTGCGCCTTATGAGCTGCGAGTGTGACATGATTAACTTATCGGAAATGGTAAAGCGATGATCTACAGAGTATATATTTACGAAATATCATTTCACATTTAACAGTGGCTTTTCGGTGAAGGAAAACATCTTGAGGAAACCGGTCTAATCCCAATAAGGTCTAGTTTTCCCTCTGGGTTGGAAGGTCAGATGGCAGTCGCTTTCGTAAAACCGCCAATTCTTGGGATTTAGGTACCAAAGCGGACCCGGGCCTCCTTTATGGCATAACCGGGAATAACGCTAGGAGGATAATGAGTGTAGAAATAAAAGCAATTTTCGGAATAACAGTGATGTCAAAAGACTGTCTACAATATGTTTACCTCGGTAAAGTGAGAGTGAGGGTGCAGGGTGAAAATAGACGAACAATAAACCCTTATTGTGGGGGAGTTGAGGGTTCACAACCGGTAGGAATGCACTTTTGGGGATTTAAGTGGTGCCAAGCACTGATATTCAGAGTTCGGAATTTTCGTGGCACTTTTGAGCTGTCATAGGGACTTCTCGTTTATCGACTACCGATATTCATAATTATATCGGTAAATTATAGAACACAACATATGAAACAAGATTAAAAGTCGAGGTAAACAACAGGCAGTCTTACCGCTAAAGAGCGATCTCTTTTAGATAATTTTTGAGCGGCTGAAATTGTTAAATAGAGATTTGCAATGAAAACAATGAAAAGTTAATAGTTAACAATTTTAAATTGTATCAGTTCAGTTCAATGTTTTAACATTTATTAATTTCATGTTCAACTATAAAATATTATAACTTCTTTATTTTAACTTCTATTTATAATCTCCTAGAAAAAAGATCGCCCAATCGCGATAAGACTGCATGTTGTTTATGTTTACCCATCACTCGTAATCGACTAATCAAATTTTACATATACTGTATTCTGTATTTATCGATATACATATGTATAATCGGAAGTAGATAAACGAGAAGTCCCTATGACGGCTCAAAAGTGCTACGAAAATTCCGACCTCTGCTGATATTGCTCATTGATCCTTCAGATAAAATGGATTTTGTTAGGTACACACCATTTTTAACCACAGACGATAACGAAGGATGTTATACGTTTAACTTAAGTATCTTTGTATAACATTATACATAGAAAATGTGTGTTTGTCTGTGGCATCGTGGCTCCCAAACATATGAACCTATTTAAGTGCTGTTTATTTAAATCGAAAGTAGGTATTCTCTTTTAAGATGGTTCCTAGCTTTGTTTGTTATCGGGGATCGGCTTTTAATTTTTATTTCAGTACTTATCTCATACATAGACAACCTTCTTAGTATCTAAGTGAGAACTATACAATAAAGATAAGTCCATGATTAATTCACCAACCAATGATTATCAGTTAGGTTCATACTGCACACATCGTCGATACCCCCCCTTTAGCCCGTATGTCGAACCCATGTAGTCCGAACTTTAGTTGAGATAAGACAGACTCTAGCCCCGTTAGTTAACTATAGCCTCTATACAAACTGCAGCTGAAATGCAGTACGACTATTAAGTGGACCCGTGGACAATAAAGCATGGATGGTGGAATTGAACTGAACTAACCCTAAGCCCACATCACTGCTTCTACTTGTGTTCTACTTACTTTAGATAGAAAAGTCTACGCAAGTATTCGTGATTATCGTGTCAAGAGTCAAGAGTCGTGTCATAAAGCGTGTCGGGAGCGTGAGGATCGCAAGTTACACACGAAAAGTATTATCTAAATGGTACTTTCAAACTGGATAGTCGCACGTTTCATCACAACGCCGTTTCAGTCCTAAAAAGTTAATAAAAACGCGTTAACGGCTAAAGTTACACTTTTTACGCTTCCTTTCTTTATGGAAATTCCTGGTAACGCAGCCAACCACGACCCGTCCCACCACGGTCAATGAAGGGTGCACTATTTCTTATATAACAGTCTTAAGTGACACAAATTTCCAATGGATAAAAGTCTTTTAGATCTGAAGCGTCTTTCTCAAACGAAAGGTCTTGGGCAGCGGCGTATTTCTTTGACGTAACGTCTTTTAGTTCTGAAGCGGACTGCTTGGGAACACAGCTCTCTTACGAGAAAGGTCGTAACCGCCGTAACAGTGTTCTTGAAACATGTCATTTCGTTTCGAAGGGGATAGGACAGGAGTGAAGGAATTCTTGCTCATTGAGCATGACGGGCTTGACTCTTAACCTCGAACATGGGAGCTCAAATCAATGTTAAGAGTAAAGAGTAAGAAATAATTTAATATTATGCTTTACCAAACGCGTTGTCAGAAACTTTTTTGTTTTACCACGATGTCGGTAAATAAGCACACCCGCCTGATGGTAAGCGGACACCCTTAAGCTGTCGACACAAGAAATTCTCAAATCAGTAGAAACCAATCAGTTCCGTACAGGTAGGTACACTAATTTTACCTAGTTTTTATATCGTTAGTTTCTATGACTGAATATACAATCTTAAAGGTAATTTTTTATTTCGTTTGGTGCTGCAGGAATATCGTACACAATCCAAAGCAAGTTCCGTAAAACGGGGTGAGTAGGGACAAAACTGACATTCAAACCTCGATAACATTTTATTTTTACATATGCAAACTGAATGTTGTATATAATAACTAAGTGTTCCGGACCTTTGTATTTTGGTTTTTTTATGATTTTGGGTAGGTATTAGTTCCATTTCATAACTTTAACGATAAACACGAAATCCCACCTCACCCCGTAGTCTCTCGTAGTTGGGGTGAGATGGGTTTTCATACAAAGGTGATTTTGGAAGATTGTTGGATCGTTTTTTTATTATTATGAATATTACTATAGCTCCATTTTAAATTGGAATACATTATTTAGGTAGCAGTAGCCTTGAAATCCCATCTCACCCCCATTTCATCCCTTCTCTCTCCATTCATAATCCAACTCTCCTCGCGATCCCTACTCACCCCATTTTACGGTTCCTCACTCTCGACACAGCACATCTTCGGACCTAGGGAGCTCTGGCTACCTTACTTAGTCTTACCACCAGGAAAATCAACACCACATATGTACAAGTAAGTAGGTATGTAAATACTTTTTTTGCTCCGATACATACAGGATGTTAACGGGGTCATGATCCGGAATGACAAAAAGCGAATAAGATGATCATACTGAACAACCTTTCCCATGGGACCAACCACGAAATCGCAAAAAAAAACCAGGTATTCCATACATTAACTCTCAATTAAATCGCAGTTAACTCACAGTTAACTCTTAATTGGCTCTTTTTTTTTGCGATTTCGTGGTTGGTCCCATGGGAAAGGTTGTTCAGTATGATCATCTTATTCGCTTTTTGTCATTCCGGATCATGACCCCGTTAACATCCTGTATACATCGGATAGAAATGTGTAGCATCTTCTAAATTCAACCGTTCCATCTCATCATCATCATTACTTAAGAGCCTTGCTCTTGTCGGTGGAGTAACCGCCACTCTTCTCTGTCCATTGCCAGCCTCTTGACTTGCTCAATCCTCGTACGACTCGACATCAAATTTATCCTTTACTTGGCTAAAATATGTTAGCCTAGGCCTTCCTCTGCCTCTCTTGCCTTTCATTTTACTTCTAGGATGTTTGTGAAGAATTGACAGATAACTTTTTCCTAATTAAACCCACAATTTCATACAAAACTCATTAATACAGTTAAATAATGCTTTAATGAAGTACCACGCAATCAAGTCAACGAGTAACGAACAAATTACCCAAAGACAATAGACTTTCTTTATACCCATTATGTGTCTTCACAGAAACCACTGTTTACAAAACATGTGCATTCGCAACCTTATTACAAATTGTTAAGGTTCATTATGTTTGCGATACTTGTATTGTGTAACAGTACAATTATTTCTCATGGGGATGGTTATGTATTAATTTTGCAGTTATCATACATAACAGTTACGATTGCGCGCGTGTTATTGTATGGTTCTCAAAGGTCTCAAAACACTAATAATGTCATCGATGTACACGATTCGTTTTGGTGGCGATGCTATGTGAACATTATAATATCGCTTTGACTTCTGTGGCCCGTTTTACGAAGTTATAATTTTACAAATCTGGTAAAATGGTTAGGCGTTATATTCGTTATTGGCCAAGCGCCTCAATACATACCTACATTAAACTCCTTTTTCGGGCAGTGGTGAAAAAAGAGACATAAAATACACCAAATATACACTCAATTAAATTAATTATCATGTTACGGTGGCTCGGCAGCTTTGCAAAAAAATATATTTTGTAGTACTTGAGCACTAAGGTTGTGCTTGTGCCTAAGCTACACATAGCTTTGGCACAACCTACTGCCAGTCTGCCATAGTCTTTGACATCATTATATAAAGAGTAACGTTTACTGACTGACGAAGACAAACGAGTCTTGTATCCTGGCAAAAATTCCACGGGAAAGGCTATTTACCTACCTACTTGCACACCTATTTACGTATTTGCGTCTATGTTTTATAATGTCCAATATTGTCTACATAAATGCGACAGGCACGTACAGCCAGCTGCAGAAAAAGGAGATCTCCGTCCGTGCCTAAGTTTGTATGCAGGAGAGGTCACGTCTTTTTGCAGTTGACTGTACAAGTGGCTGCCTTCATCTTTACTAATTAATACTACAAGCGCATGCGTAAAACCTATCGGAAGCTAACAGCTGTCGTATATGTTTTGTTGCGTATTCTGTCTGTCAAGTAGCATTCTATGTACTGTCAATCATATCATCAATTCATCATTATGTGTTCTAATATCGGTGGGATACTCAGTATATTTCCGTATAGTTCATTATTCATTAACAGAGCTGAAATGGAAACTCCGATGTAATAATCCATATTAATGATATGGCCGTATATACCGACCCGGTAAATCTCAGGAATATCAGAAGCAAATACCAACCAGACACAGCTGCCGCAGCTGGGAATCACTATTCACACATATCACCAAGACTTTATGAGACGCAGGGAACTACAGGATTGATTAGATTTAACAAAACACACGCTTCAGTACAAAATATCAAGATCCTAGTAATTTGAATAAGAAATGAAGCAAAATATTTGTCATGACCATATTGTGTTTCGTTGTTCGTCTCAGTTCTGTACATACATACGTTCCCTTTTTAACCGACTTCAAAAAGAAGGAGGAGGTTCTCAATTCGGTTGTATTTTTTTTTTCGTTAATGTTATTTCAGAACTCCGTCATTGATGAGCCGATTCGAAAATTGTTTTTTTGTTTCTAAGTACATGCTTCTTGGGTCCCATTTTTTTCAAAAATTCAGCTGGATGATGGGATCTATGAGGAATTGAGGGGACTCCTCAACTATATTAGGCACGCGTGTAGTGATTTTGGTATTTTCTATTATAACTCGTGGATTTACACCCGGAAATCGTAAATTTGGTGGAGTGGCATTGGTGATGAAGACCACAGATGACTTATGGAATTCCTCAATTATGTAATTAAAAGTACAAAAGTATATCACAGATTCTGATAAGATTCCGTTGAAATAGGAACTAATGAAGTGCCAAAGGTGATGATGATCTTGGGGAATCGACGGAAGTCCTCAAATATTTTTTCTAATAATCAACGCATTTGCTCTCGGAAATCAGTTCATGTGGTAAATTGAAAAATAAATGTGGAATTGTTCTCGTGGCTTGGCGGAGTACTAAATTGAAGTCGGTTAAAACTTTGTTTTTAAAGTAAATTATGCACAAATAGATACCCACAAGTGTGTAACAGCCTTTGTGGAATCACCAAGTCGTGAATTAAGACTTAACTTAAGCCACAGTGAGAGAGTGGTCGTAATTAATTAATATCCAAGCAGATTATCGCGATGGGACCCGGAAACGGTGGTGAATGCGTATTGAACGCGTTCCGAAAGCTTTGGGAACTAACCTGTTCACATCTCACCACTGCTGCCTATTGGATGACCAGTGTAACACTGATCTTTGATTGCGAATAAGTGTTGTAAATGTAGAGGTCGGGTTATGATAGGAGCGTACGCGCAGATTCATCGAAACTTTAAAAAAACATTTATGCTACACTGCAGCGTGTACAAGATGTTATAGAGCTTTCACGGCACCACAAAACTGGGTTCTTGGAATTGTGATCGTTATCCAGATAAAATCACGCAGAAGTTGAGCCTTTTCGTTTCATGTAACTTCGCCTTAAACTGGTCACCTTCTTTCGTTTTAAGTAGATGAGGACTACTTGTTCATTGAAATATCATTGAGCATTTAGGCCTTTCTCTAAACTTCTGCCAGTTTCAACTTCAGTAAAGTCTGAGTAGTAGCATTTGAATATCTTTGAGTAATTTCTTGAGTTTTGTTTATTAGGGTGATTATCCGCCAGAACTCTGAGAGGTACCAGAGATGTGAGCTAGTAAAACTCCACTAATAACATTGCTAGCCTGGCTCACGCATATTTCTTCCTTTTGGTGGTTTTTTTCCGCCGCTCCGATACCTTGCACAGCCCTGGCTGGTACTAACCCTTAGTACCGTAAAACGGGGTGAGTAGGGAGAAAACTGTCATTTAAACCTCGATAACATTTTACTTTTACATATGCAAACTGAATGTTGTATATAATAAGTGTTCCGGACGTTTGTATGAACAGACCACGAGACAGACGTATGGACGTTTGTACAACGAAACACAATATGGTTAGTTTTTTTATGATTTTTAGTTCCATTTCATAACTATAACGATAAACACGAAAGCCCACCTCCCTCGTAGTTGGGGTGAGATGGGTTTTCATACAAAGGTGCAGATTTTGGAAGATTGTTGGATCGTTTTTTTTTATTATGAATATTACTATGGCTCCATTTTTAATTGGAATACATTAATTAGGTAGCAGTAGCCTTAAAATCCCATCTCAGCCCCCTTTCATCCCTTCTCTTCCCATTCATAACCCAACTCTCCTCGCGATCCCTACTCACCCCATTTTACGGTAATGCTTTTACATTACATTTGTTTTTACAGCTGTCAACTGCTGTATTCTAATGGGGCTTTGAATAAGAGTACCTACGAGTTTACCCCGAGATGTGTATTGTCTTGCTCTGCCCGCCCCCGCAGCATGCTATTACTTGTTCCTAATTCCGTACGCATTAGGTCTTACGAAACTTACCTATGTGCTATGGCCCAATGAGACAAGTTCACTGCCGGCTGGTCAGGTCGTCGGCCTATCTTCTTCGCCGCTCTAATGATATTGTTTCGCTCTTTTAATAACTTGTTTAGTGCAATCCCGGATGTGAAAAAGTGATAGAACTGGACTGGTGGCTTGGTTTTGTACTGATTGAGTGTAGGTATGGGATTGGGAGGTAGGTGTGATTTTTTTTTCTATCAATGTCGTAAAACGAATTATTTCGTTATTTCTACCTAGTGGTTAGGTTAGGTTAGGTGGGAGCAATCCAGGCTGAGAGTAGGCAACCCTATTTTTCCTGTTCCTTGAGTCATATTCTATCAGCTAATGCTCGATTTTTATGAATAACACATGAGGGTAGTTGACCCAAAAATGTTACTTAGTATTAATTTTAGTTAACAGCTTCGGTCCAAGATTTGGCTAGGCAACCGATGTGCGATTTATCAATCTATATATTAACTATAAATAATAATGATAATAATAATTGGCGAACGGTTTAATAGCGAAGAGTCACCTCAAAAGACTCTCTCTAGATGGCTGGATCAAGGGTCAGATACAGAAGGCGGTACTCCTGGATACTGCGCGGATAGTCAGGTCAGGAGGTTCCTGTCTCTGTCGCCCTGACCACCGGCAACTTAGGCCCCGCCTCGCTGCCGGCGGTACCCTAGGTTAGGTTTTTATAATGATTTTTTGTTTTGTTTTATATTTTAGTTTTTATATAATTATTGTAAAAACCTAGCCTAAGACGAAATATAAATAAAGAGAATAATAATAAATAATAAATATTAGGGGACAATCTTACACAAATCGACCTAGTCCCGAACTAAGCAAAGCTTGTACTATGGGTACTAGACGACGATAAACATACTTATATAGATAAATAAATACTTATATAGATAAATACATAGAAAACATGAAAAATGATCCAAACCATACTCACAAATAATAAGCTGGATCAAAGTCAAAATACAAGTATCAATCATTAGAGCGGTCTCTATGAGAATAAAACCGGGTCCGCTGCGCCGTGTTTTCAATGTTTTTAAACATCTAACATGTCATCCGTCAGTTTCTGCAAACAAATAGGGTATTGTTTTGGTTGGCAAAACATGTTAGATGTTTAAAAACATCGAAAACACGGCGCAGCGGACCCGGCTTTAGAGGAACGAGAAGAAGAATAGAAATATTTGGATGCGAAGACGGCTGTGGATTACCCATCATAGAGCATTAAATTCCTCCTCTTTTTCTGATATTATTTTATATGATGTATTATTTAACGTAATAAAGGTTACTACTACTAGAAAACATCCATGACTCACGAACAAATATTCGTGCTCATCACACAAATAAATGCCCTTACCGGGAATCGAACCCAGAACCTCTTGCTTTGTAGGCAGGTTCACTACCAACTAGGCTAAAGCGGTCGTCAAACTAGTAATATTAGTAATTATCAAATAACAAATGAGGGTATATTCGTCGTTGACGGATTTCTGCCTATCGGTGAGCATGTAAAGGTTGGCAGCCCTTTACTCTTCAAATTATCCGGCTCGAAGGACCAACACTGCAACTGCCTATTAGCACTAGCTGCCGCCCGCGAATTTGTCTGCGTGGACCTGCGATAAAAACTGTTATATATTTTAATCCAGGCTATGAACTATCTTCGTGCTTAATTTCATCCAATTCGGTTGAGTCATTTAAGCGAGGTTGAGTAAGAAACCTTCCGGCGCGGCGTGGGTAGGCCCCCGACAAGGTGGACTGATGACCTGGTAAAGGTTGCGGGAGTCCGCTGGATGCGGGTGGCGCAGGACCGGTCTCTTTGGCACTCTTTGGGGGAGGCCTATGTCCAGCAGTGGACGTCTTTCGGCTGATATGATGATGATGATGATGAGTAAGAAACATCTAAACATCCCAACTTACTTAGGTTAACTAAACTGAATGTCATTAAACGTCATCAAGTTACTCTTTTGCGCTCACTTTTACACCCATGTAGTATATGCATCGTACCTAGTTAGTAGCAGCCAAATTAGCCAAATATATCGTAACACACCCTTATTCTTACAGTAATGGTGGAAGATTTGGATATCATTCAATTGAAGAATTTATATTTAATGGGAATAAAACAATTCGTTTTTTTCCTATATATTCTCAAAAAAGACAAAGACATGTACCTACCGAAATATTTGGCTACTATGGCTACTAACTATATGATGCTGACTGTACATTCAGCAGGTCGATTGCTTTACGTTTCGTACGTACGTTAGGTAGTTTACGATAGAGCCAATCAACCTTTGTCAAGATTTGAAATATTGCCTACCAAACACCTGTTAGAATTGCCTACAAACGTGAACTTAACTGACAAAGAACGGATACTAACTTAAGCTGTTTATGTCCTATTTTAATAAGCGATTACAAAATCATTCATTATTTACGCGGGCATTACTATCCCGTTTCCATTTAGCGTTACCGGTCAGTCACGATTTGCTGTTGACAGACTTTGATATGCTGTTCAAGATTCGATCTTGTGCCACTGGGACATGAACCATATTTGCGATTAGTGTATCCTAACGGGTCGCTATCTGTTGTTTTGTTTGTACTTGCTTGTCTGTGTGTATGTCTAGCATATTTATAAACTGAAACACATGTTCGGAGTCAAGGGCTGTGTTTGGTGTTGTTTGTGTCACATTCACATGTCACATCACATTATTTATCATATTATCATACAAAAAAATACTTTAAAAAGTTACGAATACTTTTTTTTTTTTTTTTTTCCGAAGCTTATAGAGTGTCCCACTGCTGGGCAAAGGCCTCCCCTCTCGACTTCCACTCTTCCCGGATTTGAGCAATCTCTGGCCAATCGCTACAAAATGCGTCCAGGTCGTCCCGCCATCTCCGTCTCGGCCTGCCACGTCGCCGCCGCCCATCGTGTGGCACCCACTCCGTGGCTATTTTCGCCCACCTCTGTGGATGCATGCGGCAGGCGTGGCCAGCCCATTCCCATTTCAGCTTGGCGGTCTTAACCCCAACGTCGGCAATGCGGGTTTTTGAGCGCAGCGTAGAGTTTCGGACACGGTCGATCCGTTTCACTCCCAGTATGCTACGCTCCATAGCCCGAATACTTAATGAATAAAAAAATATATATACATAGTTTTTATCTTGGTCGGCATAGTAACATGACCTCCCATGCATTGTAAATTCTAACTAAGGGCGGGCATGTTACTATGTAGTTAACTGTACAAATTATTAAACCAGCCATTAACAAATCATTTCGCCTCATTTCGCCGTTAAACGTAAGTTTGGCGAACCTAATTTAAGCCTAAAATGTACCATACTTCTTTTTTGAGAAAAAAATAAAAAAAAATAAAAAAATATATCATAGCAGAAAAATAGATTTTTCTCAAACATGCAATGAAATATTAACGGTTCTTCGTAATGAGCTTCGAAATTTTCTGGGGGCTTCTTTTTGACAAAAGCACTATACATACCTCGGCGTGAAAAGGGGTTGCCAGCCTCATAACTATCGTCTATAATATATGGACTTGGCCGACAACCCCTTACTTCCCAGCCTCTGTAGTAATGTACTATTTATGTTCTTTAATCAGTACGAAGGAGACAAGTTACATTTTGTGACATAACTGCGAGTTTTTTTTTAATGTTTTGTGAGAACATATTTCTAATAAACTTTTTTTTTTTCCAGGTAAGTTCCGGAGACTCTAAGCTTAAAAGCGAAAGCTAAAAGCACAATAGATGATACATCTCACGGCCTAGTAAATAAAAGCCCACCGTGCTATCAATTAAAAGCTTAGGCGGAGCTTTCTAGTGGTAAGTCTTGTCAAGCGGCTACTTTGTGGAACGAGTACGAGACGGTACAACATTTATGATAATATAGTATAATAATTATTATTATCTAAGAGCGTACATACTCGTAGTTTATTTTGACATTGAAGGTACACCATCAATCACGTAGATTGACCTATACAGGGTGTATATTCAAACGGGCTGAGGGAAAATCTGAAACTACAAAAGATAAGGAAATTGGCTCCTAGGAGTCACGAAACCGATTAAAAAAAAACTGAATTCAAAGATATTCAAAAAATCTTCATACACGGCCGGGAATGGAACCCGATCCAATCTGTCTAAAAATCGGAGTTCGTTTTTTTTTGCGTAAAGTAGTATAGTGCTAGATGTAAGGAACCGAGGAGGAAGTTGTTGTTAAGGAACCCTGTATCTCCGATTATAGGAAAGTGCCGTATTTCATAGTTTTATTATACGGAAATGGATCTGTATATATTTGCCATAATTTAACGCTTAGCTAAAGCGATTTATTCAGCATCCGTCATTTTATTTGTCTCCAACTTTTCTTTGTCTCAGATGACGATAGGTTAGGTCAGGCTTGTTTTATAAAAATGTCTATATAGTTTTGTATACCTATGTCGCCCCCAGGAGAATACAAGCTTTCAGTTTTACTGAGCTTTCGTGAGCGTTTCTCCAAAAAAAATGCCACTATTTATAATTGTGTTTTTTTTTTCTGGGAGCTTTATGCTATTTCCACTACGAATCGCGAGGTCATTCGATCCTGATAGGGCAAAAAATTATGTGGCAATTTTTTAAGAAATACTCGTGCATGAAAACAGATGCATATCTAATAATGTATGCAAACATATGCACGATTAATAGCCCGTTAATGAACAGATGTAAATCAACTGATGATTAGATAACACTTACCACTTGCACAATGTAGGAAACTGTAAATCAATTGATCGGAAACTATGTTAAGTAGGAAATATTATTGGTGTCAGAATTGCCCAAAGATGTGAACAATAATCATCATCATCATCATCATATCAGCCCAAAGACGTCCACTGCTGGACATAGGCTTCCACGGAAGAGACCCACAATGACCGGTCCTGCGCCACCTGCATCCAGCGGACTCCCGCGACCTTTACCAGGTCATCAGTCCACCTTGTGAGGGTTAACAGTAGCATCTCTACATTATTGCCGAGGCGGGGAAAGTAAGAGGTGGTTGGCATTTGACATTGCCGATTTTTGTGATCTCTGTGATATTACGAGATTTTCAGTATGACCACTTCATCCTGGCAACCGGACTGTCCTTCTATCTCACGGTTCTAAATACACTGATTTGCCATACGATAAATAATTATACATCCTTAGGCTTTTTTGTTATCCCTCACTGTGGCTATTATAGGACGAACCCATACAGCGGTCGAATTGCGTGGTTGGAGAGTGGCCTGGGGAAAATCCAGGGGAAACGTCCGGCACGACCACGCGGGAATATTCTACCAGTTTGCGCTCCAGTGAGATTCTGTGAATCTGGGGTGTAAGTGTAGTCGAACTACTGGGAGTTTTGTCGCTGGTTCGCTAGAATATATCCTAGCTGAGAAGAGTCCGGCATGAAACTCAGCTAGGCCCGACTTGAGTCGGACTGACTCTACCAGGTATGCGGCGGTACCGATAACGGGACGAACAGGGACTATAATATGTGTACGTCGCAGTGTACGCCCCCGCCTGCGGGAACGCCGAAGTGTACGCGGTGAGTTTGGACGCCGAACGGACTGCGGCTGCGTCCCATTTTTCGATGGGTGTTGTGATTTTGTCGTCCAGGTCCATGAGTTATCCTCAGGCCATTTTATGGGTAAACGCACTTCGAATAGCATAATTTAACAGATCAAATGTAACAACGCTGTCATGTCATACCTACTTACAATCGACAATATCACAAGCTCTTCACTTGACCAGAGTTTGAGCCAATTTTTCCACAGATAGGCTACGATTCCATACTTACAATGCGTTTTGCTTGACCAATGTGTTTAAAAACATAGCTTAGGGCCTATGCAGACTGGGTTTTTTTCACGCGCCGACGACGCGCGTTCCCCTAATACCATCTGCTAAGTAGTAGGGGATCTCTGATCTGCTGCTGAGTCTGAATAGGCCCTTAGTTTAGCTCGGGTAGAAAACTGTCTAATAGTTTAAAAAATTGTAACATGGTTACGTTTGTTTAAAAAGAGGTCAGCTCTAGTTCCATAATAAACATAACCTGGCAACGACCTACTGTCATGCATAACACATACATATTATTATATCATAATATGGCCGGCATTATATAAGTAACGTATCACACTGATAGATTGATTAGCAAACTAAATTATATAAGGTCTGTTGGGATTTACGCAAATAAATTATAATGACATACCAATGAATATGTATGTATGTGTATGTATGTATGTAACTGGTATGGTCTGCAGATATGTCATCACTACCAACCATGTTTTTTGACACATTGACACAATTTTGAGGTGTTTGCCTCCCCTCAAGTCAGCACAGGGTCCTCGAGGTCGAAAGCTTAGGATAGTCTTCTAAGTGTACCCCCAATAAATATGTTAAAGTTCCATTAAATCTAGCAGCTACAAGCTACCCTCGAAACTCTCACCTTTTTCGAAATTGCGACTGTATTATAAAGACTCGCTACCAATGTATTGCCATCCGCAACCGTCTGCCGTTGGATGGTAACTTTAACGTATTCAAATCTAAATTAAATAGCTGGCTGTTAGAGAAATGTTTTTATGGTGTTGATGTTTTCTGGAGCAATATAAGATTATTTAGTTACTTATACCTAGACCTAGAACCTAGAATATATCTAATTAATATCGATTATATTTTATTTTTATTTAATTGAGATTGTAATATTACTCTAAACAATATGTGAAATGTAAATAATTATATAAATTTAATATTAGATTTAAATAAATATTTGCACGCCTACACCGGTTGAATACATGAAACCATTTATAATATTGTGACATCCTATGTACTGTGTTCTGTACAAATAAATATATTTGATTTCATTTGAATGCGTCAAAATCTTAAAGTTTGACAAGTTCATATGGAATGACAGCTGCTGTCGCTATATTTAACGTTGATCGGTCTGTAATCGTAAGTTGGTGCAACCCATCCTTATTTTTAAGGATATTTTTTTAAAGGCGAGTAGTAATACAAAATGTTAGCGGCCTAGCGATCGCAAGCAACAAATACACAGCCGTTTTCAATTCAATAAAGTTCGTGGAATGACCCCCTGACGTGTGAATCAATTATATGATATAACAACTTTGTTCCGCCATTTTGTGTCGTGTCAGGCCATGGTTTTTAAATGGTGAAAGTCGTGAAATATCCGTAAACCTCGGGCTTATTGTGTTGTGTCATCGCAAAGGAGTTATGCGAAAATGTAAAGTAAACAAGGATGTTCGCATTTGGGGTTTCACTTTTATTTAAACACATTAAACATGTACGATTCTGTGAATTTCAAATATAAATCCGATGCTCCAAAAAGTACTGCGCCATACATACTGTAACGTATAGTAATTTACTCTTTACCAACAGGTTTCTAATAGTATGTAATATATGCTTTTGTATTAATACAGCCTTTATAGAAATACAATATTTATATCTTCCGCTAAAATATGCCGCCTGCGCAGATCGCCTGCCAAACAACATCACATAAATTGACAATCAATTTCTCTATGTAAACAACTCTTTATCAATCTGTCCCACATACTACAAAAAGCTATTTGTAACTGTGAAAAGCTCCTATTTAGTCTTACATGACAAATAAATTGAACCTCATCGTCTAAAAATGAAGGTTTCTTTTTGATGTATTGCTGTTTTGCTACGTACAAAAGTTATTTACCTAATCATTACGATCAGTAAATACAAGTACGTAAGTTGGAAAGTTATAGATACCAAATTTAGACCTAATGTCTTTGTTTTAAGATAAGTTTTCCTGCAACGCGATTATTATGGATACGGCATTATGAAACCAACCTGTCTGGCAACTACCGGTTAACTTGACAAGCTCTTGTTATGATATAAACAGCTAAATCAAAATATAACTTAAACTGCATTTATTAAGGTTCTTTTTCTGATTAAGTAGTTGTGTATTATATGACATCACAAGCTGCTTATTAAACCAGTAAATAAGTGGATCACAACAAGCGATTTGACGCGCCAATCATCCTCAATGCCGTAAGTATACTTTCTCTGAACTACATTGTGTTTGGCCGTCATTAGATAAAAGTATAGCTGTACTACTTATACGTATGTAAGTTGTCCGATGTCCCTCAAAATTTGCAATGCATTTTTCAGTCGCTTGCCGTTATCCGATTGAGCTGAAATTTTGGGTATTACTATAGTTTGGATGACGATTCAATATGATGGTACCATCGAGCTGATCTGATGATGGAGACAGAAGGTGATGAATGAAATGTGAATTCAGTATTTAACTGACGCAACCCCGTTGAGTTTGGGCTCGTTTGAATCGTCTCATGAGTAGTTGATGGTGATACAGAAAGGTACAGTCCGCAATAAAAGCTTGTACCAAAAATGAAATTTTTGACAGAAACTTATTTTTAAGTGATTCTTAAATCAAGTACCTACCTACAGTTACCTCCCGGAGTAACTGTGCTAGATTTAAATGTGTAGGTACCTGACTTTGCAGAGCTCAAAAATATTGAACTGACAATTTAGTGCTTATTGTTTTCTAATCTGAGGAGTAATTGCGTTCTTATTTACCCATATATGTTGTGGAATACCATGGAGTTCCAAGAGTCCATAGGCTACGGTAAACACTTACTTTTTTATTTTATTGTTTTATTTAATTATGAACAAACGGTCATGCAAAAAATATTGATACAATTTCTTCTCTTAATCTAGACCTATAGTTTCCATTTTTATTAAACATATCTTTATATAAGCACGAAAAAGTACCTATCCTGGATCAGGTTAAGCTAATTAGTAAGAGGTTACACAGAACGTACCACGGTAGGCCGTAAGCTTGATTGCCACCGACGTTGTATAAAAACAAAAAAAATACATAGTTATAGACGCAATCGACTAGCTGGTCAGATCGGCGTTTCAAGGCACGCGATATTTTTGAATTCACTCCCTGAAACCTGAAAGGCACTTTGAATTATGCCCAGATTAATGCATTACCACTTACGTCATGTTTCTCTTAAAAAACGACAAGGTTCTAAGTAATCTTCGCAGTTTAACAGTTTTACGGGCACTTATTAGTTATCAAACAGACCACGCATCGATGACGATGGCGATTAGTAATCACTTGCGTACGAGTTGATTCACTTGAAGCCGTGCCAATTGTTGCAGACGCCAGCTTACTCACTTCCACGGTGGTAGTTAATCGGGGCAAAAAGAAATGAAAAGGTTCCAGACGTCTGCTTACTCACTTTTACACAGTGGTCGTCAAAACGACAAAAGCGAAGTAAAATAAAATGTTGCTTCATATAAAATACAATGTAAGCTCTTGTAGAAATACTGTTCGTATGTAGGTTACGGTACGGAAGCTGCGGTAGCCTAGTGGTTCAGGCATGCGGCTGTCAAGCGGCGGTCGTGGGTTCGAATCCCGGCTCATACGGTCAGTGAGTTTTTCGGAACTTATGTACTTACTTACGGAATATTTACCGTTAGCTTTTCGGTGAATTGTGAGGAATCCGTTCTAATCCCAATCATCATCATCATCATCATATCAGCCGAAAGACGTCCACTGCTGGACATAGGCCTCCCCCAAAGAGTGCCAAAGTGACCGGTCCTGCGCCACCCGCATCCAGCGGGCTCCAGCAACCTTTACCAGGTCATCAGTCCACCTTGCGGGGGGCCTACCCACGCCGCGCCTTCCGGTACGTGGTCGCCACTCGAGAACCTTTCCGCCCCAACGGCCATCGGTTCTACGTGCTATGTGCCTCGCCCACTGCCACTAAGTTTAGCGATTCGGAGGTCTTGTTTTCCCTCTGTGTTGGAAGGTCAGATGGCAGTCGCTTTCGTAAAACGTAAAACCTATGCCAACTCTTGGGATTAGGTGTCAAAGCGGACCCGGGGCTCGGGCGGCATGATGATGTTGGTTGAGATTCGTTTTCAGCACTAACATGAGTTCAGGATTTAGGATTGATACAAGGCTTAAACTACCATGTAGTACCACACCATGGTACATAACATAACACATCTCTTTCTAGGAGTGACTCGAAATGGGTGAAAGTAAAGTGATAATGATAGCTAGTCATAAACTAAGAGCATAATATGTACCATTGCCGTAATTGATATAGGTAGATCGCTCAACATATTATTCTAAGGGCATAAGTTAGCAAGACGGCTTTGAATCGTCGCATATTGTTACGTATTGTTAACTACCTTACTTATATTATGTGTACGGGAAGTTACGCAACAAAAGTATAACCGTTAAAACTTTTACAATGTGATACCCTTTTTTCGATGCTTTTATCCGTTTTCTCGGAATCTCCGGTAAAAAACCGTTATGTTGTGTTATATCATTCTTGTAATCTCAAGCCGTGGGGGAAAAGTGCAGTATTATAATGTACCTGTTGTAATAAATACTATTTCGATATTTTTGATTCAAACTCCTATGCTAAAAGTCTATTACTCTTATTAATAAGTATCCAACAAAACTATTGTTGCTACGATCAGCATCCAAGTAACAATGCAGCTTCGCAACTAAATATGCTCTACATATTTATAGGATGGTTTGAGACAAGCGGCCATATTTATTAGCGTTTTATTAGTGCTTTGTATTTCAACGTAAAATAAATAGGAATAACCAATACGTTTTATTTAATGCACCCATTTCGTTTCGACCGCACCTCTGTGCAGCACTCACAAAGTATGCTTTTCGATTCGCTCTAAGACCAGTATAAAACTGGCCTCCTATTACATATATCTATTACGAAACTAAGGATCAACTAATAATATGTCCAGCTCACAGATGGCTAAATAGTTTTGTCAATAGATGTATCCGGCTTTCCCGGCAGACCGGCTAAATACTAAATATATCTCGGGTGTTGAACTCGCGACCGATATTCCTAGTCAATTCGTTTCAGTCTGAAGTTTATGGGTGGAGGTGACCTTGATTTTTAAGTAGGAAAATGCGTATTCTGGTATTTTGACACATATAGCTCGCGCTACTTAATGGTAACCTACATCCCTTAGTCTCCATAAAAACAAAGTTCGACTCAAGCAAACTTCTTTGGTAACATTTTCAAGCCGAAATGGATCGAGTAGTTGGACTAACCAGCCTTGTTGCAACAGCCAATATTACATCGAAATCAGACACTCGTGACATCTTATTATTTTTATTAGATATGTATTTAAGATTACGTATTTATAACATAATATAATTATGATGCAAAGGGATTATGTTGCAGTACTCAAATAAATTGCAATGACAATGTCAATGTCTTTGTTAATGACATTAAATTGCGGAAGCGGCCCGGTCGCGGCCCGGTCGCGGCCCGGTCGCTGCCCGTTGTGATTGACACGCAACGCTCGTGAGCGGCCCGGCAGTGGCACGGTGTCGGCCCGGTGTCGGCCCGGCCCAGTGCAAGCTCGGTGACATGTCGTTTGCATAATGTCCCGGCCCGGTGCGAGCTCGGTGACGTCGTTTGCATAATGTCCCGGCCCGGTGGCCGAGCTGCGGACGAGGCTCGGCTCGTTGCAGGCTCGGACACGGCCCGTTGGCGAAATGTAAAACCAAATAAGCTCGTTGACGGCTCGTCACGATTACGGCCCGGGCCCGTCAAGGCCCGTTCTAGCGTGAGTCATCCTTTAAACTACTAAATAAAGGCAGGTACATTTTCAGGTCAGAAATATGAATGCACGACTCATCCTTTAAACTACTAAATAAAGGCAGGTACATTTTCAGGTCAGAAATATGAATGCACGACTGGATTTACTAACGCTTTAAAACGATTCTAAGGGCTAACACACTCTTGTTATAAATTCTGATGTTTTTTTAAAATATGGGTAGGTAGTTATGCGATTTCCGTAGTTTTTATGATTTGCCAGGCGCACCGTGAAGACCTTCAGTTCAGTTCCTTCATCAGTATCGCTTGAAGGAAATGCTCCATTAGTTTATTGTGTCAGTTTTTTGCCATCTAACTTAACTTTGTTCCAGCTACGTTGCATAAGTATTTTCGTCATATATTTCCAAAGAAACGTACATATCAATAAAATTGTCATTCAAGATAATATGAGGGCACCGAAAATGTACCCATTGATATTTGAGTAGGTGGTTTAGCCTAACAGTGCTACTGGTAGTACCTACTAGTGGGAAAACTAAAACTTACATTCATTTCATTACACATGCAGCAATTTATCATAGTCTAATAACATAACCTGCATCATAACACAGTTAAACGGCAGGTTAAACTCGTGAATAATAAGTATCACGACATCATAATGACATGTTAGCTTCCACTAAGTAAACGGTAAAGAGATTTCATCACCACTGCACTAATTCACGGTCACGGTAACGGCCCTAGGTGACCTAAACTCACTGTTAGCCTTGTTAGTATAAAGCTCTAAGTTCGTGTATCT
Organism: Epinotia ramella; assembly: GCA_947578815.1. Taxonomy (NCBI): domain Eukaryota; kingdom Metazoa; phylum Arthropoda; class Insecta; order Lepidoptera; family Tortricidae; genus Epinotia; species Epinotia ramella. Next base: position 23,746,879 of record OX388212.1, read on the forward strand.
GCATCTCCGTCACTCGAGTAATGTACCTATAAGTGCGATAGAGACGGAGAGGACCTTCGAATTTCGATGTTCGTGGTAACTCACCTCGCTAAAAAGTGACGAAACCGAAACCACATTAGCGAGATGCAACCGGCTTAACGGTTCGTGAATCAAACCTGACACACTTTTCGATAGGCTAAACTTTGTGCTATTGTCGGAATCGTAGGTACATGTTTACAAACATGTCTATAAATTACACTGCAAGTTACTAAAAAGTGTGTACACTGTACAAGTGTACATGAACCGAACTGAAACCACGCTAATGAATTAATGGAGAGACTTCGCCTCCTTATTTATTTCTTTATTTAAACTTTATTGCACAAATATAAAAATAGAAGTACAATTGGCGGACTTAATGCCTTAAGGCATTCTCTACCAGTCAACCATTGGGCTAAACAGAAACTTTAGTGGTGCAGGATCCTAAGTACAGAGACTCGAATGGAAACACAAATCAATTAATTTAATTAATATACATACATATATAATGCATACAATATAAACTTACTTATACTTACATAAATACATACAATTAAATGTACCCGAACAAAGATATCATGAGGATCATCAATGTTTAATGGTTAATAAGAGATGCTTACGCAACTTGCATTTAAAGGTGAACTTGCTCTGAGCTTGCCTGACGGTAAGAGGGAGATCATTCCACAGACGAATAGCCTGAACAGCGAAGGAATTTGAGAGGAAACCAGTACGGTGAAATAGGACAGAGAGTTTAAGACTCCTGGATGTACGTAGCTCGCAACCGGGACGGGGTGTAACAAATTGAAATTTAGATTTAAGATATTCCGGTGCAGCTGGGTCAAATAAGATGGTATAAAGTGTGCACAGAATCCTGAAAGATCTGCGCTCGCGAATGGGAAGCCAGTTCAGTTGACGGCGGAAGGCGGAGATATGGTCATATTTACGGAGGCCGAAAACAAAACGAATGCAGTTATTTAGAAGCCTCCTTGTGCGTGTTCTATCGCTTTTACAACGGGTTGTGCTCCGAAGAACTGTTCGACATGATGCCTACGGCTGCTTTTTACCACCGCACCGCTCGCCATCGGCAGGGTATTTATCCTCACACCCTGGAACCTTAATGGTCGCGTACCGTACGGTTTCAGAGAAATTTCCTCCCTCGGACGCTCCGGTCGTGGAATGAGCTATGCCGAGGTTTACCCGAGGGACTACAGTATGGGGTTCTTCAAAAAAGGAGTGTATAAATTCTTAAAGGGTCGGCATCGCGCATGCAACACCCCTGGAGTTGCAAGCGTCCATTGGCTACGGTAACCACTTACCATCAGGTGGGCCGTAAGCTTGTTTGCCACCGACGTGGTATTAAAAAAAATTGTACCTGTAAGTTTGGATTAAACTTAGGTTGCTAATCCTAACTGCAAACTGATTAATACCCAATCCAGCCCCCCTAGCACACTAGGTTTTATGTCCGACATAAAGCATTTGTCCCTCTTGCACTCGCATATTGGCCAGAATGGGACGAATGCTTTATGTCCGACATAAAACTTAGCGTACTAGCCCAGCAGGGTTGCATATAAATTACGTCCACCGACAAGAATAGGATAAGCGTAAAAGATTGTAGTAGTACCCGACTTATTCTCCTGATTTAAATGCAAAGGTTATAAATGTTTTTAAAGATAAATGACGCTTTTTGGTAATTTATTTAAATATAGGTAACAAATACTATAACAGAGTTTAAAAAGCGGCCAAGTGCGTGTCGGACTACGCACAACGAGGGTTCCGTGCCTATTAAAAAGGTCGTATCGTTACTGGAATCTTATGGCACTTACGTCCTTTTCTTTAAGGAAGGCAGTTTTTTAGGAATATCGCAAAAACCTTTGAACCGATCAATTTTCGCTGAAAGAATTTAATAAGCCCTACGAGCATGATTTTTTTCATATTTTTAAAATACACGGGTCAAAAATTAGAGGGGGGGGACACAATTTTAGTGACTTTCGAGGCGATTGTCTCCAACCCTATTCACTTAATCAAAAAAAAATGCTGAGAAACCTTATATTTATTTTGAAAGGTCTATCGATTGATGTGCCACACGTGGGCTTGCAATGAAATATATTCTTTTGACTTTCAGTTTTATGTATGGACAGCACCCCTAAAAAAAATTTTTTTTAGTAATTGAATTACAAAACTATGTAGCGGTTAACAAAATACACCTATCCTCAAATTTTTTATTCAAATACACCTTATAGTTTTCGAGTAAAATGCCTGTGACATACGGACGGACAGACAGACAGACAGACACAGACATGACGAATCTATAAGGGTTCCGTTTTTTGCCATTTGGCTACGGAACCCTAAAAACGTGTAAACATATATAGTACATTACTGCAGCCGCCGGGAAAGAAGGGCTTGCCGGGTACGACCGTAGGGAGGCCTGATAGTGATACGGAGCCGGCAAGCCCTTTCACAGCTAGGCATGTATAGTGCTTTTCTCAAACATATGCAATGAAATAAAAAATATCACCACTCAAAAAACAACCACAAATATAAAATCCAGCTACACGACGAAAGATTTTTAACTTTCCCGCTCCAATCCCTCCATATTTTTTTTTTTACGGAAGTCGTCCGTATTACGCGTGTGTAGTGTTCGAATAGACCCTATTAGGGCCATTATACACAAACTGATGATGAGAATCTTAAGTTCTATAATAAATAAAATAAATGCAGAGGATATAAATAAAATAAATGAAAAGGATTTTAAATATATTATTGTCTATGGTCTCTGGTGACTTACGAATAGACAATATTTTAAATTTATTCATCAACACATTGAATCATACAGACTTGTATTCTTAATATCAGTTCGTGTGTAATAGGCATTAACGCGGATATTTTTGGTCCGATAACCATTCAACCACTAGAAAAAAAATCAAAAAATATAATTCAGCTGTTTAGCCTGTTCATGAACACAGACGCCATATTTAGAATTAAATTTAAAAAAAAAAACTTCCCGGCCTAGGCCTTCAATTTTGTATGAAATTCCTTTACAGTTCTCTCGCATTGTTCCGCCCGAAAGCCTGTTATGACGCACGTAACGACGACATTTCATTGCATGTATATTATCTCATATATGTAGTAAGGTCAAGAATGTTTAGTTTCCAATGTCACAAAAATTTCAGCACAGTTGAATCATATCGTCTTCTGAATCATCTTCACAAATATTAAAACCGGCAAACGGAACTTTATCAAGTTACAACACTTAACTAGATATTACAACCGAATAGAATTGGCTCATCTCACAATCTTTTAGGTATTAATTATATTGCTAGAGCGTGAACAGATGTAATAAATATTATATAAAATAGAATTGACATAGAAAGTAGTGATAACACGTTCTAGAGTTCTTCTTTCCTTGTTTCAATGAACTCGGTGATAATGCTAGTCTAGACGTGAATAAAAGCTATTACTTACATACCTTGCAATTTATCACAACAATTTGCTATAGTTGAAATGAAATATCAATACATCCTAACTAGATGACACTCAAAATAACAAATTGCTAGCTCTGTACCTAATGGCCTATAAGTTTTCTCCAAGATTAATTATATAATCAGTGCCCATACAGTTATGCTTATGAAGTAGGTATTATCTCAAATTAAGAGACCTTACTTTTGTTTGGGCATATCCATTGTTTATTGTATCAAAATAATATATAGGTATTTAAACTGTGGCATGTACCCGAGACTTCAAAATAATAAAGTTAGTCGATAACTTAAAGTCATTGTGTTTTAATAGGTTAGCATTATCCCAAATTTTCAGTCATTCTTAACTAATCCCTATCTAAATAAAATATATCGGTTCTAAATTGGTTCCTACGTGTACGCCATTATATGTCAAACTGCCCAGAAATTACGAACGATAACAGCAGATTTAGAAGCTTTCTAAGAATGGAATGTAAGAGGGCGTTCACTCGAGACAATTGAATAATTCCTAGTTACGAAGGGACCCACCCGCACCGAGGCAAATTGAGGGTCAACCCTCGACACTTTAATTGATACTTCTGCTTTAATAAAATGGACGAACGATGTTATTTATACGTTTGTTTGATCCATCGGTAATTGACGGAGCCGACGAAACGAAAGAAGTTCTCCGTGGGGAAAAAATCTTACGTATGTTCGGCGTTTGCCCGGCTGGTCTCTTCTACCTGAAGCAAAGCTAAAGTTCCTGAGCAGTTTCATTAATAGGTAATATATATGTTTTTGTCTATTCAGTTTTTCCATATATTTACTTAATTCAGGCTCTCAAGTTGTACAGCTCGCAGAGCCAATAGTAAAAGAACGAAAGTACCGAGGCTCTAGTAAAAGTTTTACCGAAACAAAACTTTACGATCGTGTTTGCATTTTACCCTCAATTTGTATGGGATTTGACAGCTAAACGCGAACGCGGTCGTAACGTTTTGTTTCGGTAAAACTTATACTAGAGCCTCTGACCAAAGATGATATATACATAAGTACTCACTCAAGTTTCTTGAAAATGCAGTTTTGTTACATGTTTGGCATTTTTTCTTTGCAGTCATCTCATCAAGATCATTATATTATCGACAAGTAACGAAGACGATAAAACGAGCAACTTTATATTAAGTTAAATAATACTAACATAATGAAGTATCAATCATCCAAGGATAGGACAAACGCCCGTCATTTTGAAAACTTAACCCTGTTCTGTACAGTAGAGACTTCCTTATATTAATAAAAAAAAATTAGGTACTTAATAAGAATAAGAATAGTTTATTCGTGACAATACAAAACAAAGGACAAAAGTAATGTTTTATAAATTTATTTTAAGTACCATAATTTATATTAATTATTATTATATTATTTACCTATTTTATCTAAATGACCAGTAGTAAACAAAGTCATTGAAATCAAGTAGTGTCTAATGCGATGATAGAAGAATAGGTAAATTATTGATAAATGTGTTGAAGTACATTAAATTATAATATTTAGAGTAAACTTCTAAAAAAAAAAAATATCATTAGGAAGTCTCTACTGTACAGAACAGGGTTAAGTTTTCAAAATGACGGGCGTTTGTCCTATCCTTTCATAGCTAATCATAACATTGCCTAAAAAGACACAGTTCTTCTAAATACTTGTACCTACATGTATTTGTGTAAATAGTTACCACGTTAATTAAGTTACCTTTCATTATTATTATTTTTGTCCTCAGGTTTCTTTTGTTTCTTAATTTAAATAATAAAAAAGTATTTAAGCATATATCGTAGTTTTCCCACAGTTTCGCTTCAATAAAGAAATATCGCCGCCAATTAGGTAATATCTAATTGGTGTTGATCAATGTCAGTTGCCATTGCCGATTAATTATTCAAAAGCGGGGCTACATTCACCGTTATTTTAAAACTAAAAAAAACCTATTACTACTTTATAATCAAGAGGAAATGTGTATGAATCTTAGTTTGTAATCTCCGGAACTATCTACATCCATTCTCCCGTAGAGCCGGGGTTCTTTGCGCGGGAAAAGCCGCGCGGGAAACTAGTTTTTCTACAATATCATAACTACCTACGTGCACCAGATCTGCACGGCTATCACAAGACGGCGCGCGAGCTCTCGATTTTTCTCGCACTATACGTCTCTCTCTTATTAGAACGCTTAGAACAGGTATAGTGCGATAAAAATCGAGAGTATGTCGCGGCCGTCACATGCTAGACGTGCTGACTTGCATAAGTATATCGGTTTGTGGATATAGTTCTCGGTTACAGTTGGAATTTGTCATGCACATGTTATTAAGATGATAATGCAACATTTTGTTGGTCTGTGGCCATGAATGCGAAAAAGCCCGTTTTCGATAAGATAGGCAGCCCCATCATCATTGCCCCATCATCTCCGAATTCTACGTAAACAAAGTATTGCAGCGAATGGTACCGGTTTTCCGTTTGCCTTACGAAGCTGGACAAATATCAGAACATCAGTTGTTTCGACACACGTGACACGGTACTGAGTCAGCTCTTGCAATTGTTCTGAATCGTAGTTTTCTAGTATTTGTCCAGTAGCAATTTTCTATACAGTAGATAATAGTCACAAGTTTTACTACTAAATAATTAACAAAATAAAAAAATGGGTAGTGAACATTTGTAATTTGCTACACTTATACTTATTTCTCTGCTAGCTTCTACCCGCGACTCTGTCCGCGTGAAACTCGTTTATATTGTAACTCGATACAAACTTTCACCCCCCATTTCACCTCCTTGGGGAATGATTTTTGGGATAAAAACTATCCTTTGTCCTTTCCCGGAACTTAAACTATCTCTATACCACATCTAAATCGGTTCAGCGGTTTAAGCGTGAAGAGGTAACAGTCAGACAGACAGACACACTTTCGCATTTATAGTATTAGTATTGATTTTGCTACGGTATACAAGTCAGCTAAAGATTAGGTACGGGGTAAAATTTAAAACCGTAATAAGGTGAAAGATTAAGAAATAACCTGGAACATAATGTATCTCCAATACTTAACAGTGACTGAATTTCAATATGTACACCGTTCAGAAAGCATGCAGGTATAAAATTTGGATAATGTTGAATTGAATTAAGGAATTGATATCACGAACCTTCTTTTATCCTTATCTGTCACGTTGACGTTTACGTTTGTGCGAAAAGGGCAAAACACATTTTAGACAACAGTGATTTTGTACCTACGTTTTATGAATAAGGCTACACCAGTACGCTTGTTGTATACGCTTACTGGGTTTACTACTTAGGTTACCTACAAGTTCTGCGAAATAAGTGAGTGTGCGATGTGTTCGGTGCAAATTAAAACATCTAACAGGCAACTAAACTCACGTTCGACCGAAGGACGTCGAACAATGAAGGGGATACCGGGGACAGATGTATCATTCAACATGTTAATGCTAACACAGAGGTTTTTAAGAAAACTTCCGCTATAAAGGTATCCAGCTCCACACACCGAACGCGGGTCGTGCGCGGCGCGGGGCGGGCGCGGGTCGTGCGCGGCACGGGTCGTGCGCGGCGCGTTTGGTAGGTATCTCTCACTCTCACTACCAACGCATTTAATATCTCTCTCACTATCTCTATCACACAGTGGCGCGGGCCCGCGCAACGATAGCGATAGAGACGCCGCGCTACTGTGTGAAAGAGATAGAGATACCGCCCGACCCGCACCGCGCACGACCCGCGTTCGATGTGTGGAGGCCTTTATTATACCTAAAATATTACATCAACGATTTAATTTATTACCCCATCTGATATCGAATAGTTCTAGAACTTCGAATAAATTCAAACGTTATAATCATTTGTGTAAATGATTCTATCGTGGTTTCTGGTTCTGTTTTACAAAATACTTTATCTTTGTTTCATTAAGAAATATTGCATAATATTTGCTGACTCTTATCACGCTCAATAATGAGATTAACTTCAAATAAGAATGAATTAAGGCGCCGTAGGTTCAGCGAAGTTAAGCGAACAGAGTTTTTGAAACAATATAATGCGTCTGTTTATAATAATATGGTTTCAAAAAAATACGAATAGTAATCTTGAGGCTTTTCTGCAGGGAAATCAGTGCTTCGAAACATGATTAAGCAAATTTCGCTCGATAGAAAAAAATCACGAACATACACACAAAAATACACTTAACATATTCGTAACAAATTATGCACAAAAGCTATAAATATTAAAATTGCTTCTAAAAATCGGCAATAATCATGTTTAAGGGAAATCAGTGTTTACATTTTTATTTATTTAAACGGCCAAAAAATTAAAATTAAAAAACACGATATCCGCGCTTCCGAGCACGCACTTCCATCTCGCTCACGCTTATGCTCAGTGAGAGGGAGAGAAGACCATGAACCTACGGCGCCTTAACATGCTTATTAAACAATCATATGTTTAAAACTACTACTAGTGCTTCAACAGAACCCGTTCTCCTCTACAATGAGCGAACGCTACCTTATATAGCTCCATTGTACCTATATCTTTGCTTCGTAGAAATTGAATAATAATGCAGGTAGGTATGCCAATAATGCTTATAACGACTAAAATAATTACTATACAAATATATAAACTAGTAGTAGTAGTAGTTCCTCGGTTAAATTCAAAACAGTTTTGATCAATGAGTCTCGACGCGAGTAATGCAATCGCCACGCACGTCCGAAGTCGTAACAGATTATATTACAATAACAGATAATATAATATTAAGAGGAAGCACTTCAAGACATTTTAAATTGGACAATTTAAGCTATACAAGACTTGTAGGCAAACAAATCGCAATCGTTATTTTTTTTGCCCTAAAACGGTTGGCGCGAATACTTCCGACGGAAATGGTGCGGGCCTGCTATTTTGCATCGGTACATGCGCACCTGCAGTACGGAGTTGAGCTGTGGGCTGGAGCCGCCGATCGCGAGAGAGCTTTTCGCCTGCAGAAGCGTGCAGTACGTGCAATAGCGCGCGTCTCACAAACAAACTCGGCAAAACCAATTTTTAAAATGCTAGGTATATTGACGCTACCGTCACTGTTGATATTCCAAATGGCGGTGACTGCTCGCGATGAAGTGGCCACACTTTGTGGAAAGGACGTCCCACGTAGGTACGCGACCCGCAGTATGCGCGCAGGAAAGCTGCCCCTTGTATCGCACAGACTCGCGAAGTCAAAAAAACTCGCCCATATCATGGGTCGCAAGGTATACAACCACCTCCCAGGTGACATTATTGCTGCTCAGAGTACATCCGTATTTAAGGCAAAACTTAAAAAATGGCTAATTGAGCAGGCGTTCTATGACCACAAGGAATTATTTTGTCCCAGTCCCAGTGTTGTGTATTAAAAATGTATCGCTAATGTACTCTATACATACATTACAATTAATTAACATATTTACTGACATGTAATAATACTTATAATATAAACAATCCTTGTAGTGTAATAAATATTCTACGAGTACAACAATGTAAATGTACCTCTGACATGTAATTTATATTACCAATAAATGGATTATGATTATGATTATGATTATGATTATAAATATCCGTTAGACCTCATTTTAAAACAAAATTAATATGTTTCTAATTTTGTTAACATTATATAAAGTCTATTAACGGATCTCTATAAAACCGTGCTTAATCCTAACTAATAAATGTTTGCTTCAAAATAAATAAATAAAATAACAAAATATTTGTTCTTACTTTAATTTGACACTACAAATTGAATCAACTTGAACTAGTTAATCATTTATTTCACTTTTGTAAAGTAGAGGAATGACCAGGATTTTGATTATGATTGCCAGTAGGTTTAAAAGTGACGAACCTTTTTGTACCGCGACTATACTTAACTCCAAAATAAGTAATTAATCTTTTGTTCCCTATAAATAACCATAAATAACTCCTAGCGTTTTTCTACACCACCTTTCCTTCTTTTTTGAGACATCTGTAACCGTCGAAAACTACCGTTGCTCGTTGCGTCAACAAGACATCATTTCTAAAGCAAACTGATAAATAACAGTACTTTTATTGACAGCACGAGATTCGTGTATTGTCACTTCCTCATTGTGGTCTTTGTCAGTTTTTGCTTCGGCTTTATCATTATGATCGTCCAAAATAAGAATCTTTTCGTTCAATTGAGTGTGATGGACTTCCTTGTTCGCTAAATGAGATGCAGTATTGCTCTGTCATCTGCTTTATAATATTTCTATTATAGTTTTATCTTTAGATCCAACATTTTTACGATAATTAATGGTTAGAGAACTGTTAATTTTTTTCCTTTGTGCTTTTGGATATCAAAGGCGTGTGAGATGAATGACTAGGTATAGATTTTTTTTACACTACAGTTATTTGCACAATTCTTTTTTCTTTAGTTTTGTTCTAGGTTTATATATTTTTCAATGTATCTTTCTCAGGTAGTACTTTTTAAACGTATTGGACGTATGTAGTTAAATTATGTACGGACGAAAACAAAATTATGTTTACACTTTAGCACCTTATTTCATTTAATGGTAAAATGTAGGTATACAGTTCTAGTTATGAATAAACAAATTGTTAATGAATACTTCCAAGGAAAATCAAACAATTTTTTCTATATACTTAATTTAGTTTTGAATTCATTTTATCCTTAGTTTATATATTTTATTATTTGTATACATGAAATTAATTACTTTTAAGGAAGACTAAAAACAATTCAGCAACTAGAGGAACAAATAACTTTGAATGCCGTATCTCTGTAACAATGGACAATCATTGTTTTCAAGTCCACGACTTCAAACACAACATCTGTTCAATTATAAGGATCTCCAACGGAAACTAAGTCATCCTCAACTTCATTCGTATTGTTGCTTGTGCCATGGACACTATCTGTGAACCTTATCGCTACGAGATAAGGTATATTATGGTGAGTTATATCTACTCCGGCCACAGTAAACGCAACATCCTCACACATGTCATAGATTACCATCAGTTGTACTTCAGAATCTATAAGTCTCATATGCCGGTTCTTTGTATAGTACTTACGACCTTTTACGTTGAGAATCTTTATCATCACTCATTAACCGTTGAAATCGACGTATGACTCAATTGCTAATTGCTATATCGATGCCTGAACGTGACTTGATTTTCTTGAAGGTGCTTTGTTTTTCTTAACGATAAGGTAAACGTCCAGCCTAAGTGCCTTTTTTTAAACCTAAACTGACACCTATTGTTTTGAGTGAGGATTGAAACTGTCAAGTATTGGGTCAGTGTCAAGCACTGGCACATTTACCTTTCTGGCTTGGTATTGCCCCACCAAGTTTTTGCTAACTACGTAACTACCCTGTTTACCTTTGACATCATCCTTAATCGTTGTTTACCTTGTATAAATTTAGCAATAACGGAAATTTTAATGATAATTACCGCTTTGGTATTTCACGTCGTTTAAATCATGCTTAGACATACTTTCCCGTAGTCTTGTCAACACGGTTCTTAAAAGCGGGACCAAGGGACCGAATAGCAAAAAACGCATTAAAAAACCCCCTGAAGTTATTGGGCACAACTGCATAGCAGCCATTCATGGGAGAGCAAAGGAGACGCAAAGTTCGGAGAAACCTTAGCGTGTTCGAGAGAGCGAGGGAGATTGCATTCCGATTCCGCCGCTCACTGACGCATGCGCACCACCGCCGACCGGTCGCGCCGACTCCCGCGCACACTTTATTATTTACCTTTCGTGACCAACTATCAGAATTTCGTAACAAATCTGTGATAGTGCAGTGCTGTGTTGTGGCCCAAGTGAAGTGCGAACTGTAAAGAAAGCCGAGAACACTTTCACTGGACTGAAAGTTTAACTCTTACGGACTTCTTTCGAAAGGACTCCGAAATCGCGGAGAAGAGGTAAATTTGAAAAAATACAATATTTAATGATAATTTTATTGGTGATCCTTATTCCCATTGGAATGCAAAAACAGAAACCTTACGAAGAGTGCAATTAATGAATGGTATCAACGTTTGTTCAAGTGAAATAAAAAACTGATTAGCAAAAGAAAACGCGATCGTCACGTGAAAATGTTTTCGCTGTCAGCGGGCCGAGCACACAATAATGATATTATCATTATCGTGCAAGACGATCTTTGTTTGAAATTTAAGATAAAGGAGATCACATAATGCCATTACGGTTACCACGCTTTTGAAATTATACAGTTAGCAACTACCGTCAACTTGAGTCATTAAAAACTTAGAGCTGTGCTGGTTTGACATCATTCACGTAATAAAAAAGATATTTAATGAAACTTGGGCCAATTGAGTTTTTGTACGCAAATGCTTGAGAGTTTTCCTTCGCTTTAAAAATCGGTTCGTACCTAGTTACTCAGATTTGTGTTTAGTCTTTCCTGAATTGCCAATTCTGATAGTGAAGGATTTCAGTTTAGTGCATTAAATTCCACTATTTTATCACTAGACTGAAGTATGTTAAATAGCGCTGAATGCGGATATATTAAAAAAAAAAAATGTCAGGGACGTGTTATGTTTTAATTTGTGTTTTTGTCTCATTTGCGTTTAATTTCTAACGAAAGCGTGACATGGTCACCAAATGTAATCTTATTAGGCTCAGTAGCCTGTGCCACATTTCCTAGACATTATGATCTAGATTGATAATGCAATAATGATTATCATCTCGAATGGTACAAATACAAATCTATTCTTAAATAGCGTAAAGAATCAGAGCATGAAATATACTCTCTCCTCATTATTTACATATTTCGCACAAATGATCATTCGAGTTGGTAATAACTTACGATTAAAAAAAACTCTCAAATAAAAATTAAACATAATTATGCCAAATCTTCTTCACAATGGTAGTTCTTAGGTGAATACTTGTGAATAATCTCACCTTTGACTCCGGTCATGAAGAGATTCTCTGAAAAAAGATAATCATCTATTACTATTATTATTTATTAATCCAAGAAGCATTATTTCGACTAGTTATCTATTTACCGGTATTGCGCCGTTATCAACTAAAACATCTTGATTAATTTACGATTCGTGACTCACGATTTTGTCACAATCCTAAATAGGAATTTCGTTGACATTTACCTCTAATGTTAATTTCATCGTCATTTACCAGCGGTTCTTTTGTGCCCCAACCAAACATTTAAAAAAGTTATTGTTTTATTATAACTGCAGTCCATTCATTATTTTATCATACCTTCCTGTTTTTTCCTTCCTAACTTTCAGTTTGACTGATTTTAACGTCGGCTATTTTTATATCTGTAAGGATTGTATGCCCAGTCAATAACCCCATACAAAACTTTAAGCTAACATAACTGTTTAATAGCCTGATTGTTTTACTTATATATATTGGAATCTACGTTAGAAGTTAGAGTTACTTTTTGAATGGACTTTTTTGATGCTATTCGGCCAACTCAATTAATCTCAAGTTAAAATATAGCGTCAACTTCCTGCCTATTGACGACTATGAAGCTAGTTATCACAGATCTCGGAAGTATTAGGTGCATCAGCGGGGTATAATCTTATCTTACATGTGCCATAATTATGGTAACACTATTATTAACTTGCGGTGTAACAGGTATTGTTTTGCGAGCATTTATTAGCCTTGTTTCCTTCCTTTTGAAGTGTTTGCATCGAAAACGTTGAAAATTACTCTTGCAGTTCAAGACTTAGTTTGTTCTACATAAATTAAAGTAGACGTTCCAATGTTTGACATTTGTAATCCAATTATAGACAGACAACCTGTTTTTCATCTTTCTTGCTCTGAATTAAGATTGAAGGTGCGAATGGGCTGTCGAAAATTGGGACGTTTACCTCATGCGAACCTAGCAAGTTACAAACTTGTTATTCCCGGATGTGTCTATTAATCAATATTCAACAAATGGCCGAATGCAAAATACCTAATTAATTCAATATCTTGCTAAATCTTGTATAATTATTAGCAAATCCTTGCATAATTAGTTACATTATAGGTTACGACACCGGAAACGAGTGCATCGACGCATGCGCCGGTCACTTCGCAAACATGATCTATTAACACCGATCGATAGGTTATCTATCGTTTCGAAATACCCGATGAAATGGGGATAACGGTATCGGAATATGTCTATGGGAAAAAGAAAACGATAACGCGAAATTTATAGCCCAAGAACTGTTGACTTCTTATCACAAACGCATAAGGTCCAATTTTGTAAACACACATTGGACGTGACTACGAAAAACACTCAAGTCAGTATAAAATAATTGCCTTTTTTTTTTAATTGAACCCTACAGAATATTTATTGCTGATTGATTTAAATGAATCGTAATGCTAATGTGTTGTAATTAATCAAGTATTTAACGACTTCGTATTTTTATGTTGGAAAAGTGTTATCAACCATCAACATAAAACACAACATAGCCATCAACATATTCGCCAAAAACAGTTAGATGTTATTTGGTGTAATTCACTACAAAGAGCCTTCGTACCTGTTCCAGAAGCTTCAGTTCACGAATCCTACACCCAGACGGATTCTCCGGCTTCTGTCCTCGACACGGAAGTGCAGCTTTTCGTGGTAGTTTTAGCTATTCTGCCACGAAATGCTGGAACAATATCCCTCCTCTTATTAACGAATCTTCATCGCTATTAATTTTCAAAAAACGCCTTAAAAACTTTCTACTTGACCGTCAGATTAAATCTTAACATTTTCGTGTCTCGGCTTAGATATTGTAACTTCTGGTTGTTTCAGGCTTATTTTAGTAGTAAAAATAAATAAATAGATTGTAATGCGACCATTTTTATATTTAAGATAATATTAATATGTCCTGGTTTTTACCCGACTGCCGAAGGAGAGGAGGGTTATATTTTTCGAGCGTATGTATGTATGTATGTATGTTTTATTCTCTGGCAGCCTAAACCGTGTCGTTGGTTTCCTCTTAATCGTAGGAGTGACATAGGATATACATATTGTAAAAAAGCAGTTGGGTTTTTCGAAATATCTTTTGATTCCACTTGTCTGTAACGTATTACGATGGAAGTGCAGTCCTGTGACGTGCAATTCAAGGATCCACATAATATCAGCATCGAGTCATCTTCTGTGGCTCGACATTATGCTGAGTGGACTCCTTTTTCGCATTTCACGAAATGTCAAAATGTATGTTATTGTTGTATTCTGTATTTTGGCGAAATAAACTTATTTTCTTTCTTTCTTTCTTTAGATGTGATGCGATTCTGGAGAAAAATTGTTTTCCCGTATAACACTCAGGACAGGTAAAAGTCCTAGTACTCGACTTTGCACTAGTGTATGGCATGGCATGGGCACTGTATGTCAAAGTGACGTGCCTGAAGTGACGTGGCACATGAACTGATTTCCGAGAGCAAATGCGTTGATTATTAGAGAAAAAATCCGAATCGCTGTATGTGGGCCGATAATATTTGAGGATTTCCGTAGATTCCACAAGGCACTTCATTAGATCAAGAAGAACTCCCGAAGAATTCGAAACATGTCGCCCGTAGTGACATTGAATACGCGAGTTGAACCTTGTAATTTTTAGTATTATTTCAACATGTCTCACGAAAGTTTAAATTCGATTACTTCATTAGTTGCTATGTCAACGGAATCTTATCAGAATCTGTGACGTACTTTTGTACTTTTAAGTAGATCATTGAGGAATTCACGAGATTGAGAGTAAATATACGAGTTATAATAGAAAACACCAAAATCACTACACGCGTGCCTAATATAATTGAGGAGTTCCCTCAATACCTCAAGGATCCCATCATCCAACTGGATTTTTGAAAAAAATGGGACCAACCTGGAAGCATATACTTATTATAGTTATTATATAAACAATAAAAAAAAAGTACGAATCGGCTCATAAATGACGGAGTTCTGATAAAGTCGAGTAGGTACTAGGACGTTTACCTTATCTACCTACAATGTCATGTGTCAGAGGCAATGTACATTTTATTACACTCAGTTCATCGTGGTTATTTATGGTTATCCCATCTAAAATATCTTCTAGAAACTTTCGGCAAAATAATGATTTTTGAATCGAACGCATCCTCCAAAGTTAAAAATGTAGAACCTTGTAGCTCAAAGCTTCCCTTACAACCGTAACTATAACCCAAACATAAAAAGACTAAAAATAATGCCTGGGAACATCCGGACCCGTCAATCTACGAGTTAAACTCGGCGCGTATCCTTCATCGCCGCGGTTCCTAAACCCGTCAACTACTCTTGTAAATCTTCAGTGTATACTCGTAAATCTCCTCGTTATCGATTTTTATACTTTATGTAGCTCCGTTGTCCAGAGTTGAATGAGTAAAATCCGTGTTGTAAAGAATACGTTTTTAATAAATGAAGTGTTTCCTTCCAGCAGGTCGATCACGACACGCAATAAAAAATTGACAAGTACTTTTGGAAAAATGTCAGTAAGCTGGCCTAATGCGCGTTCGAAACGTTACGATTACCCCCCTCAAGACCTCGGGATATAATTACGATACTAGCGCGGCTCGGGATATAATTACGATATTACCCGCCCCGGCTTCGCATGGGTACTATATTATACTCTTGAATCACTCTATCTATTATACATAGGGACAGACAGCGGGAAGCTACTTTGTTTTATACTATGTTGTAGTGATGTCCCATTTTGACGCCAAATTACACATGTCTATGGTAACATCCCTATTATGTAGGTCTAAATTGGCAGGGTTACACCTCAGGTGCCATTTAGAACATTTATAATTTTCACCTCACCCTAACCTCATCTAAGGTATGAAATTGAAATTTAGGCTGAATAATGTATTTATTTAATGCTCTAGGATCAAGACAAATACGTAATTTACCATTCGGTTTTCTTACTAACACTAAACTACTGACCCACTTTGTTGGTTTTGTTACCTTCTCTATGACCCCCAGTTGTTCCATTTTGTCCAACTCCTCGCGCAGTTCTGGCAATAATGAAAATGGAACTCGCCGTGCAGCCTGCACAACAGGCACTGCATCCTCACGTAGTTGTAATTTGACCGTGTTGGGAAAGCATCCAAGACCTCCGTCAAAGAGCTCACTGAAATCAGATTTCAATTTTTTTATTATATTTGGTATTTTATTTTTATCAATTTCAATGCTGTGAACATTGACTAGCTGTTGATTAGCAGTTATAAATCCACACTCCATACATGTTTTACATCCCAGTAGTGTAGGCACTAAGCCGTCAATTATTATAAATTCCACCCTGTATGTCTTTTCATTTGGATGTCTGATCATTAAGTTGCAAACACCATGAACATTAATACTTTTCCCATCTAATTGCACAACTTTTTTGTTACATAGCCCGATTTGCTGCTTAGGAATTGCCAATTGTTTACATACCTCGGTAGTCGGTACCAATGATGTTACAACCTGCACCTGTGTCCATCTTCATGAGGATGGGTTGATCATTTACATAGAATGTTTGAGTAATTTCGTTTCCCGCCGACTTGACGTTTGCCATTCCAACAAAAAAATGATCGCTCACTGACTCAGTACCCTCCTCCGAGTGATCAGACTCCTCTTGTATCATATGCACTTTTTTCTTCATACACATGCTCGCAAAATGATTATTTTTATTACAGTTATGGCATGTTTTACCATATGCCAGACACTTATTTATTGGATGTGTTTTACCGCAGTTCCTGCAACTTTTGATAGTTTTTGAACTGTTACTGGAATATTGGTTTACTTTTCGCGCGACTAGGATGTCCGGATCCTTGTTTTGCTGTACGTGTAATCTCGAAGCTTCAGCATTTTTGAGGTAAGTCATAACATATCCCAAAGTCAGCTTCGTGTCCTCTTCCGAAATTAATCTAGTTTTTAAATCGTCATATTGGCTATCCAGTCCTGATATGATTTTGCTAGCTATAAGTTGTTCTTGAAGGTTTCCCAATTCACACTGTCGTCCCAAATTTATTATTTTCGTGAAGTAATCTTCTAAGCGTTCTCCGACATTTTGTTTCATCATAAAAAAATCATGCCGAAGAATCGTTAAGTTTTTTCTCGGAGAGAAATATTTTTCAAAATTGTTCAGAACGAGCTCAAATGTTTCCTTCTCGACTTTTGCGAACGTATTATATATGGATATTCCTTTAGTTCCTATCGGGTTCAATAATATTGCGACTTTCCGTTCCTCGGCAGTCTTGTCATATTCATTAGCTACCATATAAATGTTTACCCTTTGGCTCCATATCTTGAAATTTTCTGCCAAGTTACCTTCGTAGGACATGGGTGGCACCCCGCCTGACCCCACGACTGACACCATGTTTAATTAAGCATTTAAAATGAATTGAAATACTTTAGGTATTTTGAAGTACTATTTATTCACGGTAGTCATGGTTATAATAATCATACAAGACTCTTACCAAAGACAACAAACCGTAGGGTAAACTGTCGATCAATGAAACACCTAAATTTCAAGCCGGGATATCTCTGCAGTTTCTAAAGATACAAGTCTGATATTTTGCACCATGATAGACAATTTATTTAGCTATCGTTTGGCATTTAAAATCAGAGCTTTACTTTAATTATTTCAGAGTTATTATAACTTTTTCAAAAAATGATATTTTTTTCATTGTGTCCATGTATATGTATTCAATAAAACACCTTAATTTTTACAATGAAACTGGGGGTTTCACATTGAAACAGTGTAAGAAGTACTTTGCTTTTACCTGTCCATCAATGGAACACCTAAATTTCAAGCTGGGATATCTCAGTAGTTTCTAAAGATACAAGTCTGATATTTCACACCATGATAGACAATTTATTTAGTAATCGCATGGTATTTCAAATCATCGCTTCACTTTTACGATGTCCGAGTTATTATATATATTTTTTTAAAGAGCTTTGTTTCATTGTGTCCATATAATAACCCCTGATTTGTCCATCAATGGAGCACCTAAATTTCTTCACCTAAAAGTCGCCCTACCTCTGCAGTTTGGAAAGATACAAGTCTGATATTTTGCACCACGATAGACAATTTATTGAGTAATCGCATGGTACTTCAAATCATAGCTTCTCTTTTACGATGTCTGAGTAAATATTTTTTTTTTTTATAAATTTGATTTGTTTCATTGTGTCCATATAATGAATCCCTGTTTTTTTACAATGAAACAGGGGTGGATGGCACAATAAATCAGGTTTTCACATTGATTTATACCAATTAGGTGGGTAGGAAAGCTAAAAATAAAGATTTTTTTAAATCAATATGTCTTTTATTTTAATAAAAACAACAAAAGAATTAAGTTTCAAAACAAAAAACGGGTATGTCCCCCTAAAATCTAACAGGTAATCTTCTCTTCTTAAAAATCTAATCTGTGTGTACCTATGGCACCTACATACGACCTGCAGTCTCATTATTACGAATATCACAATCATCATTATTATTTATTTAGGTAACCTTTATTTTAATAAAAACTTCAAAATAATAAAATTTCAAAACAAAAAGCGGGTAGGTATGTCCCCCCAAAAATCTAAATGGTAATTTTCTCCTCTTAAAAATCTAAGCAGTGCGTGGGTTGGTACATACGTCCTGCAGTCTCATTATTACGAATATCACAATCAGCATTATTATTTGACATAGGTAACTTTTATTTTAATAAAAACTTCAAAAGAATAAAGTTTCAAAACAAAAAACGGGTATGTCCCCCCTAAAATCTAACAGGTAATCTTCTCTTCTTAAAAATCTAATCTGTGTGTACCTATGGTACCTACGTACGACCTGCAGTCTCATTATTCCGAATATCACAATCAGCATTATTATTTGACATAGGTAACCTTTATTTTAATAAAAACTTCAAAAGAATAAAGTTTCAAAACAAAAAACGGGTATGTCCCCCCTAAAATCTAACAGGTAATCTTCTCTTCTTAAAAATCTAATCTGTGTGTACCTATGGTACCTACATACTACCTGCAGTCTCATTATTACGAATCACAATCATAATTATTATTTGGCATAGGTAAACTTACCTAACTTAAAACGTACCTTTTATTTAATCTACCTTTTATTCAGACTTTGATATGAATGTTCATTCATACCTATAGGTAGCAAAAACGCGAATAATAAAAATTTGCTTGATTAGAGCTACAAACCGAAACTCATTTAGAATTAACGCAAATTTAGCTTCGGTGACAGACGAACTGGGAAAACATAGAAAGAATTTCGGTTTTTGGTGCCAGTAATTGTTGGCTTAGGCAAGTACATCTTTATATCCGTCGGTCTTATTTCTGAAAGATCTGGCTCCAGAGGCATATAAAATTTCATTTCAGTCTTGTTTTTCATTCTCATGAAGGAAACAATATATGCATTAGCACTTTCTTTTTCAGTAATCAACGCGACGTAGCATATTTCAAGTTTTTTAGTTTCAAAACCCACCAAAACGTAATCGCCTACTTTCGGTTTTCTATTAATTGGTTTGAAATTTTCTTTCACTAATGGTAAATTATGTTTGGAGTTTTCATCTTCGTCATCCAAGTCAGAAAATCCTTTTTCACTTTGGCATAACACCATATCTACTTCTTCGCTAGTTTCTTCATCTGATTGTTTGACGTCATGTTTAGTCTTTTTGCGTCTTTGCTTTTTTTTTTTGTCACTCAGAACTGTCCGCTTTGTTTTCATGCTTGCGGATTTTCTTGCTTTAGCTTTGTTTCTTTCTACAGAGATTTCATTTTTTTCCGGCGTGTCCGTTGCAATCATGCTTCTACCCAACTTCCTTGGCTTGCGCCCTTCAGTTCGTGGGCCAGCTTTTAAAGGTGCCATAAAATCTTTGGGTGACTTGAATTTCATTAGGGTACCAGAAGAGGTGCTTGCGGCACCAAGAGTGTCGCAAGGCGGCGTCATTCCCCTAACCCTGTCTTCGACAGCAAAAGGCGGTGTTATTTCTCTTGGAGTAAGTAAATTCAAGTCCTGTGATGGTATGAACGCGTCATGCAAAAGGGATTCAGCAAAAACCCCATCTGTTTCCATTATGGATGGACTTTCACCTAGTGGTGGTGGAGAACTGACCCCATCTGTTTCCACCATGAATGCCATGAATGGACTTTCAGCTTGTGGTAGTGGAGAACTTCCAGCTTGTGATGATTGAGGACTTTCAACGAACGTTATATCTGACGAGGGACTGCCAGGACATATTGACTCGCAGCGCAGGTGGTCAGAGAAAGCAGATGTATGCAATTCTGTGGATGGTCCAGGCTGTTCCCTGTTGGTGATTGCTTTAGCAGCTGTGGTAGACGATCTTGAGGATGGTCCAGGCTGTTCCCTGTTGGTGATTGCTTTAGCAGCTGTGGTGGACGATCTTGAGGATGGTCCAGGCTGTTCCCTGTTGGTGATTGCTTTAGCAGCTGTGGTGGACGATCTTGAGGATGGTCCAGGCTGACCTCTGTCAGCGATTACTGAGGAAGCCGGTGTGGGCAATCCCGAGAAAGCTTCAGGCTGCTCTCTGTTAGTAACTTCTGATGGCAGAAAATCAACATCTTCAAAAATGTCTGCGTTATATGGAAAGATTCCACATTTTTTGAACGCTGCTGCTATATTCAATGGCGTCATTGCCTTTGGGTAAGCTTGACCCACACAGTCGGCGACATTGTAGATTGTCATTTGTTTGCCGGGGTTTCGTCGCAACCACGAATCTACGGCACCGTTATAATAAGTTTTAAATGGTCCGTTTAAGCCAACATCAAGTGGCTGCATTTTAGCTGTTGTGTGTGGGTGCAGAGTAAGAATACAGACCCCAGACTTTTTGGCCAAATCTAAAGCCTCAATACTTAAATGGGACTCATGATTGTCCATGATCAATAATGCGGGGTTTTCTGGAGACGCACATGTATGTGTTATGAAATGCTGCATCACTTGGACAAATAGCTCGGCATTCATCCACCCACTGGCGACAGCCAGTCCAAGGGACCCTGGAGGTGCACCGGTCAACATATAATCCTTGTAATTTTTTCTCGGGAAAACAAGCACTGGAGGTAAAGCTTGCCCTGAAGCGCATACAATAGCACACGTCGTGACTAGTGTCCCTCTTTCGCCGCTTGTTATCTGCCCTAGATTGTGCCGGCCCTTCGGAGCCATGACTTTTTTTGTTTTTTGTACGGTACCCGTTGCAGTTTCATCTAAGTTGTATACTCTACAGCCAGTTCCGAAAGTCGGGTGTCTGTCCATGGCATTTTGCAAATTGGTAAAAAAATTACCGACCGTGTGTCTATTAAAGGCAGTAGCCCGCGCTAGACTGCACGCTTCAGGCTTTTTTAATGATAAATCAGGGTGCCTACCCCTAAAAGATCGAAACCACTCGATACCTGCCAATTGGTCAGCCTCCCAGCAAGCAGGATATTTAATTTTATTTATACGTGCCATCTGGAACGCAACGCTTCGGACATCTTTACTAGAAAGGCCATAAAACTTTGCCGCGCAATCTATTACGTATTCTTTTAGTTCAGCTTCTTGTTCTTCCGAAAAGGTTCTGTTGACGTCGTAATTCGGAATTAATCTTTGATTTTTTAAGTTAGCATCATTTACAGCTGCAAACTTCTTTGCATAGCGATATAGCGTCGGATAATGAACATCACATTCCTTTGCCGCCTTTCTCAAACTCATCCCCGTCCTATATATTTGGATGGCACGTAACATATTTTCGGCCGTATGGTCTCCTTTTTTCCTCTTCAATACTTTTGTACGTCCCATCTGAATCAAAAAGATATACCAAATAGGTAAGCTTTTGTGTTTTACTAAGAATAGGTAGGTTACCTACCTAAGGTATTGTGTGTTTCTTGTAGACAAGGACCAACATGATATAAATATAGGTAGGTACCTATATTGGTCTTTGTCTACAAGAAACACACAAACAAACAACAAAAATCTTGTTTACCTACCTACGAGTAATTTTTTTAAAACAGGATTTTTATAAGGTTCATCAGTATTCCTAGGTTCACCCTGTTTTAAAAAAATAAAAAATATCTATTTATCGCCAGAAAAACCTACCTTGAACTTTTTTACGTGATCTGTGCTTAAAAAATGATGACTTGAGTTTAATTTATTAATTTCGTGGCATCTACATAAATAAACTTTAAATTTTATTATACCTATATATATTTTATTACCGCACCAGAATTTTGGCAACACCGCCCCAAACATGTAACAAAATATCCTCCCATTTTACTGACGTCAGAATATATTCCATACCATTATATTTATTGAGCTATTAAAAAAACATTTAAGTGTATTATTGAATAGTGGCACAATAGGAATGACAATCACAAATTATCATCACGAGGCCAAATCATGCTCATTCTCAAAACTTATTAAACACCCCTCGTATTATATAATTTCCTAAATGAACTACAATGAAACTAGCTAGTGCAACAATGAAACATGTTTCATTGCCCACCCCACTGGAATGTTTCAACGTGAGACAACCAGGTGGTTTTTTATTTCCGTTAAAAAAACTGTGACAAAGAGTGAACGATTTCCAATAATCTTTAGGTCTAAATATAGGTAAGAATATACTGAATGCATAAGAATATTGAACGGTAAGAACTCTTTATCAGTAGCATGCTAAAAAATCACCAAATATGGAAAAAAAATCTTACTTTGCCGTCGCGAAATCACAACTGTGCTCCTGGAGACGTGTTGCTTCGACGCGGCGCGTTCCCGAACTGGGCAGGCGGGGGGGTGTACTGAGCTTGTCCTTGCGTGATATACTGCACTGTTTGGCAACGTCGCGTTTTCGAGATATCGCAAAGTTTCAACGTGTACAATTGTTTCAATGTTCGACAGTTGACCCTACGTTTATACAAACTCCTATATAAACAGTCATGCCTAAAGAAACTAGAGTTACGCTTAGTTACCTACTACGAATCGCGGCGTGAAGATTTTGTGGGTGAGTCGTGAGGTAAGGTAAAAATAAGTTACAGAACAGCGGGGCTGAACAGAAGTGTATCGCACTCACACACTTGGCGCTAATGCCAGAGGATACTATCTCTCACGTACAGATGTATGAACCCAGATGATTCACTTATAACTTCAGTATCGCCTCAAACATCTAGAACTGGCCTCCATAAGAATGTACACATTGTGTACTACTTACTACGTGACTAATCCACGTTCATCTATTGTATAATACTTGGTTGTAAAATGTTCGTTTTTGTAGGATTCCCCTTAAAAATAATCCCGA
This sequence comes from Epinotia ramella, assembly GCA_947578815.1. NCBI lineage: Eukaryota > Metazoa > Arthropoda > Insecta > Lepidoptera > Tortricidae > Epinotia > Epinotia ramella. The sequence continues at coordinate 23,770,559 of OX388212.1, forward strand.
ACATGCCTCCGTGCTTCTAACAATGAAACCAATGCCATTCATTTCAGCGCAATAGTGTTCTTTTGTTTGGCAAAACATTGGCCACAACCACTATCAGCCATCGTGACCCTAATGTACAAACCTAACAAAACACAATAACATAATATAAAAACAAAATAAACCATACATTTTGGAACTTATATCAAAGCAATAGGATTCAAAGTTGATTACATATTTTAAGATGTACGTGCTTTTTCCAGTCCGCTAATTACCAAGGATAATGCCATTTATCAGCCAAGTTCAAGACACAATGACCATTGCACTGACAATGTTACTTGATGCACATTGTCTAAGCAGAACTTTGTAGCTTTGTTTTTGTCACACGATTTTAAACTGCGAGAGACCATTTGAGTATCGTTTTGTTTGTTTGATATTTCACATAATTTGATCTTCAGGAATAGCGTAGCGAATACACAGTCATGTGTTAGGCATGGGGAATAAACTACAGTGCTTGGTGTATAGGTTGGTCCAGCTGCACCAGGGACTTACGTGGGAAACACAAATCAGTGCGGTGTGTGGTAAACTTAGTAAGGCGTGTTTTGCACTGTCAAGAGTAAGCCACACCCTGCAACGTCAGATAGTTCGATCGTGCTATTTCGCTAGCATACAAGCGGTATTACAATACGGGCTAGAACTCTGGGGCCGAGCAGCTGTTTGGCAGCGTGTGTTCCGTTTGCAAAAGCGCGCACGCGCGTGCGCACTCTAGCCCGCGCCGCGCCGAGCACGACGAGAGCGCCAAAGGACATTTTATAGCGCTCGGTGTCCTCACACTACAATCAATATTCAATGCTAGTGTACCAAATAGCAGTGTACTTACCGCACTTAGCACGATCTCCCACAAGCTCCGTAAGACTAGGTAATAGGACAGTCCTTGTTGCGGGTCCAGTGGTCTACAATAAGTTGCCACCAGATCTGATGATGGAGACAGAAGGTGGCCATGGGAATCCAGCACTTAACCGACGTAACCCCGTTGAGTTTGGGCTCGTTAGAATCGTCTCAACGAGTAGTTGATGACGGTACGACAGAAAAGTACAATCGGCAATAAAAACTTGTATCAAAAATTAAATATTTGACAGAAACTTATTTAAATACGATGGTGGCAAACAAGCATACGGTCTGATAGTAAGCAGACACCGTAGCCCATGGACGCTTTCGATTCTAGAATAATCGACAACACGTCTTCGGAAGTACTGGCGACCTACAAGTCTAGACTAGACTACAAAGCAAGTAATAACTGCGACGGTGAGCCTCCCAGCATTTAAAATTAAATTTAAAAAGAGGCTTATTGAGCAATGCTTCTATAGATTTAAGGAATTTATTGAATTTAAAGAAATAAGAAATAATGTTAGTAAGTAACGGCCGTATTCATAAACTACAAGCCTGTTTTAACTAAAATGGCTTTAAAATTCGTTGGTCCTTATCTGTCACTTTGACATTTGAGTTCGTAAGAAAGAGACAAAGCATATTTTATTTAGCACAGGCATTTTAAGTTTTATGAATAAGGCGGTTAGTGTGTAACGTAGTGTAACATGAAATGTACCTTATAATCGAATTATGTTAATTATTGTAAATGTATTATACAGGATGTTAACGGGGTCATGATCCGGAATGACAAAAAGCGAATAAGATGACATACTGAACAACCTTTCCCATGGGACCAACCACGAAATCGCAAAAAAAAAGAGCCAATTAAGAGTTAACTGTGAGTTAACTGCGATTTAATTGAGAGTTAATGTATGGAATACCTGGTTTTTTTTTGCGATTTCGTGGTTGGTCCCATGGGAAAGGTTGTTCAGTATGATCATCTTATTCGCTTTTTGTCATTCCGGATCATGACCCCGTTAACATCCTGTATTGTAGATGACTATGAATAATTAGTTTGACTTGTGTTATTACCAATAAAGTATGTCTATGTCTATGTCTATATAGATGTATGAATTAGTGTTAGCATCGGCAGTTGTTGATTGTGGATCGTAGATCTTATTTAGTCTTCGTTAACTTTGAGAAGAATTAGTCGTTTTTTAAAGATGTATCGTATCAATATGCACTCGTATTGATATAAATTGAGGAAAGTTTCAGCCGTTTCGGGTAGTGACATATTGTTTAACAATATCGCCTACAAAATTATTTATAAGGTGAGTCGGGGCAAGTGTTATATTTTTTTTTAAGTTACATCCAAATAGTGTTTGGGATCTTATTATTGCATTCATTCGTATAATAAAGCGATAACATATAAGTAAAATTTATATATTTTTAATTGAAACCACTTATCAAGCAAAGAACCTAATAAAAAATGCACTTTTTTTGTAAAAAAAAAAAAAAATCGGCATGACTGTTCCTCTTGCCCCATGACTGGGGTAAGAGTATCGTACGTACCTAACTTGAACTAGGTTAGCTCCAGTGGATTTACGTATTTAGTAACACAGTTGGTAGACGCTGTCAAGATAATGAATTCCTTAATAAGTTGAAAAACTCTACAAAATTCTGAGAAACTGCGTTTATACATATATTCTGGGGCAAGAGTGTCATAGTAAGTGTTATCAGGGGTGACAAACCACCTAACACTTAAATTAAAAAAATAATGCTTTGAATTTTTTAATTCACTTTGAATACTATACTATTTACGAGTACCTATAGGTTACTTTCGTCTTTAACCAATAAAAATCTTTATTTTATTTTTGGTATACATATTATACCAATTTACCGCATTTTATCAGGTGACAAGAACTGAGGCGATTTTTTGTTTTGTACGTAATTGTAATTGTGTCACGATATGGTTGATTATTTATGTTTTTGAGTGCTTGAACCCAACATCCGCATCCTAAAATGTCGAAAAACCGCATACGCAGTACGCACATGCCTGAATTAAACAGTGCCAATTTGTAATAAAAAATGACAATTTATAAAAGATTTGACCGCCCTGACATGGGGTAAGAGTAGCTTATGACTCTCTTCCCCCGGACTGAACTGGCACTCTTGCCCCACTTAAATAATTTGAGGTAAAAAATTTAATGGCTTGATAAAAACTTATAATCGATAGGAATTACAGAAAATAACGATGTAACATAAGAAATAAACTATAAATATTCGACTTACGAACAAACAAATCCGAATGAACAGCCATAAATCACACAAAACCGCTTTTGAATTATACACGTGCACTTCCACTTATCACAAGTCGTAACCAGTCAAAATAAACCGCGTTTTGTTTCAATACGGCGTGTGAAAGAGACATCTAAGATATGATGATGGAACGAATACACGCCTGTCTGTTTTACCGACGGTACAAAAAGGCGCTCAATTCAATAGAATTAGCTGGAGAAGCTTTTGACCCTCTTCCCCCGATGTTACTCTTGCCCCGACTCACCTTATCGTAGGTAGGTAAGTGAAATCCAACAGAATGAGTACCACGTTTACCAAACAGATATGTTTAGTAACGAATGATTTACTACTAAAGCCGGGTGTAGGAGTTCGAAACCTATTATGAAATATATAGTAGATATTATCTTATATGACTGATTTACATAGAAAGGTATCATATCCACGTTGTGGGTGGGTTTTAACTCTTAACAAGCTGAATGTGTTTATGCAACCACAGGTACTTAAATACCGGATGTTTTATGGACAATTTAGTTTTAACTTCAACGTTAACGGTCAATTATTTTGCAACAAAAACGTAGTTTCTATTGAGTTTCTTTACTTCGCTAATTTGAAAAAGGCATTCAGAATCGTCTGTGCATATCGAGTTGCACAAAAACATTATTTGGACGTTGTTTTTTTAACCAATGTTCAGTAAATTGTAAAATGCATCCGAAAAACTGTTTAATAGTATATTATGTTTTTTATTTGATACAATTCTTTTGTAGTTTATCTTTTGTACCTGTAGACTCTAACAGGAATAAAACTAGGCACAATACAATTTTATACAAGGAGGTACGAGTAGATGCCCATTTTAACGACATTTCATCATCATCATATCAGCCGAAAGACGTCCACTGCTGGACATAGGGCTCCCCCAAAGAGTGCCAAAGCGACCGGTCCTGCGCCACTCGCATCCAGCGGACTCTCGCAACTTTTACCAGGTCATCACTCCACCCTTGTGCTACCCACGCCACGCCTTCCGGTACGTGGTCGCCACTCGAAAACCTTTCCGCCCCAACGGCCATCGGTACTACGTGCTATGTGAAGATATTGTTAGACATTTCGTAATTAATCTCGGTAAGGGCATTTATTTGTGTGATGAGCACGAATATTTGTTCCTAAGTCGTGGATGTTTTCTATGTATTTAAGTATTTATTTATCTATATAAGTATGTTTATCGTCGTCTAGTACCCTTAGTACAAGCTTTGCTTAGTTTGGGACTAGGTCGATTTGTGTAAGATTGTCCCCTAATATTTATTTATTTATTTATGAATGGAACGTTATCTAGGTACGGCATGGTCGGCAAGATTCTTTGAAGTCGGGAAGAGTAAAGGTATCTTGAAAAAAATGAATAGACCGCAAATGCATCTACACGACTATAGCAGGGTGGCCCGTGAGCTGTGTCGCAGCGAGTTAGACAATCCGTCTCCATCTAATTCGAACACTTAGAAAGAGAGTCTATGTCGCCGCGACACAGCACGCGGGCCGTTTTGTGATAGTTGTGCTGATTTCATTTGATCCAAGGTTCAAAAGAAACTACTTTGCATTTTTTATTTAACTGTGCAACAGTGGTTTCAACGGTTAGGAAAGGAATGATTTCTGTTCCACGAGGGTACTAATACTAATGGAATATTGATAAAAACTTTGTATAAAGTCAAGTTTATATTCTCAAAAGGGGTAGGCAGAGCACAATTTAAGGGGGTGAATTGGAAATTATCGCGTCATTCGAAACGCTGTTCTGACTAGATTAAGAAACAATAAAATCTGATTTTCGGATATATAATTCGTGACTATATGACTGTTTATCTGATTTAATCGATATATGATGAGGTACCTATTAATCGAAATGTGTCCAAAAAAGCCATTCCCGAAGAGTGTTGCATCTCTTTCTCGTGCGCGGAAGGCATAAGCGTGTCTCTGGTCGACTCGAATCAAGGCATCCCCTTAATTTAGTTTTGTCTTTTGATGATTGAAAAAACTGTGAAATTGCAGTGATGCTTGCTGCCCATCGCCTACAACCAACATCACACTTCAATCCTTTTTCTATTTACTATAACACCCACCAGAATAAAGGAGGGGGGTCGTGTTTTTCTAACCCGTGGGGAAGTTAAAGCTTTATGTGGTCGGATTGTACATAAGCATCTATAATATCTATATTGCCTACTAAGGTGTCCCGCTTTCGATCAACACGTGCTGTTCTTTTGATGGGAATTTTAGAACCTTGTTACAGCATACGTAAAGCGGTTCCTCTTACTTTTCACAAAGTATGTCATTGCAAGAGGGTTCCAATACAGTTTACAATAGGTTGCTGACTCCTGACACAGATCGCACGTGTGCTCAGTATTAGACAAATTTTGGCACTAGTAAACATTTCCTAAATACAGACATACCTAATTACAGAAACTCTATTGTCAAAAACATACAAAGCGAATTGGTTAACCCCAAATACAGACTTACGATTGAATGTGAACTTTATACGATTATGCGTGAAGTACAAAATCGAATGCAACGTGCAGTGCAGTGCATTATGCACTCGTAGTGCGACGGAAACGTAAATCATGGATCACAATTGCAATACAATTTCATTACAATACTATATAGATTGAATATAATTTAGATGCGACTTGGTGCTTACAGTTGCTTGCAATGAAAATGTGTTGTTTATTAAAAGACAAGCTGCCCTTAATTATTATATTATTTCCTTAAAAAGTCCATAGGCTCGGCACCGCTAGCCATCATCTGAAGTATTCATGTTTGCCGAAGTAGTCCGATAAATAGGCACTTGACATTAGTGGATGAAAGACAGTATTTACGTTCACGCCACCCCGTAAAGAGGCAATTACCGCCCGTTTGCGTGCTAAAAATTCCATTTCCTGGACAGGGAAACACGTAAAATGTTGTACTCAGCACGGGCGGTGATAAACCAGGAATCGGCTTGCAAATTTTTCGGCTCAGGCGTCAAATAGGTACATACGACCTGAGTCATTCTTTATTTTACCACCGTAGGTCAGTAATGTACAGTCGCGGAATGAAAAGGTTGACCACTTTTGGACCTTAACGACTTTGAAATAAGGCCGAAAAGTGGTCAACCTTTTCATTCCTCGACTATACAGTCAGCATCATATAGTTAGTAGCAGCCAGAGTAGCTAAATATTTCGTAACACATCTTATTCTTACAGTAATAAAGACGTGTACCGAAATATTTGGCTACCTTGGCTGCTAAACTATATGACGCTGACTGTACTATTGTTATTCCTTATCTAATTAGTAGTCCATCTATCGTCGCAGGAGCGGTCATTTAACCCTAGCTAATAATAGTTATCACAATGCGCCGGCGCGTAAATAGCTCGGTAGTATGTTTAGAAACGGTTAATTTATGATTTGCGAGCTAGAAAAAAATATCGTGATTTAATAAAGATTAGATTCTATTTTTAAAGGTTGTTTTACTACCTATATGTATATATAGGATATGTATATCGTCGTCTCAGAGGACTACCATGATTGACATAGTAAAACTAGCCCCATATTTTCCTTTGATACCCTAGATAAACGAAGAAACGTAGACGAACTTGTCTGTTAAAATTCTAATGTAATCGAATGAGATAACTTGTGTTAACTTGACTGTATTAATGCTTAAATGTTCTGAAATAGCTCGCTTTTAGTTTTAGCCCACTACGATACATTAGCTGGAACCTTAGCTGGGATCAAAGAAGGGTAAACATAAACATACAAAAAGTGCTTTAATCAGCTCTCTCCGATGTAAATATAGGTTAGTATGAAGCTTAAACGCATTTAGTTTTACGTGAAATTTTTAGGAATATACTATGTTTTAGCAGTCTAATGGTTGGCAGGAAGTTGGTAGGAAGCTGAAGATAATGGGTTCGAATCGAACTCCGGTAAGGGAATAGTACATTTCAATGCTAGTGCGGAAAGTATGTCATTACGTCACGAGTGCGGAGATATAGGCAACACTCGGGACGAATGAAGAATGACATTTCCGCACGTGTATCGAACCACGTTTTTAATACAGTTGCGAAAAAATAAGAAAAACAACCAGTAGGTAAGGAATTCGAAACTTTTATATTATTAATTCTGTAACATCATTGTCGTTCAAAAATATTTTTTTTTTAATACAGTTCTATCTTATTTATTTTTTATAAGTATAGGTATATTGAATGGTACAATTTGTCCAATGATTGAATGGGAAAAGTGAACGCTGAGTGCTGACGCTAAACAGCTACGTAGTAGCACTTTTTGAGCAACTATATTAAAAAATATTTTGTGTGACGAGCATTAATATTTGTTTCCGAGTCTTGGATGTTTTCTATGTACTTAAGTAATAAATTAATTAATTAATTTAAAAAAAATAGCTAAATCAGGAACTAGTTCGATTTGTTTTAAAGTACAGTTGACATCAAAGATATGGATGTACATTTTTCGCCTGGCGTAAGGTGAAAAAGTGTTAGTTAAACATGTATATGGCGTAGACTGTACCTACTATGTCCATAATGTATACTGGTGAAACATTTTATGCAATCGCATGAGTCGGTCTAGAAATACCGGTAACATTTTACTTATACAAACTCAGTCCCTGAAGAGATAGACATTAAATCTGAAAATAACACTCAATTCTATGCTTTAAGTCATGGTAATAGGAATTACTTTTAAGGCCTAACATTTTTGTTTATCTAATCTCAAAACGGCTTCGTTTCTTAACCTATGACCAAGAATTTCATAAACATTATTTCAGTTTTCAGTAACACTACATACCAAAATTAACCTTCCTTCAGCGCCTTAGAGTCTTTTTGAATAACTCGGTTTTATTCTGTTATTTTTTAAAATCAGTCCAATCTAACCTAACCCTTCGTTCAACTACGTTAAGGCTTGGATTTAAATAGCACTAGAGAATCATCAAATCACAAACACATGCAACAAGGCCTCAAAATGAAAACACTACGGTTGCTTTTCAAATGCCTCCAATGGTGGTTAATCAATGCTGCTATCTTGAACCTTGACACAATGGATTAAGGTTCATATTTTACTAGCATTACTGATTAGTATCAGATAAAACAGGCTGTTCGGGCAACCTGTTAGGTTAGATCACAGTAATACAATAAAAAGAGCATAAGTGCGTGGTGCATCGATGGCGCTTGCGTCCTTTGTCGACTAGTTAGGTAAAGTTAGCGCATCCACAGATTCCGTAGCAACGGTAGTATAGTACAGAGACTATAGAGTTACAGAAACGTCATGCTCTCACGTTCTGAGGGGTTACCGCGAAGTGAAAACGAACTTCGTTCGAGTATCTCCCTCTCTGTCGCACTTGCCAGTTCGAGCGATAAAGACGGAGATACACGAACGAAGTTCGTTTTCGTTTCGCGGTAGCCCCTCTGGACAGGTTTGGTTTTGCTTCCCATTCACTCGTTAAAAGAGGAAATTGAATGGCCGCGTAATCATTTGACTCTCTGTGAGCTGTAGGTAGACCTTGGTGAGTCCTTCTCGAAAAAAAAAGTACAAGAATGGATTGAGAAATGCGACCTGTAGAGGAAAACAGCCGGACAACAGGACATCCGCCGGACAGACGTACAATACGAAAGCATTTTTGCCCAAGCCGAAACGGAGAACTTCGTTCGCTTCGCTCGCTGGTTCAATTAGATCAGAGGTCGGCAAACTACGGTCCGCGGGCCCTTTCCGGCCCGCGGAAAGAAAGCAGAGAGTCCGGCCCGCGATGAAACCAAAATCTTAGCCCGCACGAATTTATATAAGACGCTGTCAACACCAGAATGAGGATTTTGGATAGCGCGCACACTGTCTATTTGCATCGGAGTAAACGAGAGCCAGTGTTACTGGGCGGCCCGGTTTTTGAAGATAATATTACATAAATATTCAAATAAAAAAAGGGTGGATTATTTGTGAAATATGACTCGTTAGCGGTTTAGGTATGAATAGGTACGTTGACTTCATGTTTTTAATTGCAGACCCATACGTCATAAAAATAAAGACAGAACCGTTATAGTTATAGAAATGTGATTTTAAGACCAATCTTTGCAATTATTTTCTATCGAGCCGATTTCGTTCAATCATGTATCGAGCCCGTCCACGGTCTTTGAAATATGGTGAATATTAACATATATTTTAATTGATGTGCTAGAACAAATAGTTTTTCTTAAAAAACTGCTTAAATAACATCAATTTCACCAAATTAGGTCTTGTCAGCCTCTAAAAGTTTGAAGACCCATGAATTAGATGGATGTGGTGGGGCTATAATTCATTCATTCCTTATTCTCTTGACACTGGCTGGAGTCGTGTGTAAATACTCGATATCTACATTTTAGAACATTAACAATTGGTATTTGTAGATACGTATATAATTACGTGCTATAATATATATATACAGGGTGTCCAGTAAATAATGGATAACCTTCTAACCACCAATAGGCCACCGTAGGCTGGTCCAGAAAAAACGAAAAAAAAAAAACCTAAATAAAAAAAAAAAAATAAAAAAAAAAAAAAACAACAACAACAAATCAACAACAAATCATTGCATTTCTCGTTACCACGATGATAACAGTCAAATAAGGAACCGAAAACTTAAAATTATGAAGTGTGAAAAAAATAAAATAAAAAAATAATAATAACAATAATAAAATAAAAAAACAACAACAAATCATTACATTTCCCGTTACCACGATGATAACAGTCAAATAAGAAACCGAAAACTTAAAATTATGAAAAGTGTGAAAATCTCGAAAACCAGGGAACTTTTACTAAACCCTAAAGTGGATTTTCTGGACCAGCCTAAGGTGGCCTATTGGTGGTTAGAAAGTTATCCATTATTTACTGGACACCCTGTATATAATCTTGACATACTATGTCTTAGGTAAGTTCACAAAGCAAAAGGGTAACATATCAGCGGTTCGAGGTCTATATTACAGTGAATATTTTAATACAACCATTTCCAGTGTTTCATTTTGAGGTTGTATAAAAAATGTTTGAGATCAGTCGTTTCAAAGGTTTCTTATAATCGGACCAGGTTTATTGCTGTCTAAAAAAGATATGACCTATCATTATAAGATTAGCATATGTCGACGACCATCTTCGAACGCCGCGCCTCGGGCTTTCCGATCGAGTTAACAGTTAACATCATACGAGTATATTATTTAAGAATAGACATCAAATATAAGCAATATAACTTCTCAAATGGCAAGTAGGCACTTCCACTATCATAAGATATACGTATATGTACTTATAGATATGTATCCAAATCAAATCAAACAGATTGGCAAAGTTTATATTAGATAATCGGTGATAGTTATTAAACATTCATAGGTGCATCAAACTCCAATAAAGAATCGAAAGAAGATCCTAGCAATAAATTTAAATATCTAATACACAAAACAAAAAAAATCTGCATTATTTGATTTAGTTACCGATAATCTGTTCCAATGCACTATATCGTCATGACAAGTAAAAAATTGAGAATCCATTCAACACTAAACATTTCCATACGTTATTGCCTATATTGCACATTCGAGTTAATCATGATCATTGAAGTGTGAATCTTGTTTATAAAGTTTTAAGGTTCATTGTAACGGTGGAGTGAGTCTTTTTGAAAAGGCGTTTGTCATTTGTTCCACTAAATTGCGCATTGTCAACCTCAAGTAAAACATAAACACAGAATGTCCGGCGCGGCCTCACCTATCTACAAAACTGCAAGATACTGAATACGTATAAAAATAATAATGTGAATATATGCATTACTGAATATGCCATTTGTAGTTTTGCGTCATATGTTTATTCTACTTACTTGCACCTCAAGCCGCTTATAAATGTCAACCTCGAACAAAACTCAAATAAACTGATTGCATTCACAAATCTATCCTCCACTACGCTTTACACCGACCAGCTTACCTCCTAGCCTCTTTACTCATAGTTCTCACGTATCTGGGGGTCAAATTACACTAGCAGCAAGCCAAGACCGCTGGAAATTAGTTTATAAATGGGCAGTGTCCACTTACCGCGGCCTTTAGTTCACTTGTCTACAAAAACGACGACCTTGCGCATACGCCGATTGCTCTCCTTAATTTGCGCGTTGATGTCTGTGATGTTTCGTAACACTGCGAAATGCAAAGCATTACACACGTCAAGCACTCTTTTATGGTCTATTGTATGTACGATGTACGATAGCCAGGATGTTTGTATGTTTTAGTATTGTAGTGTATATATTGTTACTAAGTACGCAGCTAGAGCTGTAGAACTCACGAGTGGCTTCATATTTTTTTATTTCGAGAAACTGACTCGACAGATGAATTCTATACAATCATCGAACCTGCACACACAAAATTTCACGAGAATTGGTTGAGTAATGCGACCTATATGTAGATGAGAACAGCCGGACATACGACAGAAATTAAGCCCAAGCTGACACGCAGAACTTCGTTTGTTTCGCTCCTCATTCAATTATTCAAAGCATTAGGTATACTATACCTGGCTAAAATAGAAATCTGTATTTTAGCCAAGTATATTCAGGAATTTCATTATATTTTTCTAAACCTGCCTTATAGGTACTCCAGGCAAAATACGGTTTTGAAAAACATTAATTTATAATAGCGTTTTTTTTGTTGATTTCATTTTAAAATGTTATTCTAAGATGCTGTATTCAAGAATCCGACAAACTTTCCACCTGGAAGTAATTATGTAGATTTAAATTAAGCATGCATTGTCTTTGTTTGTATGATTTAACTTGAATATAATATATAGATATAAATGATGTAAATGAACCAAAATAAAGACAACAATATTTATAAATATTTTTCTGACTTTTTAGAAGCTAGTTAATTTATCATTCAGGATATTAAACACGCGTTCTTTATATGCAACATTACCTCACTCGTGTTTTATATTTTTATACACGGATTAAGATGCGTTTGTGTTGTACCTCGGAACAAGGCGTATTTATGAACACGGATCAGTCGATGAGTATTAAGTACACGCCTAAAAAAGTTAATTCTGTTTATGAAAACCAGTTTTTATGTTTAAAAAAATATTACGAGTGCAGCTGCTAAGCTAACCACCCAGCAGCATGTAATAGTTATTTACGATACAAGTGCCGAAAATAGGAAATTCGACCGGTTTCGGACCGAAGGGAGTGTTTTAAATCGCCACGAGTTGCGAATTACCTATTCGCATTCGCACGTGTATCGTACAACGTTTTACTGTACATACTCTTTAAAGTTTCGACATATGCACGAAAAGTGCTCTTTTCCGCACTAGTGCGGGAAAGTAGCACCATATGCACTGTAAATTTAGATTGCAAACAGTGTATTTTATTTAAATATTTTAATTGCCATACGATAAAAAAATCCAAAAACTGTCACGTTTCAATCAATCTGTTCGATGAAATGTATGTAACGGGTCACCAAATGATGACTAGACCTTACACCTCTTAACAGGCAATAAGAGGGCACAGGTTCGAGCCCTGTCTTGGCCTTCAGACGATGAGACAATGATGGTTTATTTTTCCATATTTGTTATAATGTGTATCATATATTTCATGTCTAGACCTGTTAATAAAAACGTGACAAGACGGACCGACAAAGCAGTCAAACAGGTGTCTGTCGCCATATTAGCACTGTTTTGATGCAAACCGCGAATGAGATTCAAGTCACGAAGTCGCATAAACGCTATATTATAAAACACTGCTTTATTGGACAGCCAACAATGTTATAAAACACATTTTTATTAGACAGCCCACAAAGGTGACTGGTCGCACCAAAAATAATACCCACGCTTTCCTAAGCAGCCTGGCAAAGGAAATTGAACTTAGAAACTAAATGCCTCAATGTCGATAAGGATTTGCATTTGGTTTCGGTCGATGACATTTGAGTTTTGCATTTTAAATATTTGAATATATCAAAGTGTATAAAATTGGAAATTGTATCTAAAAGTTTATTATTTAGTGTTTGAGGTAGATAGATGAAATTAAAAAAAAAAACAATCAATTGGCTTATTTGACTAAAATATTTTCTGGGGCGTAATGATCTTTGGAATATTATACCCTGGGTAATATTATAATAGTTTACTTAAATAGATATTCAGATTCATTAATTACACAATACAAGAAGTTTTTATAAATTACATTCATAACAATTTCAAAGAATCCCTATTATGATCGTCAATACATGGAATAAAATACAATAGAATAATAAAAACAAGACGAATAAGGAGAAATCAACAAATAAATTAAAATAAATAGCATGTCAAAAATGTCAACAAAATGATAACTTGTAATTACGTGTTCGTATTAGTCGATTGCACTAATATGTAAGACAAAGTGCTCTTAAATATTTGACACGACTGTTTCTATAACTTACACCCCACAATTCTGGGATATTTCACGAGATTTAGGTGGATATACTGGATATCCAACAGTGCGATACGAAGCTGTGTTTTCGTATATTCGTAGCGAACACGCCAGAGGCTCTAGTATAAGTTTTACCGAAACAAAACTTTACGATCGCGTTTGCGCGTTACCCTCAATTTGTATGGGATTTGACAGCTAAACGCGAACGCGGCGGTCGTAACGTTTTGTTTCGGTAAAACTTATACTAGAGCCTCTGCATGTTACTACTGTAAAAGCCACTAAGCACGTATATCCGTCTAATATTATAAATGCGAAAGTGTGTCTGTCTCTCGGTCTGTCTGTTACCTCTTCACGCTTAACCGTTGGACCGATTCTGATGAAATTTGTTATAGAGATAGTTTGAGTCCCGGAAGGACATAGGATAGTTTTTATCCCGGTAATGGGTGTGGGGTGACAAATTCCACGCACGCGGACGGAGTTTGATAAAGGTTAGTAGAACTATTTGCCAGCTGCATACAATTTAAGTGACATTTACAGGTTATTTATATCCACAAGCCGCTGGTAACTTCTTTATAGGTACAGCGAGAACTCGAGTATTTCGCAAGAACTGGCAACTCCTATTTACGTTCTTCCGCGGTAGGATACCCTCATGGCTTGCAGATATCAAAGGCAAATGTTAGCATCTGGATTTCGTTAAGTTAATGCTTTGTATATCCTGTTTCCAAGCAAGCGCAGTTAACATAATGTTTGCCTAGGTAATGATTAATTTAACTGGATCCTGTGCAATGCTGTGGTTGTAATTTATAGTTATAATTAAGTAGGCAATTAAATGATTAATGCGATTTATTTACTACCGGATACATTGCCTACTAATTTAAAAATACTTAATAATTGTGAAAGTGGGGTTCGGTGGTTATTACGGCTGAACTCTTTCATGAACGTGTTTTAATTCATGATTGTAAAGGATTATCTCGAACAAAATCAAGAGTGACAAATCTACATGCAAAACTTAAATATAGGCTCAAATAATATTAATATACTTAGGTAATTACATTGCCATTCCGATGTTGTATTGGCCGAAGTGTCAGAATGTCCAAGCGGTCATAATGTCCAAGTGTCGGAACTACCCAGGCAATAAAGCATGTACATGTACAGATGCTAGAATGACCTCTTGTCGTCATGTCCACCTGTCAGAATTACCAAGGGGTAATACTAGTAATATCGGCTGCACCGAGGGATAAATAAGTCGAAATTGGAACATTGGAACTTATCCTTTCCAAAATGAAGTTGTACCCGTTTAGCATATGGCAGTTTGGTTGTAAAAAGTACCAGGCGAGCATAACACCAGTAGCAGTGACCCTAGTAGCACGACGCAGACCGCTGTTTGTACACAAGGAGCATTGTTGTAAAGTCGGCCGCCAACAATGGACCCGTAGGTGACGGGGTAACTGTCAGCTCGTATATTAATAACAGTGATGACTAATTAGTTTTCGACAGCTTGCCTAACTACATACTTTATTACAAATAATTTACTTCAAAAAAAATCGGCCAAGAGCGTGTCGGGCGTCTCAGTGTAGGGTTCCGTAGTTTTTCGTCCAGAAATTACTTTGTAATTTTTTTCAAAAACTTTTCAACCTATCAAGTTCAAAATAATTTTCCATATTTTTAAAACTTATGGTTCAAAAGTTAGAGGGGGGGACACATTTTTTTACTTCTGGAGCGATTATCTCCGAAAATATTAACATTATCAAAAAATGATTTTGGCAAACCCCTATTCATTTTTAAATACCTATCCAACAATATATCACACGTTAAAGTTGAAATGAAAAAAAAAACACTCCCCACGTTACGTATAGGGGAGGTACCCTAATACAAACAAAAATTTCACTTTTTATATTACCACTTTGTCGGCGTTGATTACATATTAGTACCAAATTTCAGCTTTCTTGTGCTAACGGTTACTGAGATTATCCGCGGACGGACGGACAGACAAAGCGAAACTATAAGGGTTCCTAGTCGACTACGGAAACCTAAAAAACAAAGCTTGAACCGACTTCAATTCAGGACTCTGCCAAGCCACATGACCATTTGCACATTTCCTTTCCACTTTACTACATTGAACTGCTTACCGAAAGCAATCATTATAGAAATAAACCCAAATCCCTATATGTGGGTCTATTCCTCAAGGATGTCAGAACCATCTTTGGCACTACATTATATGTTCGTATGAATGCATGTGATGAAAACATAACTTACATGCACGTTTGAAACGTGAATATGTGGTTAACTATGTATTAAGCACAAGAAAGACGACTTTTGTGTTTTTAACTCTTGTCTTGTATGACCCAATTCCAAAACCAATATTTTAACGTGTACTAAGTACTACTTCTACTATACTATATTTATATGTAGGCAAATGGGGAGACCACCCCAAATAACCAAGTGTGATGTCGGCTAATGAAGATCTGGCGTCTACTCCACTAACACAAACTATTAATATTTATTTATGCCAAAGATGTAACCTATAACAGTGACACGGATTCGAGGAAATGAAAGTCGAAAACAATCGCTAAGTATAGATCTAGTATATGGGTAAGGCCGTTATTTCTTGTTCCTGATTAAGCAGTTTAAATCGTCTACATTTTAATCACTTCCAGTGTGTTAGGTACGCCAATTAGCCATATTAATGGATTACTAAAATTCGTAACACACTGGAATTGATTAAAATGTAGACGATTTTAACTGCTTAATCAGGAACAAGAAATAACGGCCTTACCCATATCTTATGTGAAACACGTACAGCAGACAGCATAAGTGCATGGTCATTCCAGAAACAGAATCGCTTGTCCGCCGATCCTACGCCATCTATGAGCACGACGCACGACTATTAGCGAGATTTCACTAGATGGCGTTGTAAGCAATTTTTTGGCAAAAATAAAATTGATGTTTTTATTGTCTTTTAAAACTGCATTCTTGTGGGTTACCACCTATTATTTTTACATTATATTTATCAAGTCAACTCCAGCGCGTTGCCAATTTTTTTGTTTGTCACTCACCTTTTTGTGGATTTATTCATATTTTTCTTATGTTTGCGCTACGAGGAAATATTCAAACATCGAATAAATTACAAAAACACTGATTCCCACCATAACTTGGCTGGGCGCAGATTTGAACTCGGAACCTTCCAGTGATGATAACTTAGGTCGAGGTAAACCTGTCTAGTTACCATTGGGCCATTATGATAGTCGAAAGATTGGTTGAAATTCGTCATCAGTTTAATTTTGTATGCAAATATTCGTCACATCACAACTACGAATAATTGAGGAGGGTAGACTGTATTGTAATACATAACTACCATCCAATTTCTTATATTTCTTATGGCACTTACTTCTTGTTCGTTTGTCGGCCATTTACGATTCGATTTCCTTCTATACAACCATAACAATGAGTTCTCGATTGATCTAGTTAAAAGATCACAATTAATTGGTTAAATATAATGTAAACGTAAGTATATAGTGTTTACATATGTTTTGTAATATATATTATACCTTACTACATGCTCGTATCTTACATTGTTCTTATTGTGTATTTACGAATACAGTTGTTACAGCGAAAAACGGTTCTTTTATGGGCACAAGAGGAAGGATGTCGTAGACCAGGTCTCATTGATGCCGCGCATTATGAAGCTGTGAAGATGACCTATACGAAGAAAATTTGTTTAAGCGGATAACCCACATTCCACACAAGCGAAAACCCAGTTCGTCGTTGCTAACGGAAGGCCAGAAAACAAGGTTGTCATTTGGCCTATGATATGGCTGTCTGAAGTGAAGAGTGAAAAAGTGAAGTGTATAAAATCCAGTCAACAGGGCCATTTAAGTTTATGGTGTTATAATAAAACGCGCCGTGATAATGGTCGCGTAGTTCCTAATATAGAAAAAGAGCAGATGCTGTCGCCCAAAGAGTACGGATTACGTTAAGATTTATATATTCTATAAACCGGGTTATCCTAAATAAATTTAAAAAATATATATTGTTTCAGTAGGTAGGTATTAATATGCCGTTTGCTTTGTTTTTTTATATTCCTTTATTATTTAAAATATGATATTTCATAAGATCAAACAAGTGTAAGTAACGGTGAAAGCCCAAATAAAATTATTATGATTATTTTCAAATCAATAACACAATAATTCATGGTTTGAACGCTCACATATAGGTAAAGATATATTATGGCAATTAAAACCTTAATGCGTTCTGCTGATTTGAATGTTAGATAACCCGGTTGTAAGCTAATATTGTCAATATTATATTTATTGGGGTGAAGCTTCAATCTTTTTCCAATTATGGAAATGAAACTTAAGCTATTACCTCAATAAAAATGTTAAAAAGTTGATAGGTAACTATTACTAAGTAGTATTATAAAATTTGCTTTAACAGAACTGTAGTGAACAAAATAAACATATTAAAACATAAAATGCTGTTTTAATTATTTAAGTTATGAATATATAACTTTCTTTATGACTAATATTTGTATATAAAAAACTTTCATCTATAGAAATAGAACAAATATAAAAAAATACAAAAACATAAACCTCCCATTAGCTGGGATTCGAACCTCGATCGTTCTAGGCCGCTGAGCCAAGAGCACATGTCTTAATCCATTGAGCTATCTCAACATTATAGGTAATGGTGGAAATATAGCATTCACATACCAGTGGTATCGCACTTAAATACAGCTATTATAACGTAGCATTTAATAGCCTTTTTAATAATTATACTAATATGAGAATATTTCTGGTGATAACAGGTGTCAATGTATAGGTATTTAATGTGCCTAGTATAGTGCTTATTTTCCGCGGTATCTCTAAATAGTAGCGCCAACAACGCCATCTAGTTTAATTACTGCGCACCACGTGCAACTGTGTGAGCAGCAGACGTCAAACGATGCAAGCGAAACTGGGCCGTAAGGTGTCCATGCATTATTGCAGCCGATAGTACATAACGTGTGCCGCCATTGTTCGACACATGAAGCTACTCCTCGTAAGAGGCAGGTGCTTGTTTAACAAGTTACCAGTTTAAACGAAATTGATAGGTATGACAATATGCCTAATTATGACGACCTCAAAATTGTCTCGCTTGCTAATGTTAGCTTGATATGCTGTGCTCAAGCAGTCGGCCTGAATGATGATAATTAAGAAGACACCATAGCCAAAAACGCGTACGGCTCCCGAGGAGTCATAAGCGCGTTGTCGACCCTTTCTCTATTTGAGGATTCGTAGTGTCGGCGGCAACACAGCGCATCGTCTGGAGATCTGGCGACCATCAGTAAACACACCAACAGAGCAAGCAGTTGTTATTATGGCTAAGATCTTCTGATCTCTCCAAATCAATAGAAAAATCACACACAATGTGACCTTTATTCCTACATTACATTACATTAGTCATTGTTGTTTCACAGTCATGTACAATCATTATCCGAACGACATGAGATCATCTGACAATAATTAAATCCCCAGAGCCACCGGACACGGTATTAGACTCCTTAATGACCGTTACATGACCGTGCTCTGTGTCCGTTACTGTTACAAACTGGTCCATTTAAGAGGCTCCCATACGCCAATGACCTTCGATCTGAATCCCTTAGTTTTCTAATGTTTTTTGTAGCTTATTATATTAACAACAACGGCTTTAAGCAATATAGTATCCCATATTTACTTCAAACTTCATTGTTTTCGAGATATTTGGCATCAAAGTTGAACAATTTTAGGCCAAAAAACTTTTGTGTTAATTGGTTTAAAATTAAAACCCTCTACCAGTTTTTAGAGACGTCATAGACGAACCCAAATTTGTAGATTTCGTATATGCTAGATCTTTCACGTCAATAGAGATGCGAAATAAGTGTTTTTTTAGACAATGTTTAAAAAAATCATACAAAATTAAGTATTAATTTGTTTCAAAATCCGGTCAGTCACAATGGAGATAAAAGATTGAAGAACCGATAGCCGTTTGATTTATGATTCTATCTGTAGTGCAAAAGTAGTAGATACGATTCAAAACTTGTCAAAAATCGATGAAAACTTCGGGTAGCCCCTTAAAAGGAATGGTAACTTATCTATCTAAGATATTCTATCCTAACGTCTGCGCATCAATAAATTGTTTACTTTTTCGGGCCTACAATGCAAATACTTAGACGAGATATTTCCAAACTTACGAAACGCTCTATCCATAAGTTTCTGACAAAAATTACCTACTCTTTTGGTACAAGCTTTCATTGCCGATTGTACTTTTGTGCACAATCGTCAACTACTAATTGAGGGGTAATCCTGGCAGGGTCGCTATGTACTAATAGTAGGTACAGTGGTACAGTTCAGTTCTTCAGGCTATAGGATCGCTTTATACTATTGTACAGATATAGAGGAGAAATGGCACACATCCAATGAGTAGGAGGTGAAAAGTGTCTTGAAGAATCCTTTATTCAATGTAATACCAATCTATGTATAAACATTAGGTTGCGTTGATACTTTGATATGCGTCTATGTTGCCGTAAACTATTAAGTTACTGGTAAACTCTAAATCGGTCAATCTCCATATTACAGTTCTAATGAACCCAAACACGAAGGGTTTATGAGGAGTTCCTATATGGCTACCTTTCGTCTGCATCATCAGAACAGCTTTATAGTACCTCTTACTCATCATCGTCACACAAATACGTCATTGATGGTTAAAATTGTGTCAGAAATTGACGACGAATACCTGGCGATTACCTTGATTTTGCAATATGTCTGCCCATTTGACGTTACGTAACAAATAAGTATCTATTAGTCATCGCTTGCTTTGATTAGCAGAAGGTAAAATATAGGAATTGTCTGCCATGTTATAATTCATATTATTTTTGACATGTCAAATTTTAAATTTCATTAATAGATAAGTATGAGTATGCGTACATAAATAAACAGGGATCCTATCTGTACATCCGCCCTTGTGGTTCCAATATCAGAGTATTCGACTTACAAAATGTAACGTGTGGCTTGTCATAGGGATATCCCATTTTCATTCATTTGTATTCCAAAATCAAAATTACGGAGACATGAAACGAAAACCATATTCAGGATTTCACTCTGCCGATTAAGACCAATGGAATGGCTGCCTGGCGGTTGCATTACATAGATCACATACATATTTAACTTACAACATACACTTATATTTCAAAATAGATACTTAGTCAACAAATATGTACTTAACATGTACATACTAAACAGGCATTTTCTCCTAGCTCTGCGCGAAAGTTACAAGTGAAAATTTAAGAGCAAAATTTCTACACACCAACCCGCATTCTTGACCATAAGGCTACGTAAAGCAGATACATGTTTGTTGAAGAAAATCTAGTTCTTGTACATCTAACCAGTTAAGCACTGTGAAACTTTAGGCTTTTCTGCAGCGAGATCAGTGATTCGAAACATGACTTAGCAATTTTCGCTTGATAGAAAAAAATCACGAACAGAGGTCTAAAATACATTTAAAATATTCGTAACAAATTATGCACAAAAGCTATAAATATTAAAATTGCTTCTAAAAATCGGCAATATCATGTTTGACAGAACTTAGTGATTACTTTTTTATTTATTTAAACGGTCAAAAAATTAGAATGAAAAAACATGATATCCGCGCTTCCGAGCACGCACTTCCATCTCGCTCACGCTTATGCTCAGTGAGAGGGAGAGAAGACCATGAACCTACGGCGCCTTAAATATTCATGTGTGCTATTTTTAGGTGTTTGTTTCCTATTTTCAATAAATAAATAAATCAAAATTAGCATGGCAATATTTCCATGTATGAATCTTAGTCACGTAATTGTTGATTGTTAACGAGTAGGTATCAATTAGATGACTAATGTTCCGCTCCTAGTCTTGTTAATCACAGGTCACAGCACAGGTAATACTGCCTGGGTTTGGTTACTGCCGCGCCTGATAATACGACACGTTTCGAACCCTTCGGGTGTTCTTTCAGAGTATCGCGCCACGGACGGCTCCACCCGCCTCACGGCCCGTGACACACGCGCTGACTAGGGTTTGAAACATGTCGCCATTATTGACAATTAATATACTCACTACGAGTTCGCGAGTTTAACCGTTATTATATTAGTATAACAATGACCATTCAACTTATTTCTGAAAGCTATCGTAGGTATTAGTATTATGTAAAAAAGGATTATTATTTTCGGATTTTATATCAATCTTTAATTTTCCTGCAGTTCCTACACACATAATAGGCTCAACAAGTAAAAATGGCCAGTGTAAACGTTAGAACACACCGTCATAATCCTCGTTTCATAACTGTAAGCCGTAAGGAACATTTTTCTCGATAAATTCACGTATTGTTAAACGTTTCCGTGAACAAAGAAGTATGTACAATGTAACGACAATACAGTATACATGTATGTACTATCTTATATTAACTGTGCCCTTTCGCACGTTCTTGACATCACCATAGACAACATGACATCACCTTCACCACAGACAACCAAATACGAACTTAGATGCAACTTGTATTAGAGGTGCGGCTTGGCGGGACTGCTATTAAGACACACAAGGCAAGATCGGTTTAGAAAATAAATATCTGAGCTACCGATGTGGTAGACAACTTGCTTATTGAAGTTATTGAGTATAGTAGTCTTTCTTATTGGGAATTTGAATAGTATTTACGATGTCCTATAGATGGCTCCTCCTCTCCAACTCCAACTTTCGACTTCGACTGTTTTTTGTTTTTTTAGAAGTTGCGCTGATGCGAAAACTTCGACCGATGATGTTTGCCCACTGCGCGCCATAAAAAAAGCGGCCAAGTGCGTGTCGGACCACGCACAACGAGGGTTCCGTGCCTATTAAAAAGGTCGTATCGTTACTAAAATCTTATGGCACGTACGTCCTTTTCTTTAAGGAAGGCAGTTTTTTAGAAATATCTCAAAAACCTTTGAACCAATCTTGTTCAAAACAATTTTCGCTGAGAGAATTTAATAAGCCCGATGAGCATGATTTTTTTCATATTTTTAAAATACACGGTTCTAAAATTAGAGGGGGGGACACACAATTTTAGTGAATTTCGAGGAGATTATCTCCGACTCTATAAAAAATTGCTGAGAAACCTTATATTTATTTTGAAAGGCCTATCGATTGATGTGCCACACGTGGGCATGCAATGAATAAAAAAAATTTGAATTTCAGTTTTATGTATGAGTGCACCCCTCAAAAAATTTTTTTTAGTAATTTTGTTACAAAATTATGTAGCGGTTAACAAAATACACCTATCTTGAAAATTTTATTCAAATATACCTTATAGTTTTCGAGTAAAATGCCTGTGACATACAGACGGACAGACAGACAGACATGACGAATCTATAAGGGTCCCGTTTTATGCCATTTGGCTACGGAACCCTAAAAATGTACGTTGTCAAGTGCCTTTAAAAACCTAAGCTCCGTCAGTCCATCGCCACTATGGTAATAAAAAGAGCATACAATAGTTGTGAGAATGAACGGAAGAAAGTGGCTATTATTCTGTTATTATTACGTCTCATCATCATTTATAATAATGATGACCGCTAAACTGCCGTGAAAATTATTATCTATGGTTTCAGCCATTATAACTCATATCAGTTTTACTTTAACGTGATTATAATTTCCAAGCATTTCTCGCATAAAATGTGGTCTGCAATTTTATGGTATTTTTTTATGTACTAAGTTTTTTGTAAGTAGTAAGCAAGTCAATAAATAGCGGTTGTCTGGAAAGCGGTATTTCTCAAGACGAGTTCCGACTGTTCCAAGGCGTGGTCGCACGGATCACTACCATCAAAAAGAAAGTGATGATATATTGACGTGGTCACACTTGTATATTGGTTTACGCAATAGTACATTTGTTTGTTACGTAATAAGTAAATATTCATGTTAATCCTCTCTGCTGGCTCTCTCCTTTAAATTGATCGCTTGTAGATTTTATTATGCAAGTTTTTCATGTCATCTGCAAATACTATAAGCAGTTATACTAGTAACAACTACTTACAGTTATAAACATAACATTCACGACTTAAAAAAAACATAAGATACCAAAGCAAATATAAAGAGGATGTATAGGTATGAATTTAATTAGGTACATCACACTTCTTCGTTTGAATCCGTTGACTCAGGACCGGTCACTGCAGCGCAGCGCTCTTTGGGGACGCCTATGTCCAGCAGTCGACTTCTTTTGGCTGAGTTTATTTCGTACAAAGATATTATAGAAAGTAATCGGTGCTTTCTGGCATCTACTATAATAAAGCGACCATAGATACATTACTTTTTTTGGTAAATTAGGGCATACCTTGAAGAGACACCGCCTAAATCTTAAAAAAATATGTTTGGTAAGTAGGGGTACCTATCTACTCGAAACTGTCGTATTGGCATTTTTATAAGAACACTAAATCCGCTCTTATCTACCTAGTGTAGTCAATACTCATAATGGTCATTATAATCATCACACCGCGAGATATCTCTTACCCGTATTTAAATTCATTCTCAACAATGTGAAATTGTTTTAATAAGAACGAATCTTAAGTATTAACTTCTCAGTAATACATACAGAAAGTGAATGGCCGCGTATGATAATAATAATGGCGACTTTGTTTTTAATTTAACGCGAATACTGTGATGTGACTCATATTGCCTACGTTACGTATACATATATATATATACCATACCGTATTAAGTAATTATTTAATGTAAGTATCTTTATCTGCATGTGGTGTTATTGAATATATTGGTTAAAATTAAATGATCGACCCCGGTCACGAGAGCTTATTCTGATAATTAATTAGGTAGGTGAGTCTACTATAGTTCGGGTGCGTAACAATCGATATACAACGTGTTAATAAAATAACGCAAAACCTGAAAACAGTTTGTTCAGAATCGAGCATAGAATGCGAAAAAAATAAAAAATAAATTTTTTGACCAGATTTATTTTTTACATTTGTATGGAGTGTTGGCCGACTGGGGCGACCTGCTCCATACAAATGTAAAAAATAAATCGCGTCAAAAATTTATTTTTTTATTTTTTTCGCATTCTACTCTCGATTCTGAACAAACTGTTTTCAGGTTTTGCGTTATTTTATTAACACGTTGTATATAAACTTTTGATATATTTTCACTGGATATAACGATTAAAGGATATACTTAACAACATTTGATATATTGTCATGTACTTAATATAATTATCAACAGATAATGAACTTGTAATATAACAACTATTAATCTAACAGTCATAACGTATAACATACATGGGATATAACTTTGTTCGATATAAAACTCAGTTTGTATAATGTACTATTGGCATAATCTCCCCGCAGTAAATAAACGACAAATAATTGTAACAATGGTAGGTATTATTTGTAGGTTAGGTTAGGGTTAGCTTGTGTCTCTTAGAGCGGAAATAGGCACCCCGTGAAGCGGGGTGACGTCGACACGCTGTCGGTTAGACTAGGTTAAAATAATCAACGTGTGTGAAAAAAAAAATATCTTACAAAACATTATACCTCTAATACTTATATTCAATATACATTATAACCATTAAACGTTATATCAAAAATGTATACCATTTGAACATTATACGCCATGAAATTATACTGATTGTTGTTATACCAAAAGTTAATTATGTCCCTTGAATGATTATATCCAATGATATTATATTAAATGTTGTTATATCCAGTGAAAATATATCAAAAGTTGTTATACCAATCATTACACACCCCTATAGTTCATGCAACTTAGGTCAACATTTACTAAAATTATTGAGGGTAAAACTTTATTTGTTGGGATATGTAGGGACTAGGGAGGTACCTACAGATCCTAGTAACTTGCGCAACGCGGGACGAAGTGGGGGATCTTCCTAAAAACGCACCTTTATCCATTAAAACACAATAAAAACTTGTGGAGTAGCGCGCACTGACCACGTGCCTTGTACGACGAACTTTGTTTGAAGTTTGCTTGAATACTTACTATAAAACGTACGCAATTAAGCGCCACTTTAACGAAAAAGAAGGGAAACTTTTTCAAGAAAAGGATAAACGTTTATTAGCCGTTTTATTTCAATATGTATGAGTAGATTCGATATAAATTTGTGAGCTCTGACTATTCACTCTGTCGTGGGCACCTCAGTACCCAAAGTGAAGCGACGTCCAAATAGTGTTGGGTTGGGTACTGTAATACCCAGGGTGAAGCGATGGACCACGGCATGAACCGGCGGGTGAAGCGAGGGGATAAGGTCATCAACAATTAATAAACTAGTTAATATAAAACAACCAAGCAATTTGTTTTTAAACAAGTCTTTCAACACGTTATATTTCAAAACATGCCGATCGACTCGATGTTAATAAAACAATTGAACATCGTAAAGTGGCACGTGAAATCGATTTCAATGACAATAAAGTGTGAAAAATTATATTTAATAATACTTTTGCAATAATCTGAACCTTACATATTTATCCCATTAAAACTCAAGCTAAGATACATAAATTTGAAACTGGCGGAAAATGCCGAAAATCTTTATTCAGAATTTTATCATCCCAAACAACCGATAGACGATAAATCGGAGACATTAACGTATTCAAAGTATCCCACAAACGTGTTACACAAACAGGCATTACACAAAACCGAAGTCGTAAACTTAGGTAAATGAAAGGGCGGTAATTACCCTACCCGGTAAATTTACCCCGGGCGGTAATCTGGTCCTAATCGCTTCGAATTATAGGGCCCATCCGGCTCGGGTTAGAAAGCTGGTCATTAAAATGCCTGAGGCTTATTTTACCAACGCAACAAGATTGTATGACAAAAAAGTCTTGGAATTTTGTTTGCAAATCATTGTTGCGTGATGTCCCACTCACATCACATCAGCACAGAAAGAAAACTTTATCAATTTAACTTGTCTACACGCGTGTAACACAGAATAATTATGTTAATTATCAGATTATCAAAGGGATTTCCTCTGATCCACTGTTAATTGTGCAATAAACATCGACAACCAGACAATCTGGCACCTGCAGGGTAATTGCGTGACTTTTCTAAGGCGCGTTAGGACGTTTAGGCGGTAAACATGACAGTTGTTGATATGTCCTAAAGTGTACAAAAGTTACGCATTACGGTATTTGACAAAAGTCAAATCAGCTTCTTTTTATGAAACGTCAAAAACGCTCCGTTAGTATGGAATTTGCAAGGGTTACTTGCTCGTGACGTCACAATCAAACAACGTCCTTATTGTTAGTTTTTACGAATTTAAAAATCTTAAAATAGCAAACAGAAATGAAAGATTGATACTTTCCGAGTATTTTCATAATGTTTGTCTGCTGCTAATGAAAAAAACAATTCATTTTCACTGTTGTCAAATACCCTATTATCATGGAGTTCTCGAAAGTTAAAACACTTGCGCCTAATTTTGAACCAGTTGAAGTACTCGACTACTCGTATCGAATTTCTTCCCTTTATCTGATGCTAGCTGCTCACGCGGTTTCGCCCGCGTATTGCATCGAACAGGGAAACCTATGTCCATCCGAAACCTCCATTCTACACGCAGGTGAAGGAATTTTTGTAATCGGATAAGCGGTTCCGGAGACCCAAAACATACAAACTTCACAAAAAATCTCAGACTTCTCTATTTGACTTTTTACTATATTTATTTTTTATTTTATACTCGTAGATAACTCACAAAACAGTCTCACGTCAAATTGTACCGCAGAGACACCGATATCTAGTTATCGGCCGTCTTGAATTCTTGTATATGGTACACAGACGATTAGTTTATGAATACCGGAAGCGGCTGGCACTGATAAATGTTACTGGTTTTCACTTATATTTTACTACCAGTTTTAGCTGTTATTCTGACTATTTATGGAAGTTAACAGATAGAGAATAAAACAAGTACCTAGGTAGTCCTAATTTACATATCAATTTCATAGCAGTTTTCATAAGACAAACATTAAGAACAAGATATACATTTAAAACTATGAACCAATGACGCACAAAAAATCTTCCTCCCAAGTGTACTCTCTGGGGGACTATTCACTTAACAGGTATCAATATAAAACCGATTCTTACTGGATAAGTTTATTAGAATAGGTCCCTAAAAAAACACTTGAAATTTTCTATCCGCATCAGCACGGTTATCACAGCGGCGCTACCACGAACTTCGAAAGTCGAAGTTCGTAATACATGCATCCCTGTCACTCGAGTAAGGGAGTGCGATAGAGATGGAAATACCCGAACTTCGACTTTCGAAGTTCGTGGTACCGCCGCAGGCCGACCCACGAGCTGTGTCGCGGCGAGATAGAATACCCGTCTCTGTTTAAGCGTTATAATTAGAAAGAGATGCATAGTCTATCTCGCAGCGACACAGCTCGTGGGTCGTCCTGTGAAAGCCGTTACCTAAAAATAAATGTATTGTTGGAGCTTCGACGTTTTTGAAGACGCCTTAAACCGGCCGGATGACATTAGCTGTCACATTAACGCGCGAATAGGCTAGATTGATAGATTGTCACTTTTTGATAGATTCTTGTACGGTTGGTTTGTTTAAAACCTTGCTCTTGAGATTCTTATTGTAAAATAGTAGATTTGATGTAAATTCATTTAATATTTGTAAAAAAAAAATATAATCGTTATCTTTGATCCGTGTGACTTGTATTGCTAATAGTATTTATAAGTAGGTAGCTTGACTTTATTTCTGCCGAGGACATCAGTATAATTTCAAACCGACCGAGGCATCACACTCGGAAAAAAAAATCGGCTTATAAATGACGGAGTTCTGAAGTAACAAACATTAAATGAAAAAGACCGGGTTGCACTCCGGGAGTGCCAGCAGAACACTTAGAACAAGAGGTATAGTGCGAGAAAAATCGAGAGTTTGTCGCGGCCGTCTCATGATAGACGTGCAGATAAGCATTTTAGTTTCGGTTTTCAACAAACCATTTTTTTTATTAAACATGGATTCACTTTCCTACTAGTATTGAGTCACTAAAACAAATATTGGCATGCCTATGAAGCAGAAGCTGAACAAACACCCCAATGGGGTCGGCAGCTGGAACCGGAATGTGTCGAGGTGAGGCTCACAAGCACTCGGCCCACTTCGCCCGCTTGACATGCGCGGGTGGTGCGTGAAAATTGAAATATGTATATGTACTTTCTACGGCCAATTTCATATTGGTGGTCGATGTCGGTCAATGTACCGCGGCCATATTGAATGATATATCGACACGTAGGTAAGGTACTTACCTCATTTATTTTTCGAATGTCTGTAGAATTTGTAAATTCAAAGCGTAAAATGTACTAGCTAAGATGAAAACTGTTTCCAAGCGTCCTCGAAAATAAGTAACTTATCATATTTTCATTCGCCACTGACGTAGTTAATGGGGTAAATGCCTAACTTTTCGAACGAGTGTTAGGATAGCTCAATTGTTATTTACAAACCATGACATTTAAATCTACCTAACGTAAAATAATTATGGACGTATCCAAGACGATATATTCGGCTCTTTCTATCAAATGGTGTCTGACCCAGACAAATACATTATCACGCGACAAACGAAAAAAATGAAACGACAAGTTATGTCATATGACATAATTTGCCGTTTCATATTTATCGCTGCAGATAAAACATACTTTACAACGGTTTGTTGCCAAATATGGATGAGAGAGACGCAGGTTTTAAACGAAATTGAGACAACTATACATACATACCTATATGGGACCAACATAAAACTTTCTGCCTAGCATGATCGGATTTATGTCGGTCATAATCATAAAGCATTGTCCTTCACACTTACGTACTTGATAGTATCGGTTGCATTATATCGAACATAAACGATCAGTATTATTCATCTTACCTGACCTTGACTTCATTAAGCCTTTCCAACTTCTTACGTTCAGTAAAAAATATTTTAAATTATATCCGGTAGCATTACTTTTAATACCCAGTTCCCTTCCATTACCTTGAGGACAAATAATTAGGTGGCTTAAAAACGACTGACAAATAACGGAATTTAAATAAAAATAAAACCAAGTGTCAATGATCGTAACATCGTAAGATTGTTTGGTAACATTGGTAACCCAGATGGCGTAGGTACTCGATAATCAGTATAATCACTTAGCCGGCAAATGTGTGGCTAGAGTTTAGACTGCGTATTATTATCACAGAGGTCGGAATTTTCGTGGCACTTTTGAGCTGTCATAGGGACTTCTCGTTTATCGACTACTGATATTCATAATTATATCGATAAATTATAGAACACACATATGAAACAAGATTAAAAATAGAGGTAAACAACAGGCAGTCTTACCGCTAAAGAGCGATCTCTTTTAGATAACTTTTGAGTGGCTGAAATTGTTAAATAGAGATTTGAAATGAAAATAATGAAAAGTTAATAGCTAACAATTTTAAATTGTGTCAGTTCAGTTCAATGTTTTAACATTTATTAATTTGATGATCAACTATAAAATATTATTATTTTAACTTCTATTTATATTTTCCTAGAAATGAGATCGCCCAATCGCGATAAGACTGCATGTTGTTTACCCATCACTCGCAATCAACTAATCATATTTTACATATATTGTATTCTGTATTTATCGATATACATATGTATAATCGGAAGTCGATAAACGAGGAGTCCCTATGACAGCTCAAAAGTGCCACGAAAATTCCGACCTCTGATTATCACGCATATCATGTGACAAACGATAAATAAAATATTTAATAATGTATTTAAAGTGACACGGCTTAAATTCGAATCAAGGCGCCGTGGTCATGGTCTTCTCTCCCTCTCACTGAACATAAGCGTGAGCGGGATGGAAGTGCACGCGCGAATATCATGTTTTTTAATTTAAATTTTTTGGACGTTTAAATAAATAAAAAAGTAATCACTGAGTTCTCTTAAACATGATATTGCCGATTTTTAGAAGCAATTTTAATATTTTTAGCTTTTGTGCATAATTTGTTACGAATATTTTAAGTGCATTTTAGACCTATGTTCGTGTTTTTTTTCTATCGAGCGAAAATTGCTTAATCATGTTTCGAATCACTGATCTCGGTGCAGAAAAGCCTCAAGATTACTATTCGTATTTTTTTAAACCATATTATTATAAACAGACGCATTATATTGTTTCAAAAACTGTTCGCTTAACTTCGCTAAACCTACGGCGCCTTAAGAAAAATCCTCTTAGTTCGAATTTAACCCAGATTGCTTTGCCATAAAGTGCCACTCGTAAAAGCTGCGGCGGGCCGCAGGTTCAGTATAGCGGCACTAGCATCGTCAAAGACTAGTAACTACGTTTACCTTATAGTGGTGTCATATATTGTCCAAAAATGTATGTTGGTGTCCTAACACTCCTAACACAACCAGGATAAACTGTACTTGGGTTCGCTTATAAAGGTTGTCTTTACGAAAAAGAGGTGTCTGAAAGATACGAGTTCGATAGTAAAATAAGTATGAATCTATTATTATTTGCTATGGTATGGTATACCACAAATGTGACCTACTAAGCATATAAGTAGTAAGTAAGTAGTAAATTTTTATTGCATTAAATGTGTTTTGTGTGTAAAATATAATCATCAAGGACTCGGCATGAACAGACTGTGTACTTATACATTTAGTTTGAGTTTACCTATAACTGCTTCGCATAGCCTTGCGCGCAATGCGAAAGTATTAGTACTTATTGACATCATAGCTATATACAAACTATCCTACTAATATTATAAATGCGAAAATTTAGGATTTTATTACTCAAACTTAAACGGCTCAACCGATTTGGATGAAATCTTGCACGAAGATAGATTATAGCCTGGATTAAAATATAGGATAGTATTTATCCCGGCTCCACGAAGACAAAATCGCGGGCGGAAGCTAGTACTAATATAAAAAATACGTACCTAATGCGTAATAAAAAAAAAAAAAAAAGCGAATGTCTTTGAAATGTAAGTACCTAGTTTTGTAAGTTTGTAAGTAGGGGTAATTTTTGCACGAGAATATAGAATGGATCTTCAGGAAGGACATATTTAGACTATATTTTATCCCATGGCTCTGCCTCGGTTTTTAGGGTTCCGTACCCAAAGGGTAAAAAGGACCCTATTACTAAGACTTTGCTGTCTCTCCGTCCGTCCGTCTGTCTGTCACCAGGCTGTATCTCAAGAACCGCGATAGCTAGACAGTTGAAATTTTCACAAATTATGTATTTCTGCTACCGCTATAAAAACAAATACTGAAAACAAAATAAAATTATTATTTAAGGGGGGGGGTTTTATAGATAATGGTACGGAACCCTTCGTACGCGAGTCCAACTCGCACTTGGCCGGTTTTTGTAATACGGGTGCAAGAGCCGCACAGGCAGCTCGTAATATTATTATAGTTTAAATCAGTCTAAATTATAAAAAAACATTAAAAATAGGGACTCTTGAGCTAAGTATTATACGGCTGCATGTAAAGAACTTTCTTTTCTCAAAGCTAACATTTTTTTTTTTCTTACTCTGTCTTTGTTCTTTGCTAATTATTAATTATAAACCGATAGGAGGAGGAGAGAGTTTAGGTAGGTAGTTATTGGAAACATTTGAAACTTTTTAAAATAAGCTCTATCCCTTCCTGTCTTAACTTAACTAAAATAATGCCTATGTTTGTTATTATATCATGTTAAACTCTAAGGAAGAGCGGTGTCTCTTCTCTTGCCACAGGCATCTTGATTGCTTAAAAAGAGACACCAGCCTGAATATTTGTAAAGTGTTTGAGCTTTTGAATAAATAATTTTCATTCTTTCATTTTCATCTTTCAAAGATCATAACTTCATAACATTCATAACCGCAGCATAAGTTATTAGCACCAAAATAATTTAGGTACTAATAATTCGACCAGAAAACTCAATGCATTGTTACGCTTACATAATAGTTATTTCGTTACAATTATTTTATGATACAACAAAGTGTAACCGATTTGTTGTGTAATAAATAAACCATTGACATGACCGCCAATAGTAAATGACTGCGCGATGATTCGACATTTCGTAATAATAGGCATGCAGATTTCGATCAGTAGAACAGACGCCGTTGTCTTCTATCGAGATTATTCGAGGTCCATCTCACCAATTGCGATATTTTATAAATATCGATCCCATAAAAAACATTCCATGTAAAAAAGGGGCCAAGTCTCGAAACTCCTCCACCGTAAAAATCTGTAAGATATTTCGTAGAGCCAAGGCTCAGGCATTCTTATTAATCTTTATTTGCTTGCTAAATAAAATTCTGCAACTTGGCAATCACACAACTTTACTGCTCTTATGGATGTTTGCATACCTAAAACTATGTAGTATTGTGATAAACTATGTGTGATTGCCAAGTCACAAATATTTATTATGTATCTAGAAAACTGGACCAAAATGGAAAAACATTTTCGTCTTTCCTTCATTTATATATTAAACACTAATTGTATTCTAAATTTGAACCTTTTATGTCTGCTAGAAGTGCCTTAGAGTTTTGAGCCAGTCAGTGAGTGAGTGACAAAACTAAGAAACTTTGACAAGTCATAATTCTCAAATTGAATTAAATTTGAAATATATAATATACTTATAGTGTTTATACAATGCCAGCTTGGTTACTGAAAATTCAGGCTTGCCAGTTTTATCCACAATGAATTTATAAAGGGGTCGAGAATGGCCTGAACTGCTTCGAGAAAACGATGGTAGGTACGGCCGTGCCGCTGTTTTGGTCGACTTGGCGGGGGCACTAATGTCTATGATCTATTTTTAAAATACAATTCTTGGGTTTGATAACGCTCTTAAGGCGATGCCTTGATTTGAGTCGAACACGCCCCCTAGACAGAGACACGCTGATGCCTTCCGCGCACGAGGAAAAGAGATGTAACACCCTTCGAGAATGGCTTTTTTGGACAAATTTTGATAAATACCTAACTTAGAGACGTTTTATTTAAATTTCATAAAATGAGATTTTAGATGAGATAAAATACTATAGTATTAACTTGATTGTGTCGTAAAATAATGTATCGTTTAAGTAGGCTGAGTAAAAAAAGGAAAATACAGACCCAACTTAGGATTTTTTTTCTATCGAGGAAATTTTAAGCAATCATGTATCCATAAAATCAGATGAACAATCATATAGTCAAGAATCATATATCTGAAAATCAGACCTTATTTTTTCTTAATCTAGTCAGAACGCCGTTTCAAAGCAATTCGACAATACTTAGGTAGGTACTTAAACCCCTTATTGAGTGCGATAGCTAACTTAGGTGCAGATTAATTCTTAAACTCGTATCTGCACCAATATAATTCGCAGCTTGACAATAATAGCAAGCTGGTAATACCAGTTACATATGTATGTATCTTTCCAAAATATACTGAACTGATGTACTTATTCAGCAGAGCAGGGGAAACAGGGCTACGTTTCCAAAAAAGAAGTTTCGGCAGCATGTAGATCTTTGAAAGAGCATTACCTATAACATTATTCTAACGCAACGAAAAAAATAATTTTGTAACATGCTAACAGGAAAAGATGTTCCAATGTTCTTGCTGTAGGTACACATTATAATGTTTCCTGTTATGGATTCGATCAAAATCATATATATAATCACCATCCACGTACTATTCGCAATATTGCAAGTACACATGCAAATGCCCACACCAGGCCCCGTAGCATGGATGGCGTTATCACGCGATAAGTGACAGGATAGAGCTTCCGTCCCTGGCTGACACCGCTCGATAGAACGAGACGACGCGCCTATCCTGTCACTTATCGCGTGATAACGCCATCCATGCTACGGGGCCAGGATACGTAAAATAACCTGAAAGATGCACATTTCCAGAAAAGTAATACAATGATCCACTTCGCACGAAAGTGTCTGATTACGAACCCGTACCTTATGCATCGTGACCGAATGTTAACAACGCATTACAATTCGTGTATGGTTTACAACCTGTTTTGTCATTCATTGCGTACTGTTTTCATGCTCTCTACTGTACTTAACAGTCGACTCTACGTTTACACATTCGTGTTCAACTCTTCGTCTCGTGGTTCGACGAAACCACTGAGGGGTTACCGCGAACTGAAAACGAACTTCGTTCTAGGATCTCCCTCTCTGTCGCACTTGCTAGTTCGAGCGATAAAGACGGAGATACACGAACGAAGTTCGTTTTCGTTTCGCGGTAGCCCCTCTGATGAGACATTCGTTTGTGGAGCGGTGCGGTCGCGCATATCCGTTACAAATTCGCAGACCTGCACGTCTATCATGGGACGGCCGACGGCTTGGTCTAAGTGTTCTAATGAGAGAGAGACGGATAGTGCGAGAAAAATCGAGAGCTCGCGCGTAGCTGTGCAGCGGCTGGTCACTCATTGGACATCGGTATAATTGTCATTAAGGACTTTAAAATTAGTTTTTTATTTTGGTTTTTCGCGAGTATCTTCACGCAGTCGAATGGTCCTTTGATGCTTGGGCCTAGTGCAGTGCATAGTAGACGGATAGCGACTCGCCTGAACACGAAAATATCTATATAAACATTTGCGTGCTCGCTATAAATTGGTCTCGTTATTCGCCTCGCCACTCAAGCGAATACCTATGTAAACGCGGCTTAACAGCAAATATACGTGCAGTATCGAAAAATGCGGGTTATTGATAACTTTTCCCACTGACAGATTTATGATTGCAATCATTTTGTTGCTCTCGGTTCAATCAAGTCATTTTACACGAAGTTATGTCACTGGCCTTGCGCAATGACTTTTAATTGGAGTTGATGCTAGTCAGGTCGAATTCTAGACTCATAAAAACTAAGGCCAATATTTCTTGTCTGATTCGATGCGGGGCAAGTTATTGAATCATTATGTAAATGAAACTGGTTCGTATCCTTGCATCCTTATATGTTTTTGGAAATATAGTTCTTATTACTTCATTTGAATGAAACATAAATCAATCTGTGATTTTACCCCAATTTGTCAGTACAACATGTCGAAGTCATAATTGGGTATAAGTACAGATGTAACAAATCCGACCACATGTGCATGCAATTTCTCAGTACAACTCGTTTGACAGTTGAATCAGCAGCGCAAAATTCCTCCAGACGATAGCAATTAGTCAGCTTCTGATAAATTGGGGCTGACAAATCATGAAATGTATACACCCCATAAGTTGGCCCAATTGTATGAAAGTAGTCCATTAAAAAAGGAACTCTATCGCCCACGGTAGAAGGTTCAAATTCCAATTGTCACTGTAAATAATCTCAGCCATACCTATCTAACTCATACCTACCAGCTACCCACTTACTTGGAAGTGTGAATATGACCTAATCTTTTTCCGCTGCGAGTGACTTTACTATAGGTACGTATTATTGCAATTCTAAAGCTCCATGTCCGAGTCACAATCACAAGGTTACTAAGTTACGTTTAACTAAATAGTTTATAAATGTATTCCGGTCGAGTTTGAGAAAAAGCTAAAAATATGAAGTAAATGACCCAGTCCCCGACACTAACCGGATCATGACACTTTCAATCTTATGTCAAAACATTAGAGGTGAACAATGTCAACTTGTAGGCATTATGGGACATTTACCTTAGTCAGTTTGTCCTACGAACTGCGATTTAGTTCTACGCGTAGGACAAAACGGACTTCAAAAAATATTGCAAGCCACGAAGAAATAACTCAAATTCCGTTAGATACTATTTTTCGCCAACGAATACGACCACTGACCCGTGCCAAACCGGAGCGCAGTGAAATTATTTTATTCCATTAGGCCACTCAAGTCATTCCTCAAAGGTGCCAACAATTCTTCCATGCATATTTGATGAGCGCTCTACGTTTGAGGAGAAAGCTGAACAAATAAACGTTGCCGATGACACGTAACTATCGTGACTACTTATGTACTGCATTGATACTGCACTAGACCAACCACTCTTGAAAAAACAAGTTTCCGAATCATTATTAGCGCTGGGTCGTCCACGCCCTAAAGACAGTTGTCACGCAGTCGCGTCCAAAAATCAATGTTCGCGCTAGTATTCCGGTGGGGGGGCAAGACCAGAGTGATGGCTCCTGAGGCCCAAGATGGAAAATCACTAATACATTATTTTTCAGGCAACGTATTTGCAAACGCCTCCCCAAAGAGTGCCACGATGGCCGTTTCTGCGCCATCCGTATCCAGCGGACTTCAGCAACCTTTACCAGGTCATCAGTCCACCTTGTTGGGGGGGATATACACCGAATACCGAACCGAGAGGGCGGAAAGGTTCTCGAGTGGTGACCATCACGTACCGGAAAACGCGGCGTGGGTGGACAAGGTGGACTGATGACCTGGTAAAGGTTGCGGGAGTCCGCTGCACTGGATGCGGGTGGCGCAGGACCGGTCACTTTGGCACTCTTTGGGGGAGGCCTATGTCCAGCAGTGGACGTCTTTCGGCTGATATGATGATGATGATCTAGTCCAACAAAAGTGTGCTTCTTTTCCTTATTTTGCACTTAAAAAGGAGAATCGTTATACCTGTTGATAAACCTAAATATACCTAAAGCACTCGTTTTTTGAGGTACTTACACCAAAATCCAGAATTGGGATAGGTGTGTCCACTTAATAGTTATTTACTTGACTGATAAAGATGAGCGGACGACACGTTATCAATAATCAGATATAGAAATGTGACACGTAGCAGGAAAAATAGGAATCTGAATCATATAAGACCGCCTGCTGTTTACTCACTTTTAGGTGAAATAAGGAAGTACTTGTATTGCATTGTATTGTATCTGATATACAAAGTAATATAATCAATCAATCACTATGGGAGTTTCTAAATCTCGCAATCAAAGCTTGAGTCAGTTTATAAATACAACTTCATTATCGGAGTTGATTCCAAAGCAGATCCAACGGGGCGAGGCGAGGGAGACATGTCTATGGTCCTCTGTAGAGCAAGAAAATGATTGCTTTTATACAAAAACATTTTGAAACTACCTACCTAGGGATAGGTAATGTCTAAAGCACTTCGGACAAGGAATGCATATAACGGCAAAGGTAATTTCGCTACAAAATCATAATAAGCAAACATCTAGCATCAACGGAACGAGTTTTTGCGCAATGCCGGCATCGCATGCGCCGCGGTTTGATAGATGTGTTTATCCATAATCACATGAAAGATTAAATAGTATGAATAAATCAAATTAACACTAATGTCCATGTGCTTAGGGCTTTAGAAATGGACGTGCAATAATCAAAATACTGAAGGTAAACGTCCCAAATGGCACATTACTGCCTAATAGTTGACACATATTGAAAGAAAGAAAGAAAGAAAGAAGGCATTTATTCACTACGCAAAAGACACACAGAGACAAAGGGAGTACAAATACAATACAATTTACACATAATGTGTGTGTCTTCGCGGCAGTGAATCGGTCGCTGTCTCAGCATTATGCCGAGGTGTCAGACAGACACCTACAGCGCTGATTTTCAGACAGCACCGTGCGTGACCCACGGAACGCAACACAACATTGCTATCCTCTATTTACCTTATAGACCTTTCAATAAAAAACACTACTAAGGCGAAGAACTAATTTAGATAGGTACCTATGGCAAATTGGTTCCAATATATAAAAACGGAACGGAACTGGCTCACATTGTTAAATTCAAATGTAACCTTCCACGCCTATTCGTCTTGCCTCATGGTATTTTTGAATCATTGCTGGTTTCCTAATCACTGTGTCCATATTCACAACTAAGATGTACCTACTTATCAAATTACTCAAATAACATGCATTTTTAACCGAATTCAAAAAAAAGGAGGAGGTTCTCAATTCGGTTGTTTTTTTATTATTATTATTATTTTTCAATGTTTGTTACCTCAGAACTCCATTGATGAGCCGATTCGAAATTTTTTTTTTTTGTTTGTAAGTATATGCTTCCAGGTGGGTCCCATTTTTTTCAACCCATTCAGTCGGTTGATGGGATCTATGAGGAATTGAGGGGACTCCTCAATTATATTAGGCACGCGTGTAGTGATTTTGGTATTTTCTATTATAACTCGTGTATTTACACCCGGAAATCGTAAATTTGTTGGAGTGGAATTGATAATGAAGACCACAGATGACTTGTGGAATTCCTCGACTATGTACTTAAAAGTACAAAAGTATATCACAGATTCTGATAAGATTCCGTTGAAATAGGAACTAATAAAGTGCCAAAGGTGATGATCTTGGGGAATCGACGGAAGTCCTTAAATATTATCAACCCACATACAGCGATTCGGTTTTTTTTACTAATAATCAACGCATTTGCTCTCGGAAATCAGTTCATGTGGTAAATTGGAAAATAAATGTGGAATTGTTCTCGTGGCTTGGCGGAGTACTAAATTGAAGTCGGTTAAAACTTTGTTTTTAAAGTAAATTATATTTATATAGACATCTAAATTAGCAATCT
Source organism: Epinotia ramella (assembly GCA_947578815.1). NCBI lineage: Eukaryota > Metazoa > Arthropoda > Insecta > Lepidoptera > Tortricidae > Epinotia > Epinotia ramella. Next base: position 23,809,538 of record OX388212.1, read on the forward strand.
ATGACATGATTCAGTTATAATATAAGATTATACAACGGTATTTCTATCAGCAAAGCTAAATGACTTGAGACTTTTCAGTAAGGCTAATGTACGAGTAACTAGTAGATAAGGATCTTTACAAATGCGCATATACCTGTCTCTCGACTTTACCTCAAAATTAATTGTTATAGCTTCGTAAACAAGGTTCATGTTCGATGGAACGCTAACACAAATTAGCACTTGAAAAGTCAGTTCTACGTTGAAGACCGTAAAATCGGGCGCACGCAACTAATTGGTCAAGTTAATCACTTATATACACTAATAAACAATGAATATTTTCATGTTGACGATCAACTCCGATTACCATTACTAACCGGTTCGATTCCGTCAAATGCCATTCATTCGTGTAAGTACAATATTTTGTATAGTGACCACTGACCATCAAGTAGGTACAAAATACTAAAAGAGTTGCTAACAATTACTGTTTAGCTCTACGGTTGACTGGTAGAGAATCCGCCATTTATACCTACTTCTTTTGTGTTGTGATATATAGTTTGAGCAAGAAATAAATGGGTCATTGTCAGATTTAGGTGCGCGTCTTTTCGGTGGACATTGCCAAAGTTAAGGGCTTTAAAGCCTAATTTTTTGTTGAACTCTGAATCCGCATAAACAGCGTCGCCTCTTCTATAATTTTATGCGATAAAAACATATTATATATAAACATAAGCCCTTAACTATTGCCCACTGAAAGGACGATTTTTGTTTTACTGACTGACAATGACCCAAATGAAGTATCCTAACCCTACTGTATAGGTATTATCAAAGCGTGATTTAATTTATGACCACCTCTTGTTACTTGCAACTGATTTGATAGTAGAGGTAGAGTACCTGACTCCGACCCGAATTGGGTGATATTATTATTGTACTTAAGATTACTGTTCTTTTTTTCCAGAATGCCAGTTACGTGATAAATCGGCGTTATTCGCGCGGCAACATGTCGCCGGTGTGCCACAACTTCGTGCAGAACGCCTGGAAGAAGGACTTCTGCTCCAACTGCTTCAAATCGCGAGAGGACCACCTCAAGCAGGAGCGAACCACCGAAAGCAGCAAGTACCTTAACACCCCCTTCCAGAACAGAAGCACCTTCTTCAAGAAAACTCCACCGAGCATACTCATAATACACCCCAAGAAGAAAAACAAACGTAATGTCAGATTCCCAGAAGAAGTGAGCAGTGTCATTGGCTTCGGTGGAGACGATTGGTCTGATGGAGAGGAATTCGAAATTTCAGAGGAAACTGAAGACGATGACGTCTTTCCTGACACAGAAGAAGAAAAACAACTTCATAAGATCACCAAATCGAACACAGATTTTAACACAGTTAAAGCTAATCTGTTGGGTGACTCGGTAAACAAGTCGTACACTTCGTTGATGTTAGGGAAAATGCAAACAGATTCTGATGGAAAGAAGAAGACTTTACTAGTTTCTGTTACACCATTTGGGCAAGAGAATAAGAGCCCCAATGTAAAATCGCATGGTCGAAAACCCGCCGTTATTCACGTCACAGACGCATCCACCGAAGAAACCAATAATTATAAAACCAATATAATTCTTTCAACGTATGTTAAAGAATCAGAAACTATAATCCAAGCAGACAGTACAACGGAAAGCATATGTACTGAGAAATCGCTACTCGAAGAAATTTCCGAAACATTAGAACAGAACAGAATCACAAACGTGACTGATCTTGGTTTTACACAAAAAGATTGCAATAAGCCCACCGTAGTAGAAGGGAAGATGAAAGAAAGCATGCAAGATGACTTCGACAAGAAAGAAATGAGCGAAACCAAAAAGAATGGGATCGTAAGGAAGTCGCCTCTACCTAAAACACAGGAGAGGCCTAAAGTGAACCTTAGCCGATCCGAGTTCAAATTCTGCAAGATCAATGTAGAAAGTAGTGTAGATTCAGCTGTGAGCACTCTCAATTCCACTCCCAACAATTCTCTAACGTCAGACGACGAAAGTTTTAACGGTCGCACGGACTCTGATAACGACGATAGCGGGCATTTCTCTGAAACAAAATGTGAGGAGACAGTCAAGATAAAAGTGTTTAATGAGGCCGATAAGAACATCAAGATGTCCCCGATAGGGCAGCTTAGAAAAATCGATGGCCAGGCCAGTAACGGTTACTCGACATTCCAAAGTCCGATTATAGATATGCCGCCGATCGTACCGAAGGCTCATGAAAACATGTTTTCGGCTGAAGCCAGCAGGGAATTAGCTGGCGAACCAGACGGCAGGGCAGACCCTGATGACACCTCCGAAGCCCCTGCTTTACCTAAGAGCCCGATGCCTACTATGGATCCCCGTCCTTCCTTCCTTCACGGAATGATTACTGACATCATGTCGCCCAAACCTGCCGTACCTGAAAAACCGAAGTTGCCAGTCAAGCCGGTTATAAAACAAACCACTAAGAAAACCGTCGTAACCCAACAAATGGTTATGCATTCACAAACTAAAGTGGAAGATTCCCGGTCCGTTAGAGCTATTAGTGAAGAGAAAAATAACGAAATAACTGAGGTACACGAAGACAAACCTGAGCCGATTTACTATGCGAAACCTGTTCTTACAAAGCAAGACAGTGACACGTCACTCAACACTCTTACAAAATGTAAAGCGCCGTCGCCTCCTTCATCTCCGTCAAGTGACGAGTATCCAAATTTATATCAAAGAAAAACGAATGGATTCACAAAGTCAGACTCTCCAGTAGTAAGAGAATTGGAAAAGAGGGAGAGAGCGACCATGTCCTGCGTGGCACCTAAAGTGAAAACTGTTGATGCTATAGAAGTCAAGAAAGTGGACGTTAATCCTGAACCTGCTCCTAGAAGAAACATTTCTCTATCACACGATAATTTACTACTAGATGAAAAACGTAAAGGCAAGCTAAAGTTCTCCATCAAAAAACTACTACGCATTGGCTCATCAAAAGATTTAGACAAGAAGGATCTGAGCGTAGCCACAGTAACGAAAGTAGCTCACAAGCCCGAAGAAATCTTCGACTTAACACCGAAACCGAAGCCACGTCTGGTAATCATACATCCGTTGGACATAAACGGGTCGAATGTTGAAGTCGTGAAACCGAATGAGATATCCGAGATTCGTCGGCTGAGTCACGACGATGTGTCTATATATAGTGGAAGTAGTTCGGCCACTGAAGTTGAGACGCCGAAGGTCGTTAACAAGCCCCCACCTCCTCCGAGGCATTCCAGTGAAGAGCAAAAGGTGGTCACAGTTCACAAGCCAGCCCGGCCGCCGCCGCCAAAGTCGGCTGCGCTGCAAAAGAAGCAAAAACAACAAGCGTGGGTGCCGCCAAACAAGAGCGACAATATTTATGCGAACCTAGGTAAGTTCATTAGCATAGGAATGCCATATTAAAGTAGTAGGACATAATGGTGGCAATAGCGAAATATGATAGAATTTGGAAAGGTCGTGCAATATTTGACTAAAAGTCTTGAATGTTTTATAATTTCTAATATTGTTACTTACAACGAATGAGACCTGTCATACCTTATCACTAACCTGAATTAGATGAAAACATTTGACCCTTTACCTAGTCCTTCTACCAGTAGTTGTTCAGTGTGAGTTCGTTTTGAAGAGTGGATTAGATCATAGATAGTAGTTGCCAACACCTTATGAATATTTTTTCAGGCGAAATCCGGTCTGCCCTTGCCCCTCGTAAACCCGAACGCACAGCGAGCATGCGAGAGCGTGATGCTCACCTAGAGCTGCCCAAGCGTAGAACGCCCATAGACGACGAAAAAGACGACCTCGACGGCCCGCAAGAACTCGTCCAAGCGACCAACGAAGCCGTCATCCATAACTACGACGACGTATACAACTCCAACAAATATGAAGAAGAAACTTGTGATTCAGCTAAAAATAGCGACAGCGATTACGAGTATGTGAACCACGCTAGATCAAGCTCCCCTGAATGCGATTCTGCCATCAAACCTAGAGAAAATAGCGTTGAAATTCGCAAAGACGAGTACCCTAAATACAACGGGTTCAGATCCTCCCTCCCTTACTGCGGGAGCGAGACAGAATCAGAAATCTACTCCCCCTATAGCTTCTACAGTTCTAATGACAATATGGAAAGTCCTGGGCACGAGGATTATCAGAACGAGATGACGCCTAAGACGACTACGAACAAGCTGCGAGTGCGAAAGGGACGGAGCGTGGTGCACAGGAATTTGGAGGATAATTATGGGGCCGTCGTTATTGCTAACCACGAGGCGCTGGCGCAGGTATTGGAACAGGTAATTTACAGTAATACAAAATATTTAAAGCACATGGCACAAAAACCTGCGATGTCTGAAAGTTTAACTATATAGTTACACCGTCTTTAGTTGAATTCCGAACCAAACATTTATATTACAAACAAAGCAATGAAGAAGAAGAAAACGCGACAAAGTCGATGAATCTGACTTTCTATGAGCAACAAACTGAATTAGGATACTAACATTTGTCAATAGAATACCTATCCAACAGAACAAAAAGTTTAGGTACCTACTGCAATAAACTATTTTTATCTACATGACTTGTATGATTCGTAATGTGATTGTCATTAAAACTCAAGGTCTGCAGAGACAGATTGAGGTCCGAAACTTCCTTGTTCGAGCTATAAGACATTTTTGAGCACTAAGTTTTTATCACTTTCCAAGAAACCCAGATGAAATGTTTTGCATGCATTTTTAAATGATGACTTGACTGGTTTTGGGAGAAACTATTGTCATCTTTTACGTTTTACTGTGCTACTCATGAGAATAAGTTATAATTTATGAATAACCTTCGCGAGTTAGCTTCCACTTCACGGCAGTAATTTGTTATTTCTTAGAATAGTTCTGTTCACACTAAACTTTAGGCCCTAAACGATACATACATATTAAGTTGATTATGTTCTCCAGGTGCAACAAAGCGCCACGATGCAGTCGTCGCTCCGCGGCCTGAAGGCGTGCACCAACCTGCGCTGGAGTGACTTCGCTGTGCAGTCATCTAAGACGGTGCGCGCAGGCAAGCGCCTCTTCTATCCGGCTGTCTGGAACTCGAGCCAAGGTAACAAAAACTTAAGACAACTGTTTTTACTTACTCCGTCAGCCAACCAGTCGGATTCATCATGATCATAATTTAAGAAGGCTCTTGTTGGTGTAGTAAACGCCAATTTCTTCGTTAGCCGTCATCATACTCCTTTATTTATAGAATCCTAATTGAAAAGAATCATGATTTTGCACAAAAATCCGCTTGGTACGCGAGTCTAGGGACTCGTATTGACATTATAAGCCGCGCCAATAAAGATTAGATTAGTAAATAAGACTCCGAAGTAGGGTTTACCAGCTCAGCTATAGGTATTAGGCAGAATTCCGACTTTCCGACTGACACATGACAGTTACTTTCTAACCAGCACGGCTATCACAAATTCACAAGACAGCGCGCGAGCTATCTCGATTTTTATCGCACTATCCGTCTCTCTCTTATTATAACACTTAGAAAGAGAGGTATAGTGCGAGAAAAATCGAGAGCTCGCGCGCCGTCTTGTGATAGCCGTGCAGCCTACTCTACAGATTCTAAGATGGCAACATTGCCAACATTACTCGCGCCATTTCGCTAATATACCAAAGTGTGAGCGAGATAGCCTATAAATGTTGCCATGCTAGAATCTATTCTTTATTGGCGTGGTTTGAGTAGGTATACAGTTTTAACAAGCTTTTATTTAACTTGACCTGTTCGTTTGTAAGTGAAGGAAACGTATTATTTCTCTGTTTGTGATGGAACTAAATTCATTGATGGACCTAAATTCATTGATGGACCTAATGATAACCTTGCTATAAACCTTATGTTAACAGTGACTAATCAAACTCTTCTTTTATGGTCTTCCAGGCCCAGTGAACGTAACCCTAATGCTGCACAAGGAGCAGATGGCCTCCCAGATGGTGTGCCAGCAGTCCGTGCAGCCACAGACGCTCTGTCTGAACGCCATCACCGAGTTCTGTGACCTGGTACCTCTGCAGCAGTTTGGAGAAGAGGGCGATGACCTCGTACAAGGTGAGTTACTCGACGTCGCTTACAGATGCGAATCGTAGTGGGCAGGGCACATGAGATGTCGTGGAAGTGTGCGCAAGCGTTCCTTTGGCTCCGCCATATGCAGCGCGTATTACACCGTGGGGTTTAACTAATGTTCTGTCCCCGACCAGGCAAGATGCGAAAAAAAGGGTAGGTACATTACATAGTTGACGTTACCTTACGGCGATCCATCCTCTCATCGCATAGCTCTCTGTGCGAGGTCGCAGCGTGATGTGCGAAAAGCTACACCAATCGGAAGAGATGCGTGAGAACAGCTCTGGTTGATATTCATTATTTACCCTAAAAAGCTACAGACAGACGTGCTCCAAAAAATCAATGCTTGCTTAAAATTAGCATGCTCTGCAACTGTTCACATTTGCCAGCAATAAGCATGCTCAAAGCAAACGTACGGACTGTTCAGACGCGCTCGGAGCACGCCCCCTTCCACCTGCGCCTCAGGTAGCATGCTCGAAAATCAAACGTCGGTTGATTTTTGAGCACGCTCTAAATAAGCATGCTCATTACTAGCATTGCTGTTACACACGTGCTAGTAATGAGCATTGCTCAATAGTGGCATGCTTTCGTGCTAATAATGAGGACGTCTATTTGTACCTTAAGACACAAAGTAGAAAGCAGATTTAGGTATGAAGGCTGTTGGAGTCCTCTGCATGCAGTGAGGATATGTAATGGCAGATTATTTAAGGGATTTCCAGTAGCTGTTTCCGAGCTCAACTTATAATTATCCCGGCTACATCCGGTAGTAACCCCCTGGGAGACCGTTAGGGGTCCCACTTGTTATATTAAACCTTCACTGGAGAAAATTTTTTTTCTTATTCCCAAAGGATTTTTGTTGACGTGACAGGTCTTTATTGGTTAATTAGATCACGATTTTTCGGGAGTCGTGATATTTCTGCTGTAGTATTGTATTAGGTATGCCCAACTAATGTAATTTATCTCTTCCAGCAACCATAGTCGTGCTAGCCCAAGCGCAAGTAGACACCCTCCAAACCTACGGCAACTCCCTCCGTTCAACCGAAATCTCCACTAAGGAATACCAGCCAGTCCAGACCGAACAGATTCACGAGGCCATATTCATGATGCTGCAACTGATCAACGGTCTCAAGTGCCTCCAAGCCAGGGGTGTGGAGGAGATCTCGGAGAGTTTGACCTCCTTCGTCGCGTTGAGGGAGGCTGGGGCTAGCGGGATGAGCTCGCCGACTCCGGAAGACAGGCTGAACTCCCTGTCGGCGCCGAAGACGAACTGCTATGGGAGATTGTGTATTTTGCAAGGGTGAGTTTAAGAACCTACTTTTACCAAAGGAAAAACCGTTAACAATGGAGTTTTCCTCGATGCAAACGCATTCTGCTAACTTAAGAAAGTATAATTCCGTTACTGGCTACCATGTTGTATGCTGATGCTAGGAATATTTTGACAGTACTGAAGATAATACGTAAATCGGCGTATAATAATTTTGATTTAATGAGAACTTTCTACATATTTTACGGATAGCCAGTTGGTGCGTGGTCAGATAGGGGCAAGTCAACTAATCGCTACTTTAAATCTAGGGTTAAAAAGGAGAAGCTTCGGTTCACGTTCGTGTCCAAGATTATAATGAACACCTCTACACTCTTAACCACCATTCTCCTTGTGTTCCAGGCTAAGCGACGACATGAACACATCACCACCAGACGCCCACCTCTACTCCCTCTGCAAATGCGCCATGAAAGCCCTCGAGATCATCCTCCCAAGCGAGAAACTCACTCCCCTCCTCAAGGAAGTCCTTCAAGAAGAACGAGCCGTGTCCTTAAACCAGGCCAAGTCAGTCTTGGAGTTCATGCTGTGGGGTCCTTTGGACGTTGTCCAAGGAGTACCAGTTGATGACAGGGAGTTATCGCTACAGAGGTGGTTGGACTTGGAAAGGGCGACAGTTCTTCATGGTCTGGTGAGGACAAGAGTCCAATTGAATGTTTTCGAGCAGCTGCATTTGATGTTCTTGGTGCGATCTACGGCGAAAGCGATGTGCGACGCGTCGGTGCTGCTTGAAAAGGCGAATGTGTATTGATGTATATTTTTTAGCTCTATGGGTACGCATCTGGCCTGATTTCTGTTGGGTATGCTGACATTAAACTGTTTAAAGGTATTGATGATGAGTTTAGTAGCAGTGAAAGCTGGCCAGTCATGTCTGTAGTTCTTTCGTATTGAACGTCCTCGCGAAAATAGACAGCAGAGAAACTGCCTTATGAATGGTGTCTTGCCATATATGTCGATATATGTTATTATGTCGTTTTCTGCTGAACATCTATGTCCCCTAGAGGGATAAAAAAGTTTAAAAAAGATGATTATTCGGTGTAGTTCTCGTGGCCAATCGAAATTATGAATAAGTACAATATCTAGCTACTGTGTCTGCGCCGATTTCCATTATTAACACGTTCGCAACCAAGAACCCGCCTAGCGAGCACTCCTAATCTTTGCTCAGATGCCGGCTGAGCCCGCTAGGCGGGCAGTAGTATGAACTTGCACGCCTAACGAATTCTGTCGGTTTCTGGTGAATTGTTCCATTTTTAGTCCGGTTATGAAAGTGTTAAAGACTGTAAATAATGACAACACATTGTAAGTAGGTAATATTAGTTCCATTTGGGTACAGTAGTAGTAGTTTGGGTAGTAGTAGGTTTGTAAGAAATGAGATTTGGAAAGTGTATGTTATTTTGAATTTGTATGAACTTGCATATGTATAAAACGTAATGGAAAACTCCAAAATAGTTGTTCACACACCAACACAGTTAACTGACTACCTGTATTTATATTGAACCTTATTACGTATATTATTAAAGTGCAGGGATGGTCAGTTAACTGTGTTGGCGATGGTACAGTCGGCAGAAAGGGACCACACAAATACTCAAGTTTAATTTTGGACCACAGATGCGTACTTCTTAATTTTACTTTAAGTTTAATTGTTAGCTTAGTAGGCACCTGAAAGACTTTGTTATTAATTTTAATTGTTTGAAATTACTTTTGACCCCCTAACAATCAAAATTCATTGTTAACTATAAAAACAACTTTATTAATATTACTTTAAAGTTGACTATTAGACTTTCAGAGATATTCGATATATGATCATTTCCACAGAACATCAATTAAGGCATCAATACCAAATGCTCACTTCTAACTTTTTACTTTACCATGAAAACCAAGTTTAAAATGTACGAGAGCTTTACGTCGATTAGAATATTGGTGGATTTAAATTGATTGAAAACCAACCGTGTGTATCAGTTATAGCTTTTTATGAACAATAAAAAGATTACAACTTTACGAATGGATGTACATTGACTGTAAATTAAGCCAAAAGGGGGGTTAAAGTATATTTAAAAAGCGTAATTTTAAAAGTTTGACTTATACTTAGGTGCCAATGAAGACAGTACTGAAATTCTATATACTCGTTGTATCTAATCTGGTGCCTTATAGCATAAGCGTTGTGTACATTTGCATGTATTTATATATTTCACGAGCTTAGAGAGAAGTTCAAAGTTTATATCTCGTGTTAAGATGTCGAATAAATCTAAATATTTTATGATGTTTTATTTATAAATTTTATGGTCAATTTTTACGGCCCCCATGTAACTGAACCTCATGAAACGTATAACATGACCATAACAGCTATCATGCTAGCTGCCTTGTTATATGGTAATCTAAAGGTAATCAAGGTCAGTTGGAGCAAGTGGGGCACTGGGGAAAGACGAAAACTTATGGGATATCGGACTTGAGGGATTATTAGAGGAGCTCTTGTCCTTGAAAAAATGCTAATTCTGTGATTGGAGCACGATCTAATTCAAGCTTAGTATAAAATATATTTTTTTATATTAATCTACTATATATCTGGGATAAATGTATAATTCGTTCAATGGAACACTTACCCTCACACAACTAAAGTAGTAACTAATCGTTGACACCTAGTCTAGAACTAGCACACTCGACACAAAGTCTTTGTGGTCGAAATCAGCAGAACATCATTATTACAACTTGGTTCAGTGAGTTACTCTATATGTATAGGGTGAATCACCAATAACTGGCTTCATACTACAAATTAACTCTGTTTCCCCTACAAACAGAATTCAATTTTGTATAACGTGGCCAGTTATTGAAGGGTGGTTCTATTATAGGTGAATTGAAGTTCATTTTTGGTATGAGGTGGCCAGTTATTAGCGATTTACCCTACTTATAGGTAACTACCGCAATAAACGTTGTTTATGAAGATTAAAAAAAAAACATGTAATTCTCTATACATATTTTATTGTCTTAGCCTTGCTGTGTTCTAATAATATGGCAATTATCTCAATGAAAATATCAGTTCAGTCTGATTTACAAAATTCCAAGTTACTATCACAACTGAAAAGCATGTGTATACATGGCACAATATTAGGAAATATTACGATAGTAAATAACTTTTGAGCACTAAGAAATAGACTAGAAATATTTACTGAATATAATTAACGCCTTATCATGGGTGTCAAGAAATCACTTCAATATGCCACAATACAAGGCTATTCCTGTGTACCCTACATAATCACCAGTAAACTCTGTTCACAAACATATACACACATTTATGATAACAGCTGACAGAGAAAGAAAGTGCTATTGCATAATAGCTACGCACGAAGAACCGATTGCCGTTGGGGCGGAAAGGTTCTCAAGTGGCGACCACGTACCGGAAGGCGCGGCGTGGGTAGGCCCCCGACAAGGTGGACTGATGACCTGGTAAAGGTCGCAGGACTCCGCTGGATGCGGGTGGTGCAGGTGTCGTTGTGGCACTCTTTGGGGGAGGCCTATGTCCAGCAGTGGACGTCTTTCGGCTGATATGATGATCATGATGATGAATAGCTACGCCACTGGTTATAGTGAATACGAGACAGCAATATGTCTCTGTATTATACATATATATAGCAATTTATGCTATATTTGCTACGTTTATCGTCTGGTCTATCTACAAAGTTTGTTGGCAAACAACGGGGTGGGGAAAACGGGAATAGACCCTTAACACGTTCACAACCAAGTGCCCGCCTAGCGGGCACTCGTAATGTTTGCTCAGATTCCGGCTGAGCCCGCTAGACGGGCAGTAGTATGAACTTACACGCATAGCGAACTCTGTCGGTTTCTGGTGAATTGTTCCATTTTTAGTTCGGTTGCGAAAGTGTTAAAGACAGGTTACTGTCATTCATCACATTTCGATAGGTAATTAAGTACCTCAGAGTGAAGCGATTGAGGAATTCGTCCACTCAAATGAATTTATCTGAGGTTAGTTTAAATCATCTTTTCATAGTATAAGGCCAATGATAGTGTGTTCGACAATGGTCGAAAATTGCAGGATTAAATCTAGCTCGACGCAAATAGCTTTCACTTCATTATAAGACTTAAACTGACCCTTCATGTAATTTATTCCCAAAATGCATATCCTGGCATTGATTTATTGACACCCACAGGTCCTTAGTGCATTTTAACATTAACAGCAAATGCAAATAAACGCACAGACTAACTTAAATAATACCAATCGGAATGTATTGTTTTCAATATAGAGAAAAAAATATAGCAAAAACATTCCAAAAACGAAATATTAAAAAGTCTTATAACGCAAATAATAATTTTGTAAAAAATAATGACTTATAATAGCAAAAAATATATTACGAAGCATTGATTAAAAACAATACTGCTTGCCAATAACTTATAAATATGCTTAGTTAGTATCAAAACAATAAAAAAAAATTGAGAAAAAATATAAGTACTTACGCTTAAATGATGAAATACGATATTTTTACAAATAAATTAACGTAAGTAACTCCCAAAATAGAAAACTGTTCAAACGATTCTTTTTTAAATTATCAATTTACCCACATATGTATTTAGTGATATTTAATGTGAACTAATACAGGTTAAATACTACCGCGGCACAATTTTTAAAAATATCTAAGAACAGGGCCATTTTATGGAAAGTTCATAAATCAGGTTTTTTCTACACAGAATAGAAAGTATTTTCGAATGTTATACGACAAAAAAAGTGTCCCAAGATTTTTTATTCCATTCCGTTACCTTTGCCATACTAAGCTTGTATGCTTGGTAACGGAACGGAAAACCGAAAATTATATGTAACATTTTGGAAAGTTTTCTTCTCCTATAAGGTTTGAAAGCTCTCGATTCCGAGTAGAAAAAACCAGATTAATTCGAAATTTAAAAAAAGTTGAGTGTACAATTTTCCGTATATAAATGGCCCAACAACTAAATTCAACATATCAAAACCCCGCAAGTAAGTCAAATACGCTAATTCATTTTCTTAAAACTAAGTATCTACTTATCAATCTAAGATTATTTATGCCGACACTAGATATGGCAAAACTGGTCGCCCATAACATTGCAACACTGATATTAACTTGTCTATGAACACTGCAGTAGAAAATAGAAAAAGAAAGTGCATTCATGATTTCTGATCATAACCGTCTGACATAAGTATATTGTTTTATTTTATGATTGTCCTGTAACACTAATTTAACTAACAGCAGCGAACGGGAAAACCATAAAAGTCTAAGTAGTGCCGCAAAATGGCCCCACAGAATGGGTGCCATCGCCATTATGCTGGGATGGGAGCGGGGTTTCAAAACGATGCCAGGCAGCCATTTAGTTCGAACATGCGCATAACGGGTTTTGGGCACGTGTTTGGGTAAAAATTTGTAAAGAGATCGCATTCTATGGTTTTTTCGTTCGCTGAGTAACAGAGGCCAAAACATACACACAACAACAAGTTTCATAATAAAGAGAGCGCGTAACGTTTCACGCGAATACTTGATGCATTCTAAATTCAAACAATTTAAGCACGCGCTCATAGCGCACACTATTTTTTTTTAAACTACACTTATGTTCAGAGACAAGTTTTTCAATTGTCTTTTCAAAGTAACAACTACTTACTAGCTACAGTTTACAGACCTTTGTTAAAGTAAACGTATTGGGGGGGTTTGCCGTCGGTGTTTTTCATGAGTTCTTCATAATTTTCTGGCTCGAAGCGTTTGATGGTGTCTGTTGAGATTTTACTGAAACCAAATAACCTTTATTGAAATTCAAGCATCAAACAATGTAATTTATAAAGTAATACAATTTAACCCGTTCGAGACCTTGACCACAACGTTGAGTCACGATCGAGGACTACTGTGAGGCCAGTGACTCACATGTGGGTCATGAATAAATCCCTATTTACACATAAAAACCCGGAACGAATTCCTAATTACAGAATGTATGCACCATTTATGATAAGAGATACATTTACAAGATATCTTGGATTAAAAAGTTTTTTAATGAAACGAAAATATTACTTAGGTGAGTCGGGGCAAGAGTAACATCGGAGCAAGAGGGTCAAAAGCTTCTCCAGCTAATTCTTTTGAATAATAGACTAGGCGCCTGTCTGTTTTACCGACGGTACAAAAAGGCGCTCAATCCAAAAGAATTAGCTTGAGAAGCTTTTGACCCTCTTCCCCCAATGTTACTCTTGCCCCGACTCACCTTACGATTTACAAATAAAGTTTTTATTAGAGAAAAAGTTACCAAAAATATTACATGAACTTATTCTTCTTGCAGGTTTTCTGAGCTGCGGTGTGTATAGCAAACGCGCAGTGACTCATAATGGGTTTATACGATTTAAAAAAAAAAACGTTGTATGGTAGCCGCGCGTGAATGTTAGTTAGTTCTCTGGCTTCGAATGTCGAGAAAAAACATGCGTTCGGTTTACCCAATAGGAAAATGTTTTACGTAACAGAAGTTACTTTTATAGTTTTTTTTTTCTTTTTTTTTTTTAAGTAAGAAAGTATCAAAAATACAACATAAACAAGTACAGGGTCCCGCAAAACCGTTTGCACAGTTTGGCTGTGGGATCGAGCAGTCTCTACGAACGTACAGTTTTTTAAACCGTTATAAAAGCAGAGAGTAAACTAAAGATTTTTCAAAAAGCAAAAGGATTTACGGAAAATATGTAATATAGCAATAAAACATTATATGAAATACTTGTCTGAAATAGAAAACTCACCATCTTTGCGGGAACAGAGCGCATGCAGTGGGAACCATGAAGGTAAGGCTGAAAAAAAAACAAAGGCATAGTCAACTTGACGATCAAGAACACGTATTCGTGTTCATCACACAAATAAATGCCCTTACCGGGATTCGAACCCGGGACCTCCGGCTTCGTTGGCAGGGTCACTACCAACTAGGCTACAGAGGTCGTCGTCGAGGATGTTTTCTTTGTGTTTATTTATTTATCTATACAACGTGTTAATAAAATAACGCAAAACCTGAAAACAGTTTGTTCAGAATCGAGCATAGAATGCGAAAAAAATAAAAAATAAAAATTTTGACAAGATTTATTTTTTACATTTGTATGGAGTGTTGGCCGACTGGGGCGACCTGCTCCATACAAATGTAAAAAATAAATCGCGTCAAAAAAAAATATTTTTATTTTTTTCGCATTCTACTCTCGATTCTGAACGAACAGTTTTCAGGTTTTGCGTTATTTTATTAACACGTTGTATAAGTAAATATGTATTTCGTCGACTAGTATGCACAGTACAAGCTTGGTTCAGTTTGAGACTAGCTCCATTAAACACAAACAAATTATACGTTGTCAAACCAAACGTTATAAATAATACTTTTCTGTCTGTAATTATATTTTGTTCATTATAAGAGACAAAATATATTTCGTAGATTTTGAAAACAATCGTCAGAAAATTATTCAGCTATAACACAAAATGTGTGTAATAGACGGTAACAATGACGTTGGTAATGGTAATGATAGTGATGAACTTGGTAATAATAATGATCACTTACAACGCGCCCATCGAGTGCATCGACGCTCCATTGTGATTCAGAGTAGAAAATACGGTAATGGTAAGATGGTAATGATGCCAATTTAGACTTGAAATTGTTACTTGTAGCTTCGTGAAACAGTCTACTGGTGGTAATGGTCATAATGACGTCGGTGATGGTAATGATAATAGTGAACTCGGTGATGGTAATGATATCGATGAACTTGGTAATGGTAATGATCACTCACAACATGCCGACGATGACGGTCTGGATGCCCACGTGCGCCCAGCGCATGCGCTGCATCCACGGCTTGTGCTCGATGCGCTCCATTATCACTGGCAGCATCAACATTCCTGGCGCACACATTACGATCCTGGAACATCGACATATACAGTGTTACAGGACAATGAAATACAGAGTTACAGAAGGACTAGAGCGTTCGGTAGTGTAAGGAGACGGTAATTTTGAGGAAATTGTAAAACATTCACTGAAAAGATACACCACCTATTTATTTATTCTTAAAATGTGTAGGAACGGGTGCTCGACTGTTTTAACCGACTTCAAAAAAGGAGGATGTTCTCAATTCAGTTGTATTGATTTTTTTATCATTATGTTTTTTTTAATGTTTGTTACCTCAGAACTCCGTCATTTATGAACCGATTCGTACATTTTTTTTTGTTTGTAACTATATGCTTCCATCTGGAAGCATACTGGTCCCATTATTTTCAAAAATCCAGTTGGATGATGGGATCCATGAGGAATTGAGGGAGCTCCTCAAATATATGGCACGCATGTAGTAATTTCGGTATTTTAAATTATAACTCGTGTATTTACACCCGGAAATCACAAATATGGTGAAGTGGAGCTGATGATGAAGACCACAGATGTCTCCTGCAACTCCCCAATGATTAACTTAAACATATGAAAGTACGTCACAGGTCACAGATTCTGATATGATTCCGTTGAAATAGCAACTAATGAGTGCCAATTAAAGGTCGCAGAATCACCTTTCTTGATTTTTATTTAATCGTATGGCATACATTATTTAGGCCTTTAAAGTGTGTCACTCTTTAGTACCACCCAGGGGACACGTGCAGGGTTGTGGTAGGTAGCTCCTGCGGACGCGAGTGACAGTTGTCCCCCCTTTGTCAAGTGAGTGGGCAACTCGACTGTTAGAAGTTCTTAAGCCGCCCATAGAGGTCTCTAACTCGGCTTAACGACTACTGTCATAGACAGCAGCCGGGATCAACTGCTTAGCGTGCCTTCCAAAGCACGGAAGCGCTCATTTATATTAACCACTCAAACATCAGGTGGTCACCCATCCAAAGACTGACCGCTGCCATCTTAGCTTAACCTGCGTTATCGACTTGCAGGCGCCGCTAGGCTATGAGCGCTTCACCTTTCTTGATGACTCGACAGAACTCCTCATATATTATCGACCCACATACCTACAGCCATTTGTTTTTTTTTTTTTGTTATAATCAATGTTCTTGTGGTAAAGTGGAAAGAAAATTTTCATGTGACATGGCGGAGTACTGAATTGAAGTCGGTTAAAACTTTGTTCTAGAGGTAATCCGCCATATCTAGGTCGGAAACTAGTCTCTGTTACTAGAAATTTATATTAGAAAATAAATTAAGTGAATAAAGACTCTGTTCGGCCTAATCTTATATGGCAGATCATATTGTGTATTAAAATTAAGCCGTTTTAAAATGAGAACAACTTCGTTTGTATGGATAGTCAACTTGAGTCAACCGTGTCACCGATGTCATCTATCCAGCGGTAGGATTGTTACCTAGAGGTCACCACTTGTGAGATTCCCTTGGCCGGCGCAAGTTGAGATTTGCCGATGATCTTCCCGTTGTCGTCCGTCACGTCCAGACCTGAAAAAGGCGTTTTTCATTTCAATGGACTTTATAACCTTTTTAAACGTATTTTTGTTTCTCTCGATGTATCAATTCAACCATAATTTTACCACTATAGCCGAGTTGTATGACTTTCAATCTGGACGTTGAAAATAAAAGTTATTAATGAAATGAGAGGAGGCGTGTGTTCATCAGTGGGACGTATATAGGCTGATTTATTATTTATTTTAGCATGAAATATCATTAGAAATTTTACAGGAGCTTTTCGGTGAAGAAAAATGGTCATGAAACCGGTCTAATCCCAACAAAGTCTAGTTTTCTCGCTGCACTACGCCTGGGATTAGGTGCCAAAGCTGATGCCGGGCTGCTTAAGCGTATAACCGGAAAAACGCTAGGAAGACGGCGACTTGTTTGTCAAATTGTACCTGTATGTTTGTTTACAAAATGTTTAGATTGATTTTGATACCTTTTAAAATTTCGTTCTGTCGCATCAACGGAATGTTCACCCAGTTGGCGGCGGCGACGGCAACGAAAGGCACGAACCTCTGGAAATTAAAGGAAATTATGATGTTTAATGTCAACTTGATAATGAGGGCCATTGCGTGCTATCCCAAGACAATGCCGGTTTTACGCAACGCGTATGCATTGTATATCAGCTACCTTAATAAAATGCATAAAGCTTGAATACACTGTCAATCAAGTCGTCGAACGTTGTCTGATCAAAAATCGGCATTCTCAGGAATATTAAAAGATGTTGGTTAGCACGAGATGGATGGTGATGATAATGATAATGCCTGGAAAGATGGGCCGGCGGTAATGATCGTTATGGTAGTGATATTAATGGTAATGATTATTATGGCGGCAATTTACTTAAGACTGTGATATAAATACACCTATACTTTTATTTGTACTTGCATGTAGTATATGTATTAAGATTAATTTACTGTAGCGTCGAGGTAAATACGTCTGTACTCGTGTTAGTTTGTCTATCTTTTTGTTCCTGACCTCAACTCATTTGCTCAAAGGTTAACTGGACGAGATCCCTTACAGGGATAAGTTCGCCTTTGTAACGATTTAACCTATTTTTGTCTGTATTTTTACCTGTTTTGGGTACAATTAAGTATTTACAAAAAAAAGAAAAATAATGGCGATGGTAATGATGGTAAGTGAAATGATCACGTTGGTAATGACAATGACAATGGCGATATTAAATTCAACTCACAGCCAGTATAGGGTTCTTGGCGCGCTTCTGCACGACGAATTTAAACGTCAACGCCGTTGCCATGGCGGCGGTGGTGGCGGACACATACGCGACGCCCATCTGCGTCGTCGTGAGCGGCGAGTTGGCGTTCCGGTTCGTGTAGTTGACCAGCGCGTTGAACGACTGGTTCACCCATTGCCAGAATACAATGGCTGTGCCTGTTCTGAAAAAAAAAAATGTTTTTCATCACACTTGCTCGAAAAGGGCCTCATTATGGGCAGACATACAGAGCTGTAATAGCCTGTGTTACGCCCACGGGCGTAATGGTTTTTTTCTTAAATTGTATCTGTCACTCATGCGGCAGTTACAAAGCCAAGAGGTTTTATATCAAATACGATGTCTGAAAACGTATTTATAAATAAATTTAAACTTTAAAAACTACTTAAACATGTTTAACTGAATTATTTACAGATTTAATATGTATTTATTTAGTGTCTATGTAAAATGTTTTTAAGTGTTTTCAAATCGTGGCTGTATAGTATACAATACCGAAGGGTCTTTGCCATACGCGCCTAACGTCAAATTCAACAAAATGGACGACTGACATGTTGCAGTTTTTATTACAATTTGTATTCATTTCATCTAAAATATATTTGTTTCCTCGCAAATGTGATGAAAAACATTGTGTATAACACGGGCGTAAGAATATTGCAAACTCGAGTCATCAAAAGCCCTGCGCCTTCGGCGTCGGGCTTCTGATAGACTCTTGTTCGCAATATTCCACTTACGCCCCTCGTTAAACAATGTACTATTTTTAATGCCATAATGGTGGCAAATAAGCTTATGGAGCCTAGCATGGCAGGTAACAGGGAGAAACAACGATTTCGACACATTTTAGTGGTGTCTAGTTGAAGCGTCTAATTTAATGACTGGTATAATAGTCTTTGAAGTAAGTATTGCTCTAGATAAGTCGAGCGTGCGCAACGGATACATTAAAATTGAATTCTATTGTATTGTCCTTATTCAAAAACATTACATTAAGATGAACTGGCTCATATTGCTATATTTTATCATCTACACAACTTAGAAGGCTATAAAATGTGCAGCTACTTTCTCAATCCGAATTATCAACTTGTAGGAATTAGCAATCAAACGAAGCGGTCCTCTACCCCGTGATTGTTTACAGTCACCAGCATTTAAGACTCTATTTCTAGCTTCTTGCTTCATTAACACGTTCGCAACCAAGAACTCGCCTGGTAGTACGGTACGTAAAATGAATGCACCTTCGATAACTCCCAAGGTCGCGATTTTTTTGTTAATATTTAGAATATGATGAGTACTACTAGTAGTAAAAAAAGATAGGGAAATTTGACGTTGCTTTAGGTATTACACAGCGTTTTGTTAGCGACCCTTGTAAATCCAGGGATAGATTATACAAGTGGTATTTTTCTTCAATAGAGTATCGCATTTTAGTATTATAATCTCCACTTTAATTTGCTAAAACTTTCGTCAAGTGCTTACGTCAGTATAATCCGAAACGAATAAAAAATATATATTTCCTCTAAAAGATTATACAAGTTGGTTTTGATTACTGAATACTATTAAAAACTATCAAAGATAACCAGAGTTTGAATTAATAACATATTTATCAATAGGTTAAATTTATATGAACAGTTTAATGTTGAAAGCGTTCTAATTATTTTAAAATAAATCTCAAATAAATTCAAGTCGATACATATAATCCAGCTTTATCATAGTAATCTATTGATAAAAAATCTAAGTAATTCATCAATAGCTCCACATTGTATTCATTTATCAATTATTTTTTAAATTTGAACGCACGACGAACTGCGCGCGAGTCTAGTGCGCCGACGGCGAGAGCGTCATGACCAATCACAGCACGCCGTCGTTGCTTGTTTCCTACGCGGTAGCCTCCCCTCTGTTGATTAGCTCACTTGCAAAATGAAAAATTGTTGATTTTACGATTGTGTTCATTTATATTAAGCGTTGAATTTATAAATAAATCTTTGTAATGATACTTCTCCGTCTATTAATTATACACTCATAAGCTTCATCAACCTAAAGAGTAACTATCAACGTACTTATGCAATTACTTATTCAATAATCAACTTATTGTGTAGCTTTAACAAGCTAGGTTGATCCACTGAAACAACGTATGAGTGACCGGTAGGTCGATCACGTAACGCTTTATACGTACGCTAGGTAGATCTAAATGTATTTTTTTATATCGAAAATCGACAGTTGAATTGTCCTAACGCGCGTTTGAAACGTTTTGTGATTACCCCTCAGATCTCTAGCCGACCCAGCCACGGCCCGATTTCTTACAGTCGGTTAACGGGTTTCTTCGGTTTCGGTTAAAACCGGTTTTGCATTCCCTACGCTCAACCAACTGAGCTATTGGAACAATCCACCTCGGTCACCTTTTTTTTCAATCAGTTCATTCTTACAACGCCTTAGGGAGAAGACGGCATTACATAAGTTGAAATAAATATGAATTATGCCCAGCCAAATAAGTGGTTTTCTTTGTCCAGCGATTTGTATGTAATCAAAGTATAGCCATTTGGTTTCGTTGCTATGTTTGGTAAGGTTAGCCTTAAAAATGATTGAAGAGAATGCTTCGCCTTAATATGATACAATAACGTGTATGTTAACTTAACACACAAAACTAAAAGCAAGCGTTTACGTAACGTATGTAAGAAATAGGGAATGCAATATGCAATTACCGGGCAAACTTCAAAACCGGTAAATTACCGACTTGAGTAGGACAAAACCTATTAACCGGTACATTACCGGTAATTTCAAATTGGTTTATAAGTAGCGTTATTTGCCGTTTATTTATCGTAAACATAAGCTAAAAGGTAGTATAAAGAGTAAAAGGTGGTTTCATGTTCCGTAAATGTCGTAATAATCATTTTCTTTAATATTTAAAACTTGCTCCGTGGTAGGAGGGCTAAAACACAACTGAAAACGTTCCTTGGGGATTAGCAGGTAGGTAGGAATAGGAATTGGTCCCAATTTACAGATTACCATTACAAAATCAGTAGTATCAGTACAATACAAAACAGCACCAGTAGTGAATATGGAGTGACGAAGGTTAACGTGAATATTAGTATTACGAGGGCTGCCTTTTAAGTTGTGTCGTTTGGAAAAACTAAAGACAATTTAAGTGTTAAATGGTATTTATTGTTTTTCAAAGTAATCACCGTGATATGTAATACACTTTTTCATTCGATCGAACCAGTTTTCGAAACACTTATTCCAGTCCGAAGTCGGGGTCTCCAAAATGGCCGTTTTGTATGCCTCAACCGCTTCTTCAGGCGTCTGGTACCGTTGACCACGAAGTCGTTGCTTGATTTTTGGAAAAGTAAAAAAATCGTTAGGGCTTAATTCTGGACTGTACGGCG
Source organism: Epinotia ramella (assembly GCA_947578815.1). NCBI lineage: Eukaryota > Metazoa > Arthropoda > Insecta > Lepidoptera > Tortricidae > Epinotia > Epinotia ramella. Next base: position 23,830,951 of record OX388212.1, read on the forward strand.
GGTGTTCCAGAATTTCTACGTTTTGCTCTTTTAAAAACGCAATAGTTTGCCGGGCGGTGTGCGAGCTCGCATTATCGTGGTGCAGTCTTATACGACGTCTTGGGTTATTTTTTCGAAACTCGCCGATGACTTCTGGTAAACAGACAGTGGTATACCAGTCAGCATTAACCGTTTTACGATCCTCGAGCACGATGGTGGCAACGTGGCCACTTTTCGCCACAAACGTGGCGACCATTTTTTTCGAAGTGCTCCGTGAGCGTATTACTTTGGTCGGTTTTGGCTCATCTTGGAACACCCAAACAGTCGACTGCTGTTTAGAATCGGGATCGTAGGCATATATCCAAGATTCGTCACCACTGATAATGTCGTAAACATGTTTCGAGTTTCCTCGGTTGAATTGCCGCAGAGTTTTGCGACACCATCGAACGCGAGCCGTTTTTTGGTCTTCACTGAGTAAATGTGGTATCCAGCGTGAGATCAACTTTTTTACGCCTAAGTGATCATGCAAAATACTGTGAACACTGGTCCCTGAAATACTTAAGGAAGCTTCTATCTCACGGTATGTCGCATGGCGATCTTCGATGATCAGTTGCCGTACAGCATCAATGTTCTCCTGGGTTACGGCTGTTTTTGGTCGACCTTCACGATGTGATAGACATCCAGACCAAGACTAGAGCAACCACGTTGAAATTCTAAATACCAGCGTTCCACAGTCCGAAGGCATGGTGCTTTATCATTGAAAACCGTAGTCAACTCTTCGAAGCACTTAAGTCGCGTTAAGCCCCTTTTGAAGTTGTAAAAAATTATCGCACGTAAATTTTCCTTCGAAATTTCCATTTTCACAACTGACTTGTCAACTTTGAACGAACGCTGTACTATAACGGTTGGGCCGATTTCGAGTCATTCTTTTGTTTTCGAATTCTAAATTCAAATATTTTAACGTGAACCTAGTTCTTTTTTATGCAATCACGGGAGGTTTGCAAACGACAGAACTTAAAAGGCAGCCCTCGTATGGTGCATTGCCTGTTCCCCTTCACCCATCATTGGCGTCGGTGGGTCACACAGTGCCCTCGGTCATTGTTTTGACTCCTAAATCTACAGATACGCAACCCTACGGATTTACAATCCTAAAAAATAATAATTTACTGAATAAAAAAACAATCAGAATAATACAACACAAACTGACTAGTTGACTACAAACCCACGTAGTAGTAAAATAAAGTATTCCACCAAATAGCTGTTTCTAAGGAATGTTCAAAAGACGTAACCAACCATACCAGGAGCGAAAAGAGTTGGATAGAGAAAACGGTACTAATAGTAACCGAACATTTTACTAAAGAGCGTTCGGACAAATGGTTTAATAACTCTAGGAAAAGCGTGTACTGTTGCTCATGGGGTTCCAAATTGTGGCATCGGTTTAGCGATTTGGGGGGGGCTAGGTCTGTATGTATACTTTCTGTATCCTAGCTCTCCTGCGGATAACCTAACGTCTAATGCGATCACGCAGACAAACTCCCAGCATAGCCCTCTCCATAGCCCTTTGAGCCTTCTAATGAGGCTGATAGTGCGCGAACACATTTCAGTGTCATATGTCATCACTGGCACCACATATGGGTCAAAGACTCTCGTCTTGAGACACTTCGGAATACTAGACGAAAATATGTGCCGTAGCTTCCCGAACGAACGCTGCCCAGCTGAGTCGACAGGAGACAGTTTGTCCTAGGTATATATAATCGTCTACAACTTCGAGCGTAAAGCGTCCGATTGTAATGTACATGAGAATTAGATGATCTTCGTCTTATCCATGTTAATTCTTAGACCAACCCGCTCAGAGGCTTTATCGTATTCAAGTCCTCCATGGTACCCGAAGGTGAGTACTCGCCTTCTCCAGTCCAGAGTCTTTAAAGCATCCACCAGTGTAGCGGTGAACAGTTTTGGAGAAATAACATCTACTTGATCGACTCGCTGCAGCGGAATAGGTTTCGCGTTCCAATTCTGGAGTCGGACTTACACAGTGAAGTGGCATTCTCGTTTGATTGATTGATTAAAACTTTATTAATTCCCACAACATACATGGCATTGATAAAATACGAAATTTAAACAAATGCGAGACCCTTGACCCGTGGGGCTCTGGAGCCCTAAGCCTCTTTAAAGAGATGTAGAAGAGCCTCATAGATGCCACCGGTGACCGAAGGGCTGGCAGTTATCTCGCACAAAGAATTAGCTTAGCTATTCAGCGAGGTAATTCTGCCAGCATCTTCGGCACAATGCCACAGGGGCCATTCTTAGATTTAGTTTAGTACTATTCTATTTTATTTTTAATTTTATTTTTTAATATTACTTTAGAGTTTAGTTGATACTTTATTTTTGTTTTCATATTATGAGATTGTATGTTATTTGTTTTGAACCTTTTATCTATATTCTAGCTCTTTACACCCATTAAATGATTTAGATATACATATCTACAGTGTGTCGTGGCTGAGAAATGGCGCTGGCTTAACGAGCCATGCCAGAGCCTTAAATTACAAAATTGAAATATAAAATACTTGGCAACGCTGGAGAAACTGTAGTACAGCCCAGGTTTCGATTGAATCGTAGTCCAGAAACGCTAAGCAAAAGGGCAGATTATACTCCGCAGCCTTCTATATAACTTCACGGGTGGTCTTATTTTATCTTATCTAGATGAGGGCCCTTTCGGATACACTTCGACCCAGTGGGATCTTTTGTGCATTTGCCGTCTCATTTATGACTACTCCCAAATCGCTCCATCATTTCTACAAACTGGATGATGCAGCTCAGCGGAAGTACCTTGAAATCCTTTGGTTGCGGATAGCCGTTATCAAAGTAATTAATTATTTTTCTGGCAAGGGCATGACATTCACACAGTAAGTGTTCCATAGTACGAGTATCATCCTACTCACCACACATTCTACAGCCTAAACTATCCGATAGTCCCATCTTGGCCAAGAGATTCTTGCCCCGAAGTGACCTGTGAACACCCCAAATATAATTCTGAGTTGCTTTCTGCTGGATTTCCAGAGCTTTTGGTCAAGCCCGAGTCCATTCCTTCTATAAGCTGGCTTAGATTGCCTTAAGCCAGCCTCACTCCACTCATGTTGGTGTTTGGTTTTGGCGTAGGCTTCAAAGGCCGTTATTATGGTTCCCTATGAGAGTACCACAAATTGTTCTGAACCTACAATAGTACATTACTACGAGTACAGAGGCCGGGAAAAAAGGGGTTGCCGGCCGAGTACGTATGCCGATCATAGCGAGGCCGGATAGTTATGAGGCTGGCAACCCCTTTTTACGCCGAGGTATGTATAGTGCTTTTCTCAAACATGCAATTAAATAAATAAATTAAACTCCAAGGAATCAAACTTTAATTTTCATGGCTGAATGCCGTGATGCTGTGCCACCAATTGTGGAATGTAAATTAAAAAAGACCATCTTGCAGCCCGAAACGTGACACTTAGAAGCCCATTATGAATAACACAACGTCAATATATCATTTCATGTTCGAGAAAAGTAATTTGTAGACCCCTTCTTGCTTTAAGCTCATCTGCTCTTTCGTTGCTGATGAAGCCCTCGTGCCCTGGTATCCAAGCTAGTTGGTTATCATGGTGCTAAAGCCTCTTCGGACACTGGCTTGTTCGGGAGGCTGGAAGTCATCTAACCTGCGCACGAGACGATTTGTAATTACTCTCGAAAACAGCTTTTACACACGGCTTCTTCTTTCTTAAGCAGGGTGTTGTCACCATTTTTAAAGAAAAGCACACACCTCACCTCAGCACCTCTGTTCGATGCCTTTGCCGTTCACTCTTTCACTAAGACAAAAAGAGGTATTTCCTTGTTTTGAAAATGAAATGATTAGTATACCTATTACCTACAAACTATGTTAAATAAGGCGCTCTCTGTCGTACTTATCCAAGCAGATCATTATTCATATTTTATAGAACGGAACCGTGTTTGTATTTTAAGAAGCTTCTGCAAACGATATTGTATTCATTTGATAAAGGTATTGTATAAGGTAAGATAACGCTAACCAGTTAATCAATTGACATTTGAAATGACAAAAGGAGGGTATTGATTGAGATATAATCATGACGAACAAGTATTAATAATCGTAAAAAAATATTATTTTACTAATAATTCATGTTTAGGTAAATTACCGGTTTTGATTTAAATTTACCGGTTTTATACCGACCTTATACTCAGAAAATTGACCGGTTAACCGGTATGCATTCCCTAGTAAGAAATATGCATCGAAATTCTATAATTTCAATAACTCCGGATTTTTAGTATTAATTAATAAAAAAGTCCTCTTCCGCTTCGATGAACAACATTTTTTTTTGGTAATCCAATGATTTAGTGTTAGGCTCTAATCGGAATTTGAAAGATTCTTGAGTACCTAACTTTCGGAGTTTACCTCCTACCTACACCCTAATTTTACTACCTACTACTACTTAGAGAGATGACTAATAACCCTGTATATATACTTTCTGTACCAAGTTTATACTAGTAACATCAGATATGACATCGCGACTAGTAAATAAGTACCTACAAATAAAATTGAAGCTAATTTAATACTAAATAACCCTATATAACTTTCTTTATTGGTAAAATAAAATAGATAATCGCAACCGAAAAACAACTGGTAACTAAATATAAAGTAAAATCAAGTACTAAAAGTTTGTACCTACAAGTTTGAGCGTACGTACGGCACGGCCTTGCGCCTTGGAGAGGTACTCGGCTGCCAGCACGCTGCACACGAATCGCGCGAGTCGCGCGCGAAAGATTTAAATTGCGGACAATCACTGATAAGCTAATGCAATTAAGAGCTATTGATGAATCCGTTAGAATTTGTGTTTATATATTCTTCGATAGAACTGAAATGAATTACGCCGACTTGAGAATTTATGAGATTTCTTTTATGGTAAGGAGAATGGTTTCAAGATATAATTCCTAATAAAAAAAAATACTATTGATAAATCTGTTAGAAATTTGTGCTGCCATATATTTTTTTAGTTTTGAAAACACTATAGTAGCCACTAGTCACTTGAATATTCTTTTAGGAGATTTATAATTTTTTTAATCGTTTCCTTTTTTGCTGACGTAATCTCTTGACAAAACTATTAGAAAACGATAAGTAAGGTTTGAATAATCAAATGCGATGCATTATAGGAAAAAACAATAACTTGTATAATCTTTGCAAAGTTTTACAAGTGTTCCTTACAAAAAAGTTAATTATTCGTAAACCAATATCAAAAACTGTTAGAAATTATTTTTCGCTGTTAGTACTTAAGGTACTCTCGCTGATAACAAAAAAAAATCAAACTTGGGAATTATGTTAGTTTGACGACAAATTACAGTGTTCGCGTACCGGACTATGGTTAGGGTTACCAGATACAAATTTCAAAAGTCTTGATTTTTGGCCAAAATTCCTGACACGAGCTTGACGCGCTAAATTGTTTAATTTGTCAATGTTGATTGATTTATGTTTATATCGTAATAAGATAATTACGATTATTTATAACTTATAAGTTACAATTTATGAAACTCCAAAGTACTTGTGGCTTTACCTTTTCTGTTATTGTGATTAAAAATAAAAGTTTACAGTGAATAACATGTTATTGTTTCATTTATTTGCCGAAAATTCCTGACCCTTTCCTGGCCCTTTTCCGGCCGCATTCCTGACATGTTAGGAAAATTCCTGACGTCTGGTCACCCTACGCCTGGTACGCACTCGTAATGTTTGCCCAGATGCCGGCTAAGCCCGCTAAGGGCGCTAAGCGGGCAGTAGCATGAACCTTCACGTCTAGCGAGTTCTGAGGCTTTAGTATAAGTTTTACCGAAACAAAACTTTACGATCGCGTTTGCGTTTTACCCTCAATTTGTATGGGATTTGACAGCTAAACGCGAACGCGGTCGTAACGTTTTGTTTCGGTAGAACTTATACTGTGTTGTACTGCTTATAAGTTATTAGACTTTTGTAATGCTACCCGCAGTATACTACCTACATAATTGTAGTACCTAACTAATTACAGTGGCACTAAATGTCTTCATTTATTTTTAAGGCATCTTGCGATGCTCACTGTTTAACTTTGTTTTAGTATAGATTCTCATTAAGTGAAATGTATTATTTCTTTTGAGAAATAAAGTTCTTTAAACAGATACTAGAGCCTCTGGCGGTTTCTAGTGTATTGTTCCATTTTTAGTTCGGTTGCGAAAGTGTTAATGGGCAACCAGTCGTGAAATTCTTCTTTTGTTCAGTTCGATTTAAAAAAAAACATACTCTTTTCTATTTCCTTATTATACATGTAGTTGATTCATCATCGCCAATTTCTCTTGTATGGACAAAAGCCGTTAGGACGTGTCCAATATTTTTCCCCGCTTTGTAGCCGTATTGTAGCACATGTTATAGCTGTATGTTAGCAACGACCTCGAAATAATAGGCGTGACGTACGTTGCGAAAGGCCACTGATATTTATTACTATTTTAAAAATACCTACGTTGTACAATTAGCGGTAAAAGTACACCTGGCAACAGTTTCTGATATGATTGCCAAAATATTGAGTGACAATTTATAGATCTTAATTTTTATCCAAATTGCAATTCAATCTGGTTTGAAGAACAGATGGCAGACGCTTTCTTAAAAGTAGTGCCTCCGTAAAATCATGTGTCAAATTGGCAATCAGGTTTATATTATTGAAACTACATATTCACTGCTGCACATAATGTACTCGTACAGTCAGGGGTATTAATATAATATACGTACATAAATCCATACTAATATTATAAATGCGAAAGTGTATGTGTGTGTTTGTTTGTTTGTCCGTCTTTCACGGCAAAACGGAGCGACGAATTGACGTGATTTTTGAAGTGGAGATAGTTGAAGGGATGGAGAGTAACATAGGATAGTTTCATCCACGTAATCATCCCCTAAGGGGGTGAAATGGGGGGGGGGGGGGGTAAAAGTTTGTATGGAGCTGCGATATAAACGAGTTCCATGCGGACGGAGAAGGCAGAAGCTGATTGATTATTTATCTGACCGTGTCAATGAGACATTCATTTATAACGAGCCTGCATTGTATGACCTTTGTATGATATACGTTATATGACCTTTGAACAATAACAAATAGAATAAGAGACGTCTTTATATCGAAAGACGATAACGCGTTTTATGGATCCGTTTTGTCTTTAAACTCGTGAATGCCACTGTTTCTTCTATTTTGTCAACGATTTGACAAGGGCGTAACTAGATTGATTAGGTATGTATTGATAGCTTATTAATATCGATTCCCAAGATAATTGTATTTACAAGCAATATTGCCCAATAAAGTACCTGATAAGATAAGTCTTCAACATTTAAAGTTCTTATTACTAGATGAGTACAAATATGTAAACATGACTCTATTCTCAAGTTATTAGGGTGCATATTCAGATGTTTTTGAGGACCCAGAAATATCGTGAATACTTGGTTGCAAGTATACCTATAAATTGTATTGACTCCACTTTGTTTTGTGTACTTCATAAACTACAGGCAGTTTTTTTATAGGATTTTTTTACTGTGTAAGTAGCTGAACCCTAACAGAAGGTTTTAGAATATAATGTGTGATATTTTAAGTCTATTTATCTATCTAAACAAACTCAAGTGCAAGTGCAAGTGCAGTACGTGTGTGCAAGTCAAACAAATAATGAATTTATCTATCTATCTACAAGTTGACATTTGTTTAATTGTAAATCAAATATATTACCCAATAGCATCCACATACTATATAAGGTACGAACTTGTAATAAGTCACTTGTAAATTGTAATTGTATGTTTTATGTAATAAGGCTCATTTATTAAAACACAGAGCATAGAGTGGATCAATAGGATAGATTGTTCAATCCACTTCAGACCCACTCATATACTATGGACAACAGCTGTAGTATAATGGGGTGCCTTATTGATCAATGATCAATACGGAAGTTCAAGAATTCATGTCCGACCCGAGGTTTTTATCGATTTTTGAGTTTTGAATCGTATCTCCTACTTTTGCACTACAGATAGAATTATAAGTCAAACGGCTATCGGTTCTACAATCTTTTATCTCCATTTTTGTCTACCGGATTTTGAAAGAAATGAATACTTAATTTTGTATGATTTTTTTAAACATTGTCTAAAAAACACTTATTTCGTAACTCTATAATTGACGTGAAAGATCTAACATAATATACGAAATCTACATATTTGGGTTCGTCTATGACGTCTAAAAACGTTTTCATTTTTAAACTAATCAACACAAAAGTTATGGCCAGAAAACCAGTTTATGGCCTAAAATTGTTCAACTTTGATGCCAAATATCTCGAAAACAATGAACTTTGAAGTAAATATGGGATACTATGTTACTTAAAGCCGTTGCTCTTAATATAATAAACTACAAAAAACATTAGAAAACTAAGGGATTCAGATCGAAGGTCATTGGCGTATGGGAGCCTCTTAAAGAATAATAAGCAATTGTGGGGTAGACGGAGAAAATGTAATATTGCAGTAGCAGGTTGCTAGCCTATCGCCCACAGCACAATCTGTTGGAAGCTGTGATGCTACCTCATGGTTAAATACTTTTTAGAATGTTTTATCTTTGATTGACTGACGGTGTCACTTAACTCGTTTTCGCCTATTGAATTAAAACGTAATGGATTTATATAATTTTATGTTTAATTGCTAGTGCCACAGTTTTCCCCATCACAATCCACCAACCTGTTCGACTTTTAGGATAGGAGTGGTGATATTTGAAAACAACACCACACAGCGAACAATCTTTATAGATTGTTGTACATTTAGATGTACAATTATAACAAGTGTTTTTGTAGTGCATATCATCATTTGCTTGTCTTTTTCTTCCATACCCCTCTACGCCCATCACCTGGTCACTCACTTCCTTCCTATTCATATCGCCTCTCACACAGTTCATCCACCTTATTCTCGAGCTACCTCCTCTCTAAATACCTGTACCACTGCAACATGGCCCCAGTAACGAGGCAGCCCCCGGGCATCTGGAAGGACATGCGGCCGAACACATTCTGAAGCTCGCCACTGTCGGGATGGAATGCAGACTCGTACAGCTGTTTAGCTCGGACCACCTTGTCCATTGGTGTGTTGGCGGGTTCTTTGCCCTCTCTGCAAGGGAAAATCTTAGTTATTATTTGTAAAACAGTAATTAGATATCATCAAAACCCAGAACTAAGTAAAGTAGCATTGTAGTATCTAGCAACAAATTCACTATGTAGTATAAAAGTTGAGAATTTGAGCACAAAGTCATCTACAAAGAATAATAAAGTAGTGTGCAGAGTTTAGCACACTTGCAAAGCAACAACCACATTGGCCTAATGGTAGTGAAGTGTGGTGGGGTTTCAATCCCAAAGTGTGATGAGCTATATATTTTGTTTCTTGGATGTTCCTATATCCTATATATTTAAGTATTTATTTATGCCATCATGTTTTGGTACATTAAAAACAGCAAAATATATAATAAGGATCTAAAAGTCTATTAATATAATTTCGCAGCTAAGCATTGCCTTGGAATGAAATCATAATTTTCCTATTCATGCTCTTAAAGAATGGGCAATCTAATAAAGTAACACAAACATACAAATGCACCTCGGTACTAAGAAAGTTCTCTGATCAATATTCTAAATTAATTCCCTTACACATCCAACATGATTTTCATACAAGAATAATTAATACTTTAGGTACTTACTTGTATTTAAAATACAACTCCTTAGCTTCATGTAGTTCTGTCTCCGGTACCAGAGACAAGAGAGGATTGGAGATGAAAGCAAAATGCTGGAACCTGCCCACAAAGGTGCTTTGGTCCCAGAGGGGCTTCGTTATATCTATCCTCTTTTCAGCAGCCATTTTCTAAAATAAAACAAAATACATATAATATAATACAAAAACAAAAACTGGCTGAAAATATTTTAGTAAAGAACATAATATATAGTCACGAATTTTTTTTTATTTGGGTGACAAGTTTATTCAAGATAGATTCTTACATGAGGAATACTTTTCAAGTCTAGTTTCATTTTTTTTTTATCAAATAGCAGTCATCCAGAGCTGGATGGATGTAATCCAACCAGTTCATTGTTGAGGATTAATTGTCAGTATGTTGATTGTTGAATAAAAGTATGTTGATGGTTTGTATCAGGAAATATTCATAACTAATTCTAATGGTCTAGTTAATATTTTTATTTAGACATACATATGAATATATTAGTATTAATGAAACAATTTAATGATTAAAGTTGACAAAAAAAGTCCAACTAAACCTAATACTGTAATCAAGCCGTCGCGCGAAGCGCCGCATATAAATTTTACAGCCAATTCATACATGATATTCAGTAATTGCAGACCTAATTATACAGTTATTATTTTGTCTTATGACTTTTCACAAAACCAGTGATGTAATTTACATTTAAAGACCTTGAATATTGTTAAGCATATGCAAAAAACATACCTGTTCGAAATATAGAGGCTCCTAAACAAATTTGGGATTATGTAAGCTTAGCCAATTTCAGACAACGCGTGTAATGGTTTAATAAATAATCCAGCATTAATCCTTACGAGTTATTACTCTCTAGAATTAGATGAACCTTTAGCCTGATATTTTTTTATAAATTATAATGCGACTACTTTGCAGCAACTCTATTTAGCCGGAAACCGAACCGAACCGTAGCGCCAGCCGCCAACTGTCAAAGTCAAACAACGCAACGCTAGTGGTAGAAAGAAAAACCATATCGATAAAAATAGAGGTGATTTCGTGGTAGCAATTTGTTTGCCCTTTGCCGCGATGAAAAAAAGTTGACATTACACACCAAGCAATTTCTCACAACAACTAACTATACTAAGAATGAGACAGCAATACGTAACTTTCATTTCTGCATGCAGTCCACCGCGTGACTTCAGCCCGGCTGAATAAATGCGGATGGTGTCTCTCCAACTAGCAAGTGCGACAGAGAGGGAGATACACGAACGAAGTTCGTTTTCATCTCGCGGTAGCCCCTCAGGATGGGTCACTCCATAGATTTTCTTGAATCTTCCTCGGCAGATAACCGCCCTCGGTCGTCTGGCGGCGCCTATCGAGAGCACTTACCTAGCGGATACCGGCATTGAAAGACATAGATTATGTGACTTTACCCCAATTTGACATTACCCATTACCGAAGTCATAATTAGATGTATCGTACAGATGTAACAATCTGACCACATGTGCATGCAATTTCTCAGTACATCTCGTTTGAGAGTTGGATCAGCAGTGCAACATGCCTCCAAACAATAGCAATTAGCTTCTGATTAATTGGGGCTGACAAATCATGACATGGAATGAATTTATTGATATCGATACCATCCAAATAATCTCTTTTGACTGCACCCCGAATACCATAGATGGTTACTGAAACTCTATTGTCTCTATTGTCCATGAAATACTTTTAACATAATATGGCGGCTGTCGCTGCAACAGCCGATATGACGATTCAAAAGAATTCACAAATATTAGTGCATGTTGAGGAAGCTTTGGCTGATTTAATAGTAGTTTCTTACAGTGCAGAAAACAAGAAATTCCAAGGTGTACTCTTGGACTCTAACAAAGGGTTGGTACAGTGATTGTAACATCTTATTTGTATATCGATTATTGTTATAGAAACCGAAAAATTTTGCTTATTTACTCATTATTTTACAGTAATTTGCCTTTTGGAGTATACAGTCTCAACCCAGCGTTTTCCAAATCCACCGATATTACCGATGATAAGCTACATTCCGCTAGTCAAAGATACACATACCAAGAGCCTCAGTATGCCACCGAAACCTCGCACAAGCCTAAAAAAAACGGGCCCAAGGGCAAACCGCACCAAAAGCAAAAGATGACAGTGCGGTTGAGGGCCCGGAAGGTCTTGTGCTCCAATTGCAAGGGTATTTGTAATGAGAACAGCGAAAACGTGGACGTGTCGAAAAAACGGAAGCTCGATGACGACATTACTACCGATAACTTTGATCCATCAAATTCTAGGAAAAGGTACCACAAAGGCAACTCCCTCATACCTAGAATATCACGCCTACAACCGAGTGAGATAAGTAGTGCTATAAAAGGATCCTCCAAAAACTCTAAGGCCGCTGAAAAGTCAAATGTCAAGGTTGAAAGTTCAACTTACAGCCCAACGAAGGAAATGGCTTTTGTTAGTGTCTCCAGTGACACTGAAAAAGATCCTAAGGATGATCCTTCATTTATATCCATCTTTCAGAGTGCAAGGACCCTTAAAATATGCTTTGGTGAGGGTGAAGGTACTGTGGTCAAAATACCACCCATTACAGGAGACTACAATGAGGATTCCGGAGTATCATGTGACATGGCTAAACCTTCCAAGCCGGACTCAAAAGCAGCCAAAAAAGCATTAAAGAAAGCTAAAAAACAAGCCAAGAAAAACATAATAATCAAACCAGTGATCCAGCAGTCACCTAAACATATTGGGGCATTGTCACCTCGTAACAATGTGTCCAATAGTCCTCATCCAGCCGTGGACCCGCTAGAAAAGAAACAAAAGCACAAGGTGAAACATAAAAAGAAACACAAGTTCCCAAAGACCAGAGACGAGAATGTTACAGAAAGTGAGTCTATCAATTATTTTAGCGATATAAAAGAGCACTGCCTAAAACAGAAGTTATCAATAAGTCTGAGGAGGTTGAGTAGTAATTCTTATGAGAGACGTAATGAGCAGGACATTGCGGAGAGTGGATCAGATGACTGGGAGAGTGATTTGGTGCCGAATTTCCCTGCTACGGAGATGGAAGGTGCGGGGGCGAGATTGGTGGGTATAGCACCCGGGGATATTGTTTGGGGTAAAGTAGTGGGCTTTCCATGGTGGCCTGGTAGAGTGCTGACTGTGACACCGACCTCTAGAGCCCATGTTGCATGGTTTGCTTCAACAACATCATCTCTAATGCCATGTGACAGCTTGAGTCCATTTTTGGAGGATTTCAAGGTACATTTTCATTCATACTAATATATACACAGGAGGCCTAACAAATATCTATCACTCTAATCACTAGTTTTCTTATAGCTGATTTGTTTATGGTTATCCCTATCATGATTCATCTCATTGGCCATTTCATGGAATGGCTAGAACGTAATATTTAATATGTGTGGTATGAAGCCTGTTTTTTCACTGCTTCTCTCCATGTGTTAGTCATAAAAAAATCAATCAAGGTGGCCAACACCAAATGGAGAATATTGGAGAAATATACTTTGTTATTGTTCATCAAGCCCCTCACATTAAAAGTAAGGACTTGGATTCTAATTTAATTGGAGCTATGATGATAAAATTTAACTGAAGAATAATAAGTAGACAGTTGGGAAATTAACTTTCTCTTTGCCTCAATGTTATGCTTCTGTCCTAAGTTCTCTATGCTTTTAGTCCAATAGGGGTATAAAATAGACACTAAATAAAATTAACAATGTCATATTTTCTCGAAAAAGGATTAAAAATGTAGTCAAATGGAGAAAAAATAAACGCAAAAGGTTAAATGATCACGAAGTTACAAGTGTCCAAATTTTTAAGAAGGGGTATGTTCTGTCCCTTTTTCGCAAAACGCAACTTCATATGAAACGATGACACTTGAAGATTGTGACGTCACTAATAGACGGCAATGTGCCGCACTCCGTCGTGTTCGGCGCCGCCGTCGACGCGGCCATCGGCGCGCGCGTATGACGTCACACACTGCGTTTTCTCTCTCTAACAAGCAATATTAAAACGGTTGTAGCTTCGTAATTCTTTGAGATATCTGAATGGGATTTTCGTCACTAGGCATATTTTATTGCCTTCTTTCTTTTGGAGTAATAATAATTATCGAGCCTACACCCCTATTCTGATGTATCACCATTATAACATTTTTTTAATAAACTGTATCCCTTTGCATAAGGGATAGAACCGCAACAGGAAAAAGTTTATATATAACCCAGATACACTTAGCCATAAAATAACCATAAATCTACATTGTAGGGTGATATCAGAGATATGTTTGCAGTTTTGCACCATAATCCGTTGCAATAAGCTGCAAAATTGTATATTAAAAAAGGTGAAAATTAAATACACGTTTTTAACGAACGCGGAAGGCGTAAATGCGTGTTTCATGTCTTTGTCGTCAAAGCACGATATGTGTACACTTTTTCACTTCACTCCATTGCAATAACGCTTACTTATGAGGTGACTCCACACTCATTGCCCAACAAAATAATTTCAGATGCGTTTCAACAAAAAGAAGAGGGGCGCGTACAAGGAGGCCGTGAAAATGGCCACAATAGAAGCGAAAATGAATGAATCGCACACACAGGACCCACTAGCGAGCCCTACGCAATCCAACCTAGTTCAGTCACCGAGGCCTATAGATGTTTTCTCGTAATTGTGATCGTAATGGTATACTGCCAAAATTCAATGTACCTATGTGATATTTTTACTGTACTGCACAAAGGTTAGTTTGCAGCGGAATTGTAAATACTGTTCTTGGGTTTTGAAACCACTATCAGGTCTGTTTTGTTTTATTTTTTCTCCAATTCGTTCTATTATAATTCGGGGCAAGTAACTAGAACCTGCAAGTCGGTTACGGGGGTAACCTGAGGTGAGGGGGCGGGCAGGGTGCGTGTATCCATAGCACGGCGCAAGTCCCCGAGCATACTATCTGAGCATGCGTGCTAGTGAACCTGCGTAAATGACGCCATGTTGGTTGTACATTTGTGCCGGCAACTATTTTAATGGTAAAATACTGGAAAACTATTAACACTTCACTGAGAAATAATTACAGTTGTTTAAATGTTACATTACTTATCGTATGCTGCCTACTGTACTCAATGGAATGAGGAAAATACCATTAGGCTGATTACGGAGTCTCACAGTTATTTCACAATAGTTACCTATTCTTGTGTTTTCACAATTGCTTTGGTTTGGTTACCACAAATATTTAAAATTGTAGCACATGTGACATGTACTTTGAAGGTTGCTAGAGTCAGATTTACTTTAAATATTTAGTGGTAGGTAATATTTGTTTGTCAGACTCGAGAATCATTTTAAAATGTCTGTTTCATCTGAGTAATAACCATATTGTATGTCATGGTATTGTGAAAAATAAACTTAACCTCAATATGTATCTTTTGCTGATTCATTGCTTTCTTCGAAATTATGTGTAATGGTTTAGTTATACAGAGGAATCATGATTTATGTTTATTTAGCAGCAACCTGTATGAAACTAAATGACAGCAATATAAGATGCACCAGGATTAACCTCAAATTTATTTCATCAAATTAGAGGTTATATTTATAAGCATTTATAATTACTATCTCTTGGTTATATCTTTATATTTTTACATCATCATTGTTTAAAGATGTCTTATTATTGTATATCATTGATTTATGTTGTAAATAGTTGAAAAGCCAAGAGATCTCACAAGTTAAGCAATCTTGATTGTTATTTAATGATTAGTCCACAAATTTTTATAGGTCTTCATAGTTATCTTTTGTTTTACATATATGATGCTTACTGGAACTTTATTACTTGTTTATTCCATTTTAATCACTTTATTTGTAGGATAAACTATGATTTAATTAGGGTTTAAGTAGTGATGTATTGCTCTAAAGGGTCTTTACTTTAAGACTGTAATTTCGTGTCATTCAGTCCATATTATTAGGTGTTATGTAAACACTGAAATATGTTTCATAATTTTAACCTTTTGACCGTTCATATTTTTCCATATCATTGTAAGTTAGACTGTTTTGTTTTATTACCTGTAGTTTTTAAAGGCTGCATTAGCCAGTATGTGCTGATGGTGTTTAAAGGCATATCTTTTTTTTCACCCTTACAGAGAGAAAGAGACAGGTAGCTCTTTCTCTCTGTAAGGGTAAGTGGTTAATCACTTTATCTACTAGACAAACAAAACCATCACACTGGCAGCCACATGTTAAAAGGTTAAATTTATGCCATTCATCACATAATTCCAATTTACAAGGGTGTGTGCATTTAGGTACGAATTGAAGGCACTGTGATCATTTAAGTAAATAATAAACATGTAACTATTTTACTAAATAACCATAGTATTTTTGTTTAAACTTTAATATAAGCAAATTCTAACTTGTACTAAAAGGAAATTCAGCCAAAGAATGATGAAAGGTCACGGATGTCTTTTTAAGTAAGTGGAATGCTTATTTGTGCAAAACTTTGTAAAGTAATTGTATTTAAACAATAGGTATGCAGTTTCTACACTAGACAACTCCAGACAATCTGTTTTCCTTTCCGCAGACACTTTACAGTTAGAAGGTATGACAAGTGCAAAATAACTCCAAATTGTATGTAAGTAGCGGCCCACTCATGTTATAAATCGTATGCATAAAATAACATAAAACTCTTGCCTGTATTCCCTAGGACTCAAGAGTAGAGGCTATAATGCATTGCTAGGTTGCTAACCCATCGCCTATTACTCTATTCCCATCATCATCATCATCATATCAGCAGAAAGACGTCCACTGCTGGACATAGGCCTCCCCCAAAGAGTGCCAAAGCGACCGGTCCTGCGCCACCCGCATCCAGCAGACTCCCGCAACCTTTACCAGGTCATCGGTCCACCTTGTCGGGGGCCTACCCACGCCGGGCCTTCCGGTACGTGGTCGCCACTCGAGAACCTTTCCGCCCCAACGGCCATCGGTTCTACGTGTACTCTATTCCCATAGTCTACTGTTATCATCTTATGTCACCCATCCTAGATGAGGAAATTGCTAGTTCTTAGTTTTAATCACATCAATTTCGGTCCAGTAGTTTTTGTGTATCAAAGGCACACAAAAATGTCTGACACAAATTGATCCATATGTCTTACAAGAAACCTTGATGGCCTAGTTTCTGGGTGATGTCGGCTAGTGTAGACTCTGCCTTAGTCAGTTAAGGTGTATCAATATTACAGGAATTTTTAAAGGTGTTTCTGGGGTTTCTGTTGAAATACAAAATGTGTTCAAGGACTTAGTGTAAAATGTAGATAGTTTTCTATGGTTGATACATTCGCGATTTGTAGGAATCTGATATATCTGGCAGCAAATATGATAACAGGTTGAATAGCTGAAATAGACCTAAACACCGCTAAGCGCACTATGATAGTACAGTCTACTAAATTTTAAGTAATGTGAGTGTTTAGATCTTTTTACGTTATACGTTCATTTAAATGTTTGCTGATTGTCACATTAAGGGGTTAAACGGAATTTAAGATGGTCCGCCAGCGTAATTTTCCGTACTACGTTTTTCGGACTGCATTGTTAAAGTATATCATTTACTTTAAAAACAAAGTTTTAACCGACTTCATTTTAGTACTCCGCCAAGCCACGAGACATTACATACATTTCTTTTCCAATTTACCACATGAACTGATTTCCGAGAGCAAATGCGTTGATTATTAGAGAAAAAAACTGAATCGCTGTGTGGGCCGATAATATTTGAGGACTTCCGTCGATTCTACATTTTCTACAAGGATCACCTTTGGCACTTCATTAGTTGCTATTTCAACGGAATCTTATCAGAATCTGTGATATGCTTATTGTACTTTTAAGTACTTACATAATTGACGAATTCCATAAGCCATCTGTGGTCTTCATCATCAATTCCACTCCACCAAATTTATGATTTCCGGGTGTAAATACAGGAGTTATAATAGAAAATACCATAATCACTACAGGCGTGCCTACTATAATTGAGGAGTTCCCTCAATTCCTCATGGATCCCATCATCCAACTGAATTTTTGAAATAAATGGGACCCACCTGGAAGCATATACCTACTTTCAAACAAAAAAAATATTTTACGAATCGGCTCATCAATGACGGAGTTCTGAGGTAACAAACATTGAAAAAAAAAATACAACCGAATTGAGAACCTCCTTTTTTTGAAGTCGGTTAAAAATAATTTTATGATATTGTGTAATTTAGAGCCTTATCACACTTGCGATTTGCGAGCGTGTTTTCTATACAATTATCAGTCGCGGCGAACACGCTGCGTGATCGCCTTCATACAAAATACGCTTGGAAATCGCAAGTGTTATAAGGCTCTTAGTCAATCATATCACTTTATTAAAATTCATTAAATAGAAAAATATACATGCATTTATGTATGCATCAAAACAATCTCATACACAACAAATAATGCAGGAATAGAATATAATTAGTATTTATTATTCAAGGGTATTTTATGGATTTTGACAACCGCTTTAGCCTAGTTGGTAGTGACCCTGCCTACGAAGCAAGAGGTCCCGGGTTCGAATCCCGGTAAGGGCATTTATTTGTGTGATAAGCACGAATATTCGAAGTCATGGATGTTTTCTATGTAGGTATTTAAGTTTTTATATTATCTATATAATGTATATATATATATGATATAAGTATGTTTATCGTCGTCTAGTACCCATAGTACAAGCTTTGCTTAGTTTGGGAATAGGTGGATTTGTGTAAGATTGTCCCCTAATATATTATTATTTTGCGGTAATTACGTGATATGATTACTATCATACAATTGTTTTGTATATAAAACTATTGACTAGATTACATAATAAAAGCATAAAATTAATCAATGTAATCCGAATACTATTTGTATGGAAAAGCACGCTGTAATTCCAACTTAAGGCGAAGTAGGTCCTGCTAGTTCGGAGTTTTTGATTATATTTATTAGTTTTGCTAGTACGGAACTTCTACTAAAGCTATGGGCCTGTAGGTGCATCCTGACGTGCGTGCCAGCATTGCAGTCCTGCAAGCTATAATATAGAGCGAGGCAGGGAGACGAATTACCTTGGTGTTCTCGCTCTATCCTAAAGCTTGCAGGACCGCAATGCTCGCTTGTGAGGGTGTATGTGACGTAACCTAAGTAAGTTGTCTTGTTGGCATCATTTGTTTTGAAATAGTAAATATGTCTTATAGGTGCAGTTTTGGTCATACATACGTCAAAACCACAAGGAATTCAGTAAATTAGGCATTGTAAGCTTAGACCTATTCAATCACTGTTTTGAAACTTGTATTCAAAATATTTTTATGTGTTCTTACATCTTGAAGCGTCTGTGTCACACTCATTTAAGATATTCCAAACTAATTGAAGAATAAACAATTCTCGTATAATGATGAGTTTTTTAATTTACCTATTTTTTACAAAGATTCGACATTAAATCCATATAAAGTATGTAAAGGCCATCTTTTTTGGCCCTAGCATTTTGTCACAACAAACTAGAGACGCACCTATAAGATGGCAAGAGACAGCAAGCCATCAAATCATTCACTTTGAATTGAAGGCGGTTGTTGTGACGTTATAGGTGTACCTATAGAGCGATTCAAACAACGAAAGCCAAACACTTATCGAACAAATTTTTGGTACAAGCTTTTATTGCCAACTACTTTTCTGAATACCGTTATCTAGTCTCGTTGAGGCGAATCTAACGAGCCCAAACTTAACGCAGTTACGTTTGTTAAGCCCTGAATTCCCATTGCCACCTTCTGTCTCCATCACCAGATCAGTTCGATGGTACATACCACTTCGAGGAAGATAAAAGAGAGGAAGTACGGAGTGAACTTGGTTTTGCCGGACGCCGTGGTCTAGACGGGCCGAAATATCGGCTCGTGCTCGCTCGTCTGGACACGCCTTTTCAACCCGACGTAAATGTTACCGGACTAAAAATATATTAAACTTTCTCCACTCATTGGTCGATGGCTCTTAACGTCAATTCATCTTTGAATTCCTCTGACAGCTTTGACGTAAGGCATTTGTTATTATTTCCATTTACGTGTTATTTATGCGATTTCAATGTTTATAGCAAATTAAAGTTAAGTATTTGCAATGAATTAAGTAGATTTCGAAATGAGACGCACTTATAGATCCAAGAAAGATACAGGGGGTGGATTAGATCATAAAGATGTGTTACTTACGCTCGACGAGCGAAGTTCGGCTTTTGATGCTTATTACATACAGAAATTGAAGCAAACTAAGCGGGAACTGTCTTGTATGGGCGCGTCCAGCCAGTATGCCATGGCCCCTAAGAAAGTACGTAAGAAAAAGTTCGTAAAAAGGATAGTAAAAGAGGTTGAGAATGCCCCTAGTGAGTCAATGTCTCAATCCACGTATTTGACCCCTGACAAGTCCATAAGAGTGAATAAGGGTCAGGATTTGTTCGATCAGCTGCTGAATAAGTCTTCGCCACGGCAGCTTGAGCCTAAGTTGCAAGAGGATGATCTGTTTGACAAAGTTCGGGCTGTGAGGTAAGTGTAGCAATATTCGATTATATTCGTAAATATAGACCTTTTGTATAGTTGTAGGTTCCAATATTGGTTAACAAACTGATATTTTACAGATTTGTGAATGTGGTGTAATTGCCATGAATCTACTTAAAATGTTCATAAAGGGTCATTGTAATTGAAAACAAAACTTGAGAATGACCTAGAAACTGCATTTTATATCAACAATTACTTAATACTTTCACAATACTATTGTTATATTATACCGATATAATTAATTAATGTAAGATATCTCGATGTAAGTATCTATTATATATATCGTCGTCTAGTACCCATAACACAAGCCTTAATGAGCTTACTATGGGACTAGGTCGATTTGTGTAAGATTGTCCACTAATATTTATTTATTTATTTATAATTGTCGAAATTCGGGAGAACATGTGTTCATACGCACCTGACATAACCAGACTGGTTTGTGGTAGAAGTACCCTCTTTTTCCAATATACTACATGCCTTACCCTCGAGATAGTCCATTAACACTGCTTTCACTAACTTTTTTCTTTCACACTATTATATTCCTTTAAGACGTCCTTACCCTAAGCACTTATTCTAAAACTTTATATAACATTTAAAACGATAAATCAGTCCACAGTATCTTCCTTCTCTGGCTCTGACAGATTGTTGTCGTACTCTAGAGCCATTCTCTTGGCTTCCATGCTTTGTGGCGATGAAGGCGATCTTGTTCGTTTATTAGTCGGCGGTATGTGGTAGGCTCTTGTTAAAAGTATAAGTTCCGTTGTGACACGAAAATTAGCCATACAATTCTATGGTTAATTTTCGTGTCACAACGGAACTTTTTAACTACTACCAATTAACCACGCTAACTACTGGCCAAGAATTTGGTCCTCACCCAAATACCTTGCCTCATTTCTATGACCCCTATCAACCAGCGAGGCCCTGTACTGTAATTCCGGAAAAACACTGTTTGTCCAGTTTGGAACGAGCACACTCGCATATCTTCATTCTCATCACATGCATCAATTCTTTCCTGATCCTTAGTTGTAAGAGGATTCAAGTGATCAAACTTGGTTCTGAATCATCTATTATTTAAAAGTTATGCAGGTGATTTGTCGTTAGTACTAAGGCGTTGTACGCAATCCATACAGTATTAAAGACTTGGAGCGGGAGCGCAGGGTGCTGTCAGTGAGAAGCAACATGTTGATCCGCAGGTTTGCAAAATGTACAGCAGATGTAAAACTTACCTTATTTAGAGTGTACTGCCAGTCTTTCTACACATGCAGCCTGTGGATCAACTGTACGAAGACAGCCTATAGCGCCCTGCGCGTCCTCTATAACAACGCTTTCAGGATGCTGATGGGGTTGCCGCGCTACTGCAGCGCATCAGGGATGTTCGCGGAGGCGCGCACGGACGACTTCCATGCTATAATGCGTAAGCGAGTCGCGTCCCTGATGCGGCGTGTCCGCGGCAGCACCAACAGGCTCCCGAGCGCAGTTGCGGCAGCACATGACAGTCCAATAGTCTGTCACTGGACGCGATCTCATGGCTCACAGGTGAGCTATGAGAAGTGACTATATGTGTACCTGCCTTCTTACTACATAATACCTACACTAACGAGTTCGACGAGACTAAAAGTTAATAATGTACCTAAAACTAACAAATATGGATGTCTTTACTCCAAAATAAACGTATTTATTAACGTTTTTCCTTGAAATGGTCCCGCATAATCTACATGTATTATTATTATTTTGTGGTATTGTGGGCCTGTATATGCCGCTTCGACCAGCAAGTGATCTATTGTGGCAGCCCTTTGTTTAGATTTCACCGTTAAGACTCGTTGCCTCTAGGAAATTCCAGATTCTTTGGGCGGTGATATGTTGTACCTCTTCTGGGTGCACGATGTGCCGCCCTAGGTAGATACTTCTTTTGTGCATGAGTTTTCCGCAGGAGCAGAGAATGTGCATTGCTGTTTCCTCTGTCTCCTGGCAGAACTTGCAAGTTGCGTCCTGTTTCATACCCATATGAAACAGGTGTTTGATTAATTTGCAGTAACCTACCTGTCAGGATTCTCGTTACTTTGGGTTTTGGTTTAGGTTTTGTGCCTTTTGAGTTGTAATAGCTCTTTAGACAGTTTATTATTGAACCCTTTGATTAAGGCTTTAGCCTGTTTTTGTCCTTTGGTGAACTTCCACAGCTTTATTGCCTCTGATTTTCCTGTATTATTTAGAAGAGAATATGCTTTCCGTTTTGTGATACCACAGAACGGTTCTGGGCCGACCAGGGTTGTGTCTGCGCCCTTTCTTGCAAGTTCATCTGCTTTTTCATTTCCTACTATGTCGGAATGTCCTGGTACCCATCTAAGTATGACTTTGTTGGTATTAGCCAGGGCGTTTAAATTGTTTTTACACAACTCAAGGGATTCTAGTGCCAGCAGAGCAGCTTGGCTGTCTGAGTTGATGTAGATGTGTTGGTTTCTTAGGTTTCTTTCAAGATTGATCTCTACGCATTTATTTATTGCGAAGAGTTCAGCCTGATAGATTAAGGCCTCTTTCCCCATGCTGACGCTAGCTTTGAGCTTTGGTCTCTCACCGTAGATACCACATCCAACATCATCACCTTTCTTAGATCCATCTGTATACCAAATGTGGCTTCCTTCCTTGAAGTCCGTTTGGTCGTTTATCCATTTGTCTCTCGGAGGTATTTCCACTGTATACAGTTTGGTGAATTTGCATTCCACGTAAGTATCGTCAGTGGGCATGTTTAGTTTTTTGTTATCAAAACAAGGGCCTCGAGTTTGATAAGCGCTCGAGAGCGCCATTTTGGCTTGGTTAGTGTGCATATTTTGTAGATGCACTGCTTCGTCGCCTCCTTTTGCACTTGCAGGTGGAGTGGCGTTAGATCGAGCAGTGCATCCAAGGCTTCCCCTGGTGTTGAGCATAAAGCTCCTGTTGCTGTTAAGCAAGCTGTACGCTGTAGACTGCTTAACTTTGTGATGGCTGTCTTTTGGTTGGTTTTGTTGCACCAGACTGCAGAGGCGTATTACATAGCAATTTTGGGCCTTATGCCCCAACTTGCTCCTGCCATTCGACAGCAAGTCCACATGGCCATTTTTGCTTTTTGTGTTATGTTATTCAAATGAGCGTTCCAAGTTAGCCTTTGGTCAAAAGTAACTCCTAGGTACTTGACCTCATTTGAGTATGATATTTCCTGTCCATTCAGTTGTAGTTTGGCGAGTTTGTCTAGTTTCCTTTTCTTTGTAAAAGGCACTAGTACTGTTTTGCTCGCATTGATAAACAGGTCATTTTCTTTGCACCATTTATTTAAGGTGTTGAGTGCTCCTTGCAGTAGGTTCGAGATTGTGTGGAGGCACGGACCTTTGATTATGACTACAAGGTCGTCGGCATATCCTTGCGTGTCATAGTCTAGGTCCTTCATAGTTGCTAGGAGTTGGTCCACTGCTAGGGTCCATAGTAGTGGGGATAGTACGCCTCCTTGTGGACATCCTCTTGTGGTGAAGAATGTATTCTCAATTGAATTGAGGGTCAGAGTGACTATTATATTTGAAAGCATGCTCTGGATCCATCTGATGGTGCTTTCATCCACACCCTTTGATGCCAGTCCTTTAAGGATAGTTTCTGTGGGTGTGTTGTCAAAGGCACCCTCGACGTCAAGGAAAGCACATAAGGCTGTTTACTTATCCTCTAGGGTTTTTGCACTTTGTCGACCAGATCAAGTAGTGCAGTTTCCGTAGATTTCCCCTTTTGGTAAGCATGTTGGTTCAGACTTAGTGGTCTGACTACCAGATATTTCGCTCTGATGTGTTGATCAATGACTCTTTCCATCGTTTTAAGTAAGAAGGATGATAGACTAATTGGTCTGAAGGATTTGGGCTGTGAGTAGTCCTTAGTAGAGAGTGAGTCCTTTTCCCGGCTTTTGGTATGAAGCGTACCTTGACTCTAGTCCATTCTTCTGGTATGTTCCCCCAAGCAAAGCTAGCTCGGAATATTCTTACCAGGTGCGGAAGTATTAGATTTACTCCTTGTTGTAGTAATGCAGGAAAGATACCGTTCTCTCCCGTCGATTTAAATGGTTTGAATTTTTTCAGTGCCCATATAACTTGGTTTGGTCTGAAGATATGTGCGGCCAAATTCCAGTCGTTGTTGTGTACCCTCCGGGCTTGTGTGGAGCATATTTGGGTGCATAACTGAGTATTACTGGTGGGGTACGAACCTGGGAAGTGGATGGTTCTGAGCAGGTCCATTGTTTTCACCTCCGTGGTCGTAAAGCTGCCATTAGGTCTCTTAAGTAGGCCTAGGTAATTGGTTGGTGTCTTGAAGAGAATTTTGTGAATCTCGCTCCTTTGTGTGTTTGGGCGATCTCTTCACAGAACTTCCGCCAAGATTTCCTTTTGGCTTTTCTGATCTGTTTGTTATATTCAGTCAATGCTCTACCCATACCTTTCCCACTCGTTTGGTTTGGTTGAGTTTTTCTAGCCTTTTGTTCTACTATGTCGTAATGTGGTTTGTGATTAATTCTCGCAAGGGGCAACTCAGTTCGTAGGCCTTATAGATGCCTTTGGAGAGTTGGTTTACTGCTATGTTGAGGGAATCTGGATTTTTAACATATTTTGGGATATCCTTTAGATGGTCCTCCAGGTGAGCCTTGTAGGTTTCCCATGAAGTTTCTTTTGGATTTCTCTGTGTTTGTGGTTCTGGATATAATGGGCCCTTTACACTAAATATAATATGTTTGTGGTCCGACATTGAGTTCTCGCAACTTGCCAATTACCAAGGCAATTTGCTGCCTTTTCAGTTGCAAAAGTTATGTCATGTCTAATACTTCTTGTCTTCTACATGTAACCTGGGGCACGCTTTCTCAGGCCTTATCCACTTATGGCTTACCTGTGAAGGCATATTCCTGTTTTCTGCACAAGTCTCACAGTTTTTGACTAAATTCTCAATCTCTTTATCTATAGCAGGCCACCAAAAATAACTTCTAGCTATGGCTTTGGTGATTACAATACCGTCATGGTTGTTATGCAGTTCCTGCAGAATATACGGTCTCATTTTGTCCGGTATAACTACTCGATTACCCCACAAAATACAATTTTTGTACTATTCCGCATCTATTTTCTAGGCCATCCATTACGAATCCAGTATATTACCTTGCTTAGTGTATTATCTTTTATTGTCAGTTTAGCTACTTCATGGGCTGACAGTTCTAAGTCTGTTGGAGTTTCTTCTATAAGCAAGACTCCTATGTATTCATCTTCCGTCGACTGGTCCCGGGTTGGCCATCTGCTTAAAGCATCAGCATTACCTAACTTCAGGCCTCACAGACCCATCATCCATTACGTGTTCTAACATAGCTCCCAAGCCATATTGAGACGCATCACACGACATTATGATTTTTCTATTCACATCGTAATGGACTAGAGTGTCTGTACTCGATAGCATCCTGCTTAATATTTCAAAAGCCTCCTGATGCTGCAAAGTCCATTGCCATTTCACATCTTTATTTAATAGCTTGTACAATGGTTCAGGAATATTAGCCTTATGTGGTAAGAACCGGTCATAAAAATTCAGTAATCCCAAGAAAGCATGGAGCTCTATTATGTTACTTGGAGCAGGCGTATTCTCAATAGCATTAATCTTATCTTCACATACCCATTTCATCAACGAGAAACCCTAAGAACTACACATTTCTCACAGCAAAAATACATTTTTCCTTATTCAACCGCAAACCGGCTTCTTGTAATTTTTTTAATACCATCTCTAATCTTGAGTTATGTTCGGCTACATTAGCTCCACTCACAACAATGTCATCCAAAAGTATGGCTATGCCTGTAATTCCTATAAGTAAGGAAGACATTAATCTCTGGAATATGCCCGGACATGCTTCTACTCCGAAAGCTAAGCGTTTCATGTTATATAGTCCTTTCGGTGTATTTATTGTCAATAGCTGTAATGTTGGTTCATCAACACTAACATGAGTGTATGCTCTTTCCAGATCAATTCAGATCAATTCTTTCCAAATCAATTACTGAAAACTGTACCCCCTTGTATAGCTGTGAAATCTTCATCAAGAGTAGGCAATGGATATGTATCAGTGTCTGTGCTGTGACCATGTTTATTGTAGACCTGTAGTCCCCACAAAGCCTAACAGTGCCGTTCCGTTTCAGTACTAGTACTATAGGCGTTGCCCACTCAGAATGTGCTGTTGGAACCAGTACTACTTCATCTACAAGCCTATTTCCTTGAGCACTCTTCCCCTCAAAGCAAAAGGAATAGGTCTGCTTTTTAAAAACTTGGGCACTATTCCTTCTCGTAATATTTACCATGGGGCCATTATATTTTCCTAAACCGTCCAGGACAATATCATTATATTTCTTAAGTAAATTATTAATTTCCGTAGTATTCATTTTCATATGATACACACCTTGCAATTGTATGTTCAGTGGTTCAAAGATTGTCTAGTTCAAACCAATTCCGCCCGATATATATTGCCGCTGGAAATATAAATCATCAGATTATCATGTAACCCTTTAAATGAAACTCGTACCTTTATCTTGCCTAATATTTTCAAATGGTTATCTGTTCATGTAGTTGATGTCACATCACCTTTTTCCAATATGGGTATGTCCCCATTCCAAATGAGTCTGGCTGACGCTTCAGAAATTAGTGTAAATGCACACCCGGAGTCCACCTCCATTTCAATTAACAGCTTCATCATGTAAGCATCAACTTTACGTTCTCTCACATTGTTTATTGTTGCCACGTATAATCCGTTACAATTTGATTTAAATGTACTATCCTGTCTATTTTTGATAAGGCATATTGACTCAATGTGTCTAATTTCACCACAAAAATTAAATTTACTCCAGCGAAACTTGCACTCTCCCTGTTGCCTCCCTGTTGCCTGCCACATCTGAAACATGACTTAATCTACCTGACAAAACCTCTTATTGGTGAGTTTATTCACTTCCATGGGTTCATCAACCTCCAACATTTGTTTACTTGTTGAAGGTCCCGGTACTAAAATGATATTGGAATCAAATGTAACAGTCAGTCTCATGCGAAAACGCTATTTCCGCTGCCTGGGTAAAAGTTATTTTCTCACATTGCAATAATTTCTTTTGAACTTCTTTACTTTTAATACCACATACTAATCGATCACGCAAAGTCCTGTCTAAATCTTTAAAATTGCAATGTATGCTTAATTTTCTTAAATTTGCAACATAATCCCGTACCTTTTCCCCCTCTTCTTGATTCCTTGAATGGAATTTAAAAGATTCCACAATTTATATCTCTATATCATTCGCTTTTAGGCAAAATTCAGACCTTGTGATGTAATTCTCCCAGCACCCACGTGGCATGTCAAATTCACCAAACTTAACACCCATTTCCGCGTTTCCACTTTACACTTCCACAAATGCTCACTAAATATGGCCGATTACACGCTTTACTACAGTTTTATACTCGTCGTTATATACCGATATAATTGCCGAAATTCGGGAGAACACGTGTTCATACGCACCTGACATAACCAGACTGGTTTGTGGTAGAGGTACCCTCTTTTTCCAATATACTACAATTATATTA
Source organism: Epinotia ramella (assembly GCA_947578815.1). Lineage (NCBI taxonomy): Eukaryota > Metazoa > Arthropoda > Insecta > Lepidoptera > Tortricidae > Epinotia > Epinotia ramella. The sequence goes on from OX388212.1 coordinate 23,858,843, forward strand.
TTCTATACCCTTTTCACGAAACAAATTATTTAATTAAATATTTTTGTTTCGTGTTTTCGTGTTGGTAGAGCAGTCTAGCGTTAATAGAAAGGTCGCAGGTTCGAATCCTGTCGGGGGCTACAGACGAAGATGGTTTATTTTTCCATTATATTATTTCTCTGTATCATATCGTTTATATTATTCTACTTTGGGGGGGTTTTCCTACAAGCATAACTACTATGCTGCCCACTCACAAACACCTTGATTATCACTGGCATAGCTATAGGGTGGCAGGGCAGGCAAAATGCCATGGGTCCCTGGGGCACATGTAGAACCTACCTAACATTAAAGAATCTCGTGGCGGCGCGGCGTGGCGGGCGTGCCCCATATTATGGTATAGTTACGCTGCTGTTTATGATTATATTATGACGACCGGTTAGCCTAGTGGGTAGTGACGCTGCCTACGAAGCTGAAGGTCCTGGGTTCGAATCCCGGTAAGGGCAAATATTTGTCTGATGAGCATGAATATTTGTTCCCGAGTCAAGGAGGAAGTTTTCTATGTATTTAAGTATTTATATCTATTATATACAGGGTGATTCAGGAGACATGAGCAGGATCAACCCTACGGATTCTATAGTTTATAAGCTACTCAGTCGTACCAGCATTGGTAAGATTAACGTTAATTTTTTTTTAGTTGTGTAGGGTGACCATGATTTATTGTGAATGAAACTTTCACACAAAATGTAAAAAAAAACTGTGGGCGTTTAATTTAATTACGATGGTAAAAGATCCATTAACATTAACTGTATGTGTAGGGTTGATCCTGCTCACGTCTCCTGAATCACCCTGTATATCGTCGTCTAGTACCCATAACACAAGCCTTAATGAGCTTACTATGGGACTAGGTCGATTTGTGTAAGATTGTCCCCTAATATTTATTATTATTATTCTCTTTATTAAATTTTCTTCTTAAGCTAGGTTTTTACAATAATTATATAAAAAGTAAAATATACATACAAAACATAAAATCATTATAAAAAACTAACCTAGGGTACCGCCGGCAGCGAGGCGGGGCCTAAGCTGCCGGTGGTCAGGGCGACAGAGACAGGAACCTCCTGACTATCCGCGCAGTATCCAGGAGTACCGCCTTCTGTATCTGACCCTTGATCCAGCCATCTAGCGAGAATCTCTTGAGGTGATGGTCGAGACTCTTCGCTATTAAACCGTTCGCCGAAACGACTATCGGGACGATGATCGTCGAATCAACATCCCACATGGCGGTTACATCGTGAGCCTGGTCTAGGTACTTGCTGGCTTTGTCCTTCTCGGCCTTCAAGAGGTTCTCGTCATGGGGGATGGTGATGTCCACGAGCACTGCCTGGCGTTTCGATCGATCTGTCAGCACGATACCAGGCCTATTGGCAAGAATAGTCCTGTCTGTGATGACAGATCGATTCCAATAGAGCGTGGCACGACCATTTTCGAGAACTGGCGCTGGTATATACTTATAGTAAGGCACTTCGGAGACCACAAGACCGTTATTATTATTATTATTATGTATGTTTTTTCCATATCTCAGGACCAGGGGGTCCCGGACTTTTGGAAGGCATGCGTGGGGCCGAAGCCAACAGCGCAGAGGCCCTTTAAAACAAATATAATATAAAGCGAGGGATACACACGGCGGATATTATTATTATTATTGTTCATCCACGAAGATCACACCACACCACTTCACTTCTGCCTACACTATTGACAAAGCACAAAATTGTAGGCCCTAAAAATCACTGGGATGCAAACTCTTGGATGATAGAACATTTGCAATAGTTAGGTTCATAGTTAATTAGCGGCAGTTAACATATAATATACATATTTGTTACATTTTAGACCAGCTAAGACTTATGGCACAAGGAAGGCTAGAAAAGTGAAGAAATATAGTTACTCCAGTAGTGAAAGTGGTAAGCAATATTCAATTATTATTTAAATATCTTGTATCTAAAAATATTTGAAAAGATTCTCTAATCTTAAAATGAAAACCCTTCCAATATGTTTGCACACACATGCAAAGGGTTCACCATACATTTAATATCATCAACAACAACAACATATCTATGAATGAAACTGAAATTTCTTCACTAATTCATTTGTCCTTCCTTAATGAGATTGGATGTTATCAATGTTATCACAGCTGCAGCTTGTTTGTACGTGTAAGAGTATAAGTAGGTATTTGTTTATTTATTTTAGATCAAAAAATATCTAACATGTGCAATGTATAATGAGTAATTAATAAAAAAATATCTAATTTTAATCATACTAATATTATAAATGAAAGTTTGGATGTTTGTTACTAAATGATGCAAGTGTCTGAATGGATTTTAGTATACAAATAGAGTATAGCCTAGATTAACTAATAGAATACTTTTTATCCCAGTAAAAGTCCAAAAAAAGGAAGTCAACGCGAACAAAGATGCAGGCAAAGTAATTAATGTAACAATATATTTATTTCAGAGAGTGATAAAGAAAATGAAAGCAGTGACATATCCACGAATGTTACTGATATTCGCGCACACAAATTAATAGTAGAACAGGACGGTCCTAACAGCCCCAAACACCAAGATGAGTCTATTAACAAAATAGTCCAAAACCTATCCATATTTAATAATATTAATCATTTTAATGACAGGTCTGGCAGTCCAGTGATTTCATTCAGTAAACATATAAATAGGAAAAGGACGAAGCCAGCTGTTCAGCAGTTGCAGTCAACAGTCTTAGAAAAATCTGTTCTAAGTAGTACACCATTCAAAAATATTAGAACAGCCACATCAATATACAAATTGTCACCAATTTCTAGAGTAAATTGTGATGCTAGTCCAAATTATGTGACTATTGTTGAAGAAAGTAATGAAAAGGTTGTTATAGATGACATAAAGTGGCCTTTACTTAAGAAACCTGCGCCCAACATATTTAATGTAGAAAAAAATGATGAATCAGATATTAGTTCAATAGAAAATGACAAGACTGAACCAGAGCTAAATATAATAAAAGATGAAAGTGGAAAAGAAGCAAGGGAAGGGGTGAACTTAGATTGTGTATCTGTGCTTAGTGATAGTTTTAATGACTCTGATATGCACATTTCTTTAGGAGGTTCAAAACCCAGCGAATTATTTTTAGGATTTACTGCTATAGAGAATGTAGTTGAGCAAAAGAAAAGAATTTGTGAGATAATTGATATCAGCAGGATGGATAATAATGAGTCCATGAATGTTGAAGCAAGAGATTCATTCAATTGTTCAGAATTGGGGGTATCATTAGGAGGATCTAACCCCAGTCAACCATTATTTGGCTTTGCTGTTGAAGACAAACAAAATGTCAATCAAGCTGATTGCAGCCAAACATTTCACAAAACTTCTGAAACAGACACAAGTAACACATCTGCAAACTCTCAAAATGCTCCATCTTTTTATGATACTTGTAGTAGTGAAAGTGATGAATCAAAATTGTCAATTGAAGTAGACAAAGAGCCTATTATTAATCTTACCAGAATTGATGATGTCGTTTTCCATGAATACTATAACAAAATGACTACAAATTCAGCAGATCACTCTAGTGATGAAGAAAATGATGATCTTAATGAATCTAGTAGTAGTGAAGAAGATAATTCATCAAATAGTAAGCATAACGATTTACAGTCTTACAATGTGGACTTGGTAAAAAAGAATGAAGAAACAGATTCAGATGACCTTTCTAATCCCGATGAACATATGAGGATAAACACTGATGATTCAAAATCTGAGATTGATGAAGAAAGTCTTTCACCACAAGAAAGTGAAAATGAATCAGATTTGTCTATGTTTGATGATTTGGAATCTAATAGCAATGATGATGAAGTAAGATGCTTTGTTAATACTAGAAGAAAAGTTACATATAAAAGTAATTCTCACAGGTCAAGCTCAAATGATTCTAGTAGCAATAGTAGTGAATGTAATATGACTGTACTTAGTAATAAAGTAATTCTACATAGTCCTAATAATGATAGAAAGACAGATCAAAACCATCTAATACTATCTAATGAAGAATGTATTGCTAATAAAAGAGTTAATGATGATGAAAATAATTTGCATGGAAATAAAATTGATTTATGTTCTCAAGAGATAGAAGAAATTAAAGAAGGAAATACTAGAGATTCTTTTATTACTACTAGAAAGTCTTCTAGGGAATGGAGTGTCAGGCCCAACAGTCTGGAATGTTCTATGGACAAGCCAGCTATAGTGCTTCAACCTGGCAAAAAATGGGAAAGATCTCTCAGCATCTACAAGAGAATGACTACGATGAATGATCATTTTGATAAATCTCTCTTGGATGATGAACCCCTGAATTGCAAAGGACGAAATTACAGGCAAAGTGTTATTAGTACAATGGAAATGCAAGAAGGTAATAACTGTTATACTTTTTAATTTTTGAAATGCCAACTGACAACTTTAACAAAAAAGTTCTCCATTCAATATCATCAACTTGACACATCCGACCAAAGTTTCAGTGTAATGTCAGGTTTGTATTTTAATGAAATTTATTTTAAGTAATAGTACATTACCGCCCGTGGTGCGTACACAATTTTACGTCTTCTGGGTGTGAAGGGACATTTGCCGCTGCGCCCGTCGGCGGTAAATCTCACTTACCGCCCGGAGTGACCTAAATTAAATTTGTTACTTACTAATATTATTTTTTAGGTTCCCTACACAATGAATCAATCAGCAGTCGCCGAAGTACGTTTGTGCCAAAGCCTTGCAGATCTACCATAGTGATTATAAAAGTGAGTCATGTAACGTTTGAAAGTCTGAAATAAATGTATTATGTATTGCCAATGAAATCCATTAAAAACCTAAGTCCATAATGTGCTAAGAGTTGTTTAAATTGTATTATTTATAGATTAATATGTTTCTCCAGATATTCGTTTCGGATTATACAAGGTTTTTTTTTACGGACGATTAGTAAATCGAAACTTCAAAATTTACTTCATCTTTTCCATTATTGTTTCAGGAACCAAACAATTCCCGCACAAGTTTATGTAACACTACATTATATGATGACCTGAGAGGTAATTATTGTTTTTTACCACCATTGAATGAAATATTGATAACTCTCAAACAGAATAAAAATAAATTTTGATTGTAGCTGTCTTTGCAAACGCTTGAATTGTATATTATTTTAGCATGGCAACATTGGTGCGCCGCCATTGGCCAGCATCACCCGCCCGCTTCCGCTCCCTTTCTCGACCGCACCCCCTCGCCATTCCCCGCGAGGCGCGAGCCCTCACCCCTCCCTCACCTCACAAAACGGCATCGTCGCGGACGGAAGACGCTAGTCTTTGTCCATACATTTTCAGTTTTTTTTATTTTAACTTGCGCAATTTCTACGTTTTGTAGTGCGACAATCCCTATTCTCGTTTAGTGGTTGATCGACTTTTGACAAGTGCAAATCGTTGTTGTTGTACATAACAAATTGACTTTGACTGCCATTCATTATCCCTAACGGGATAAAAGCTTGGTTCTGCCCCTTTGTTCGTTAAAAAGTGTCTAAAGCCAAGTGCATGCATCTTTACCTGCAAGACTCAGGTTAGTATTAGATTAGGAGAAGAAAAGTGTTGTTCAGTGGCGTGTTCTGGGTTCTACGTAATATGATTACGCATAGGGAAAGTCATACCCACTTCCTTGTGTGTGTCACGCGTGCGACCTTAAACAAATGCTCATGTTTTTAGGTTTCCTCAGCGACGATTGTGATGATACCATTATCGAGCTCTCGAAACTGTCGATCGTCGACTCTGAGCACGAAGTCACTGTGGTAGACAAGCTACATGAAGATCGCTCGACTACAGCGCGGGATTACGTTCTGAGGCGTTGCCACCAAACGGAGGCGATTCTGTTTGATGAATGCTATCCAGATACGTGAGTACTGTTCTAATTTCAAACTAAACACCGTTATTTGCCTGTTTTGATTTCTTTTTCATGCTTGTAAATTCTAAGTGTGTGTTTTACTTTCCCCGTTTCACTGGGCCGTGTAATGATTGTTGATTATTTTGCAATATGTCGTGATTCAGATCTGTGGAGTGTACCTACCTAAATATGCTTTCATGGAGTTGAAGTTGTTGGACAACCTTAACTTAAGTCCCGAGTTCAAGACCTTTAACAAACAAGCATGTTTACAAGTTTCATGACTTTCATGTAACACTGAATCTTCTTGTTAGTAAATATACACACTGGTACTTTCTACCCACTCATACTCAACAAAGATACTTTGTTCTGTATCTTTCCACACATGAAATTAATGTTGATGGTTGAATTATGTGTTGTATTTATTCTATGCTGTAATTTTCCTTAAGCAAAGGAATAGTGGTTCCAATTCAAAGAAATGTCTTCCCTGTGATGACAATCTCTGGGTAAACGACTTCCATTGCCATCAATTTTACTGTGAATCTATTTTAATTTTTGGTACAAGTTTTTGGTAAAAAGATTCGTTATTTTAGCATGTACTTCAACCAAATCCTGCATTTTTTTATTACGTATAGGTACGCATTTGACCACTATCTCGTAGTGGTGGGTCAATGACGGTTTTCGCTTCAACGAAATAAAACGTTAACTTAGAAAACGTCAACTAGTTTTTTGCTTTAACTGGAGGGAAAAAGGCATTGAGTTGATTCATTTATTTTGAGTAAGGGTAAAAATGTTAAGGGTGTTGTGACGTTGATTGTCGGTTGAGTTGAATTAATGAAAGGAAAGTTATATGTAACTGGGAAAATGTTTGCCGGAAGCGAGTTCCACTCTTTGGCTGTCCTCGCGAGAAAACTGGAAGCAAAGCGCTTCATGCGAATCAGTGGTAAATCAACAACATAAGGCTGGAACCCACAACCGCGCCTAGTCCCAAGATGGCGAAATGGTGAGGGCGGGATTAATTCGTGTAATCCTAGCGCACACTCTCCGAAAATGTATCCTGTAGAACACCGATAACCAGGCTAGTTTTCTACGTAATTTTCGTTTTAATTGTAATTATTGTATTTAATAATTTAATGTATTTGGACTGATAAAGTTTTGTGTGCCAACTTCAACACAATTACTTTCAGGGGAAGATTCATACAAAGCCCGTTCATTTTCTTCTTTTTCTTGTCATCCTTTCATTGTATTGGAAAGAGATTTGTGTGCATATGTACAAAATTAGGTCACAGTCTCTCAAATTTCAACTCATAATTGCTTTCAGAGTAAGATTAAGCATCAAAACATTCATTGTGAAGAAATTGAAACAATGAGTTACTCGTTTGCTGACATAACTGGTTGCTAATTGATGTATTTGGTTCAAACCAGGCTGTTAATTGGTTGAATTCATTAGCTAATTGGGTTTAGGCTCACTGTTACAAAACTAGCTTGTGGTATTCCCGCAGGAATACTAAATAAACAAGTATTACTGTGACATGTTTATTAGTTTGTAACTAATACTACATTAACCTGTTCACTGTCCCCATACAAAATGTTTTAGGTATATAGACAGTTCGCGATTATAATGGCTTTGTCACAATACAATACACAGACATATTTATTCAGTAAACATGTACAGGTTTTAAAGAGTTTCCGTTTGACAGTCACCGAATCTTTTCCATGCTTCTTAAATTTTTTAAATGTCAAATCTCTTGTGGTTGATTCAGATGTGGAGATTAGCTCTCCCAGATATAAATATTCACTCATTAGTTATCAATCGATGGTAGACAGCACCTTGTTTTTTTATGGCAGTGTCACAGAATTACAAGTCTTAGTGTCATGATCGACCCCCCAAGTCCCCCACAAATTTTTATTCCCCTACAGTAAGAGGTAATTGACGTGATTTTTCTGTACAGTCGCCATCAGATATATCGGAGCGGCCAAAGTGCTCACAAATATCTGAACACGTCTCTATTGTCGAAGCATTAGAGACGTGATCAGATATTTGTGAGCACTTTGGCCGGTCCGATATATCTGCTGGCGACTGTACATACGAGTTTATCGATGCACGGCAGAGGTCGTGCCCAAAGGAGTCATGTGACACCTATTTATGGCATTTCAGTATAATATTTGTTTCGGTGGTACCTTCATAATGTGGACCTTCAATATGTGTTAACTTAAAATAAATATTTGGTCCTCAAAAAACTAAGGTCGCCGGAGTTCCCGAGATTGCACTGTGTTGAGAGTGGCAGACCTTCACTAGTCTCTCTGTGACCAGAACAACAAATCCTACTAATATTTTAAATGCGAAAGTTTGGATTTTTAGATGTTTTTTACTCAATCACGCTTATTTTGATGAAATTTTGCACGAAGATAGTTTATAACCTGGATTAAAATGGTTTTCATCCCGGGTCCACGCAGACGAAGTCGTGGGCGGAAGCTAGTCATTAACAAAGGTGTCGTCGTATAAAAAAGGCGTTTTTCGGCTTATTTTAATGTCTTGTAAGAACTTCGTTACAGTTATGAATTTTTCAACACACAACCTAGTTTATTCAGCCTTGTATTGAATGCCAATAAAAGTGTTTGCACCTAAGTAGGTCAAAGTTGGCGATTATAATGGTCGTTTGTGTTTTGTCCTCATTTGTTTTAGGATGCAAAGGTCCTTTGGATTTACGGAAGCACCTTTTATTTGACACGAACGTGTTTTAAAATACATAAAAATGTTCTATACTTTCTGTAAAAAGACTTAGTTTTATATTTGGGTCAAGCCACTTTTTTTCTTGGTTGTTTTCATGGTTAAGTCTCCTCGGTGACTTTAAAACTGACTACTACGACTAAACTGATATTATAGGGCATATGTCGATACCCTATAGTAGTTCACAGTCGTACTAATTACATTTTTTTTGTTACTGAAATTGTAACTTTATGATTTGAGCACTATCATATTAATACACCACTTTTTTCCTTTTTCCCCGTAATTAGTACTATTGTGAACTTTGTTTGTTCATATATATATAACAAAGTTCATATATATATATCCTGAAGATCAAAAAGTCATTAATGTCAATTTTCTAATAAATTACCATTCTTGTCTCCTCACTTACTGGGAAAAATAATAAAAAGTAGGTTGTCCCATTTACCAGTTACTAGTATACTGAGAAAACTGGCTTTGGGTTTAGAATTGCAGGTAATTCATTGTGTCGCGCGGGTCTATTGCGTAGACTCGGGTGAAAAAACTGATCAAACAGTGACGATTCAATCATTCACGATATCACAAGGCTCTGTTTACTGATGCTATTATTGACATAACGTTATTGTTATCAACCTTATTGGGTTTTTACACAATTGTGTGTCGCAAGAGGGGTAGATCAAATTTTTGTTGTTATTCTGTATGGTAAACGAGGAGACAGGAACTTAAAAAAACCCGGCCAAGTGCGAGTCGGACTCGCGCACGAAGGGTTCCGTACCATTATCTACAAAAAATGGCAAATATTTATTTTATTCTGTTTTTCTGTAGAGACAGACGGACGGACAGACGGACAGCGGAGCCTTAGTAATAGGGTCCCAATTTTACCCTTTGGGTACGGAACCTTAAAAAAATGCCATTACCTAGGATATGTCTCCGTATATTATTAAATTATTAAATATTTATACAATTTTATTATTAGTTGACTATGTAATGTAAATTTCAAACTGGCCAAATCGTATTATTTTATTATTTATTACTATTATCACTTTAAATTAACTTTATGTGTGCTATTTATGAACTTTGTAACTGTCTACTAATATTAAGCTAAGTCTTACTAACAATAATGATCCATGTTGGTCTCTGAATAAATAAATTGAATTGAATTGAATTAAGGGGCTACCCGAGGTTTTCATCGATTTTTGATAAGTTTTGAATTGTATTTCCTACTTTTGCACTACAGATAGAATTATAAGCCAAACGGCTATCGGTTCTACAATATTTTATCTCCATTTTCGTCTACCAGATTTTGAAAGAAATGAATACTTAATTTTGTACGATTTTTTTAAACACACTTATTTCGTATTTCTATTGACGTGAAAGAACTAACATATACGAAATTTACATATTTGGGTTCGTCTATGACTAGGGTTTTCATTTTAAACTAATTAACACAAAAGTTATGGCCAGAAAACGAGTTTTCTGGCCTAAAATTGTTCGACTTTGATGCCCAATATCTCGAAAACAATAGACTTTGAAGTAAATATGGGATAATATATAGCTTAAAGCCGTTGTTGTTAATATAATAAGCTACAAAAAACATTAGAAAACGAAGGGATTCAGATCGAGGGTCATTGGCGAATGGGAGCCCCTTAATAGATTTCGTCGTTCGTTTTTTCGTTCGTTCGTCGTTTTTTTTGATGAAGTTAAACCCATTAGTTACCCAACAGTTAAATGGAATTATACCATTTTAGTCGCTATAAAGTGTAGGTACGAGTGACCTAGGAGACACTAACCATGGCAAATGGCAACAAATTAAAAGAAAAAGTTGCTTGGTTTAAAAAACCTTCTAGTTTAGTTCGGAAGCCCACTCTTACATATTTTATTTATCGACGCAATTTTATAAAACCTTTTTATACTTAATGAAGTACTTTTATTCTTCTACACTTATCTTCCATCTCATAGATTTAAAACGTTCATCCAAGCATAGCAAAATATTACCATCACTTTTATTTATAGTGTGTTGAAAAGGGATGCAAAGTTAGTCGTTACGTTAACACCTGTTCCCGCTAGCATTTTGAGCGCGAAGTCAACCATAGAGCATTTTAATTTCCATTGCGCATCCCCACGCTTTTTGCCCCTGAACCGGAAAAGGGCGTATTATTTGAATATGAAAGGACGGTTTGAATGAAAATAATGTATAAGGTATTAGGTATTGTTTGAGTAGCATGAAATATTACGTTTATGTTGGCCAAATAAAGCATTCTTCCCTCTCGCACATACTTGCTAGTAAGGGACGAATGCTTTATGAGTTTTATGACCACATACCAGTAAACCTATAGACGTCGCTTAGTCGGGCGACCCCCTCTGCCACACATACGGTGAATTCACTCTATATTTGAGACACCGGACCAATCACTTACGCGCGCGGCCTTGAATGCATCAATAACAGCGCACTAGACGTCCCCCGCGCCCCGCAAGTATGGCAGATTTGTTTGTAAGTAAAAATTAGGCTAAGCGAGGTCTTTAGGATATATGGTCTGTGTTTATGACCGACGTAAACGCAATCATGCTAGCTGGGCTGGGTTGGGTTGCATTTATTGACCACAATATAGGGGTGTTCATTCCTCTTATTTAGGCGACATAGAAAATCCGCACAGGTATCCATCAAAATCCAAAGCTGTTTTTAACACGTTTCCCCTTCAATGCTATGAAGAATAACTGGCTTCGCTGTTAGCTTTATCACCGATACATAAAAGTGATTTCCTTCCGAAGCCCTAAAGATTTTCTGGTTTTTCTGTAACGCTTATTGTGCACGACATAAAGCTAAATTTCCCTTGCAGGGCCCTGAAGAATTGCCACAAGATCGGCGAGGGTGTCTACGGCGAAGTGTTCCTGTGGCGAGCTCGCGATGGCCGAGCCCGGGTCATGAAGATAGTCCCAGTCGCAGGCGCGTTGAAAGTCAATGGGGAAGACCAGAAGGACTTCCAGGAGATTATATCCGAGATTGTGATTGCTATGTAAGTGTTGTTATTATATTCAGCAGTGTCTCAAGACGAGAGTCTTTGACCAGTGTGTGTTGCCAGTGATGACATATGGCACTGAAACGTGGTCGCTTACTATGGGCCTCATAAGAAGGCTCAAAGTCACCCAAAGGGCTATGGAGAGGGCTATGTTGGGATTTTCTCTGTGTGATCGCATCAGAAATGAGGCTATCCGCAGCAGAACCGAAGGTAACCGATAAAGCCCTCCGAATAGCTAAACTTAAGTGGCAGTGGGCGGGGCACATAGCACGTAGAACCGATGGCCGTTGGGACGGAAAGGTTCTCGAGTAGCGACCACGTACCGGAAGGCGCGGCGTGGGTAGGCCCCCCCGCAGGGTGGACTGATGACCTGGTATAGGTTGCTGGAGTGGGGGCCTATGCCCAGCAGTCGACGTCTTTCGGCTGATATGATGATAATGATGATGTAAGTGTTGTTTTTAACCCCCGACGCAAAGAGAGGGGTGTTATAAGGTTAACGTGACTGTATCTGTCTGTGGTATCGTAGCTCCCAAACAGATGGACCGATTTGAATGCGGTTTTTTTGTGTCGTAGATAATTTTATCCCGAGTGTACTTAACCATGTTTCATGAAAATCTGTTCAGTCGTTTTTGAGATATTGGACTTTGAAATGAAAATGTCGGGGGTTTTTCTAACAACAACTTTTCTAAGTTGTAGTTATTACTAATTTATTTATTTTTTACAATGCCAAGTCGTTGATCACGATCAGACAAGAATGAGTCCGTTTACATTATGTCCTAGATTTTGAATGCTATGTAAGTCTCTCTCAGGATTTCTCTTTGTTTTGCAAAACTTTATTTGGGTAGAAAAGTTTTCTGAAATAGAAACACTTTTTAAGACTGTTACAAACCCGAACCTAAGATTTTGGCATCATCTCGGTGCACTTTTTGAAAATCAAGAAAATAGACTTAAAAAAAGCGTCTTTCAACGGCGTTCTTCATTTCGTTATGCTTAAAGAAGACATATTAATTTGAATACACCCGAACTCAAAGGACGTAATGTCATCTTAAGAACTCTGCTTTTGTTAGAACTGACTAAGATGTCTGAGGCAATTTTTCACTAGGGTCACATTGATGTCAGTAGTTTCTCAAAGGTAAACATCGGCAAGTGTGTATTACGTGACAAGCAATATTTCGGCGCCCACCCGTCACAAACCATTGCGTAAAAACTAAACGATCATATAGTGTACTCTCTACTCTAGCTAGCTAAGTTTACTTAAAACTGAAACCTAATTTAGTTGAATTAAATTACGTCCATTTTCAGGGTTCCGTAGTCAACAAAGAACCCTTATAGTTTCGCCATGTCCGTCTGTCCGTCCGTCCGTCCGTCCGTCTTCGGCTTAGCTCAGTAACCGTTACTACTAGAAAACTGTAATTCGGCATTGGAATATAAATCAATCGCGCGCGCCGACAAAACAAATTAATGAAATCTTGAAAAAAATATTTTTGGGGTACCACCTCCCCTACACCTAAAGCGGGGACGTAATTTTTTTTTCTCGTTAAACCCATGTTGTATCGTTGGATAGGTCGTTCAAAAATATTATGAGTTTCCTAAAACCATTTCTCAACTCACTGATTCGTTTGCAAGATATTGGGCTCTAAAGCCTTAATTTTTGTTCGAGTCATGTGTGTCCACCCCCCCCCCCCCCCCCCCCCTGCCGGCTAAATGGCTACTACTGGGGATGTAAAAAAAATCGTGGTAGTAGTACATATAATGAATTTAAAAGGAAAACTATCACGGACAAGTAGGCATAAGTAGTTACCGAGTAATAGTCGACCAACTTAATGCGTACTTGGAAAAGCCGATTTTCGTACAAATTCGGCCGACGCAACCGCACTACACGTCGATGTAACTAAGACAGACAGGCAACTACGGAACCCTACACTGCGCGTGGCCCGACACGCACTTGGCCGGTTTTTGATCTTTAAGTCTATACTTGAAACCATAACCATAAATTTTAATGGCAATTTTAAGGTCATTTTTTGGAATCTAATTATGGTTTCAAGTCTAGATAAGTTTAGTCTTTGAACAAATCTTCCTCTTAGCGTCTTCTTCGGTTGTGCCGTAAAGGGGCCCGGGGTCCGCTTTGGCATCTAATCCCAAGATTTGGCGCATGCACTAGTTTTACGAAAGCGAAACTTTGAACAAAGGAAATATATAAAATAAGATGCTTTACAAAAAGTTTAATACCCTGCCGTCACACATCAAACCTAAAACAAGATGTCCATTAGCAGGCATGCTTATGATAAATTCTAAACAGTATTCCGAAACAAGCGTGAACAAACGTCACATCACAATTAGTATTTCCCAGAATAAATGCCAAACGTGTCTTTGCAAGACCGGTGCTTATTCACTCGGCACGCGATCGGATGACTCACAATGACGCTAGACCGACATGGAAGATAAGTCACGGACTGTGTGATGTAATATAACAAATAAATAACCGCCGAACATTATTTACGGAGCCGTAGTTGCTTGGAGCAATCCTTTCACTCGTATATTGTAACTTAAAGTCAATTCTACCAACGCCAAACCTTTTATTCCAGTTAGGCCTAATCTGGCTTTAATGTCGTTCGCACAAACCGGAATTAGGTTTTCGAGTTTGACCCATGCAAGTATGACGACCTCAATATTTATTCCTTTTGTGCCAAATCCGGTATGAGTATGAGAGACTTATACTTGGAAGATTTTTTCAAGTCTGAGTAAATTTACCTTATCTCTTCTTCAAACCTAGGCACACTAAAGACGCCTCGCTATATGTAATACTAGCTTCTGCCCGCGACTCCGTCCGCGTGGAACTCGTTTATATCGTAGCTCCATACAAACTTTCACCCCCCACTTCATCCCCTTGGGGGATGATTTCCGGGTTAATAACTATCCTATGTCCTTCCCCAGGACTCAAACTATCTCTATACCAAATTTCATCCAAATCGGTTCAGCGGTTTAAGCGTGAAGAGGTAACAGACAGACAGACAGACAGACACACTTTCACATTTATTATATTACTAGCTTCTGCCCGCGACTCCGTCCGCGTGGAAATCGTTTATATCGCAGCTCCATACAAACTTCAACCCCCCATTTCATCCCTTTAAGGGGTGATTTCCAGGATGAAAACTATCCTATGTCCTTCCCCGGGATTCAAACTATCTCCATACCAAATTTCATCGCAATCGGTTCAGCGGTTTAAGCGTGAAGAGGTAACAGACAGACAGACAGACAGACAGACAGACAGACACACTTTCGCATTTATAATATTAGTATGGATTAGCTTCTGCCCGCGACTCCGTCCGCGTGGAACTCGTTTATATCGCAGCTCCATACAAACTTCAACCCCCCATTTCATCCCCTTAGGGGGTGATTTCCAGGATGAAAACTATCCTATGTCCTTCCCCGGGTTTCAAACTATCTCCACACCAAATTTCATCGCAATCGGTTCAGCGGTTTAAGCGTGAAGAGGTAACAGACAGACAGACAGACAGACAGACAGACAGACACACTTTCGCATTTATAATATTAGTATGGATGTAGCCCACAAGTAATTGACCAATTCAAGAAGGCGTAATGAAAGCAACGTTACTTTCATAAAAGTTTGTTGAAGTTGTTTCAAAGCTAGCGAAAATGTAACATTAAGTATTGTACATTTTTAAGTCCGTCGACAGTCTACGTAACGTAATAATAACCTAGATTTTTTACCACAAAATAGATCTTGATACATTTCGGTTGCGTAACCATCTGACTCCTCGCTATAATATATGTAGCCCACAAGTTATTGACCAATTCAAGGTTTATAAAGAAAATAACGTTACCTACATAAAAGTTTGTTAAAGTTGTTTTAAAGCTAAGGAAAATGTAACATTATTGTACATTTTTAAGTCCGTAGACAATCTACGTAACGTAATTATAGCCTAGACTTTTTACCACAAATAGATCTTGATACATTTCGGTTGCGTAACCAACTGGTTCGAAATGTGCTTCGTAACCGTAATACACGCTTTGTCAGCTAGAACCGATCCGTGAAAGGGAGGAAGTGGTAGCTTCGCGGGTTAGCGTCCGTCATTGTTTCCACTTGGAATGCTGTCCACCCACTGTGTAATTTGTAGTTCGATTTCTATTGTCCATTTAGTTCACAGAGTATCCACAATTCACGGAGTTTTGTTACCTTTTCTGACCGCTTGGAGTGGAGCATTTTCTCTTGGTTACGAATATTTTTGTCCGTGTTTTATTCGCTGTGGCACTTCGTGAAGAGATTTTAGACGGGGACATTTTAGAAGCATTCAGATTTTAAGAGTTGGTGTACTTTTTTATTTTATGTGTTTATAAAATTGAGTAATTGATTTCGTCCTGTGAGTGAGGAGAAAACAGAGTTTCGTAGACATGTTTTTCTAATGTTACCAAAAACATAATGTGTTTTATCTATATATTTGGTGGATTTTACCTAAAACAACAATTTTAATGCTTGATCTAGGAGACATCCATGTAAACGAACTACAAGAAAAAAATTAACTAGCCCAAACGAGCGGTACTGTAAATGTATTTTTGTTTTAGGGAATTGAGTGCCCTGCGCACTCCTATAGCAGAATTGGAACGACAATTTGATGAAGGGAAGAAGGACATTGACACTCTCGACTTGCACATGATACAGAATGCTACAGACATTTTTAACGAGGTAAGAATTTAAATGTGAACATTAATGTTTTTATTCACCTTCTAACAAGGACGGGTTGATCAACGTTAAATATCGCATCGGCAGCTGCCATTCCATAGAAACTTGTCAAAATTTCCATTCATGCAGATTTTAACCAACACCCCTTACGATTGCAGTCGGTTTGGTGCAACCTACCCTTACCGCGTGTTCACACTGCGTCCGTGTCCGGGAGGCATCCCTCTTTTTCTCGCTTGCGATGTTTCGCCCGAGTGCGAAAGAGACGGATGCCTCCCGGACACGGAAACGGACGCAGTGTGAACACGCGGTTAGTGATTTAGTTATTTTATTACATGTGTAACAATGCGTTTAATGTATTTCATGTGGTAGAAAAGTATTTCTAACAATGCAATGATATTAGTTGTGGGGAATGAGGAATATATGCGTCCCAGAATTCCCAGGAAGAGTATTTATGTATACTTTTTTGGCACGCTTTGCAGCTTCGATAAACGGATTGGTGGATATTTGATGTCGTTTTACAAACACTTCTTTATTGTAACTGTTTAAAAATATATAAAATTTGCATACAATTGGCACAATCGCCAAGAAATTCATTTTTGAATATGAGTGTTGTTCAAGTCATTTATGATTCAATAGTCATTGTACTTTCTTACCGACTACACTTATTTTAACCGAACAAGGTTTAATTATTTCTGTACCACTGGACATAGGCCAACAACATCAGCAGGTGCCTTTCCTACAATGCTTGGTCTCTTCCCAAATCTTTTGAGTGCTTACAATTCACGTTGCGTTATTCTACCTGCCGACCCTTTTTTGTCCCTAATCTACCTGAGTTTTTTTGTGGAAAGTTAATACCTACGCAGGTACTCGTACCCTTTCTAATTTTCGAGGGGAGTTATAATTTTTTAAATAAGGCCTCTTCCCTGGCAATCGACTACAGTTCTTTTGTCGCTTATTATACAGTTTAGTATCTTACGCTTTGTGTCTTACGGAGTATAATGCGCTCAGTCACGAACCCGCAGCTAGAATAAATTAAGCAATAAACATATACATGGTTTCAAAATGGTTTTGCGCGTTAATTGTTAAAATACAACATTAACCTAATAGAATATCTTGGATTGTAAGTGTCAGTTTTAACATGACTATTAAATAATGATAGTTGAACTTTTAACGAACTTTCACCTCACATTTTCTGAAGGAAGGACGTGGATACATGTGCACAACATGATATAATCTTTGTACGGAAACCGTTCCACCTTCAAGAATATTACGATGTACTTATCAATTTTCTCTCTTTTCAACACATTGTCATAAATAAATGAAGAGAGTTATCGTTTTAATTGACGTGATTGTTTATGGTTCGCGCGCTGAGGTTTCGTGACGTCACATTGGCCGATCAAATCAACAGATTATAATATATTATACGGTTAATAACGTAGTGTCGTAGTGGAA
Source organism: Epinotia ramella (assembly GCA_947578815.1). Taxonomy (NCBI): domain Eukaryota; kingdom Metazoa; phylum Arthropoda; class Insecta; order Lepidoptera; family Tortricidae; genus Epinotia; species Epinotia ramella. The sequence goes on from OX388212.1 coordinate 23,876,645, forward strand.
ACTTCTTTTACGTCAACTCTAGCGACAATGCGGTCATTATCGTCCGCTACGCTCGTAGATAATCCGACGGCCAAAGGGAGATTTTATACACTCGGTAATAGGTAAAATATCTGGTCATATTTCCTTTTTTTATTTTACTATTTTCCCCGTGTACATAAAGAAAGTGTAGGAAAGTCTTGAACGATATCGAAGTTTATTGAACTAATAAACAGTAAAATTAGACTTGCAGCACAGACTGTGTTATTGTAGGAATATTCACTCTTGCCCTTTGCCCGCATTCTGAACGAATAATTCAAAATATTTCTTATAAGAATCACCTTATTCAGTAGATATCTTTGTATGTGTATTGGCCATTGATAAGCTAACTGGGCCAGACTTATCAACACGAGACAGCTATCTCTGTTCAAACTCCTCATGATTTGTGTCCTAAGGACACTGTTCAGTGGACTACTAATCTATGCTATTTATAAACAGATAAAGTTTGTGAGTAGCTTTGTATGTAGGGGGTAATCGCTCATTATTTGATTATATCAGTCCATTCAAAAAGCAACTCTACCGTCCTAGGTTCAGATTCCAATTACAGCTTTATAAAACGTCGGCAACATTCAAATTTCGATCTACCATAGAACAATTTCAACTAAATAAAATTGAATGTTACTGTGAAATCAATTTGGTTCAAGTTCAATTCTGTTTCGTGCGTGTCAGCAATTAAGATGCTTCAAGCCTTTCAGTCCGTTTTCGTCAGAAGCATTTACTTAAATCTTAAGACTTGTCAAAACATTTTCACAATATTTCTCTACGCAACAAATCTTGTGACGCATTTCTTCAATCTATTTTTTCCCAGCACGGTTTCTATATTTATTTTTGGCTCTAATAAGTTTTTCTGAAGTCCATGCAAATCCAGCGATCTTATTTAACATGTACTCTTTCACATTCGCGATTGTTGAATAATTATTTGTATTTCTGTCACATTGAAACGAACTTATCGCAAGCGGATATAAATTATAAATATACCTCGCATTATCTTTCAAACGACAACGCTTGCAAAGCATAATTTTCAAGTACGCGATGATTAATACGCGATTACCGTGAACAGCTGTCGTTTCGCGGAAACGCCGTTTCCGCATTAAACGACACCTTACCCGGTGCGCGAGCGCAGCGGCTCCACGTGTATGGACAGATCCATAATTAGTATTAGCATGTTGTAAACCTGTAGAGCGAGGTTGAGTTTGCCGTACTTAGCTACAAAGCCGTGTATCTCCGCGACTATGTACTGTAGTTAAACATAAGCAAATCCTCAGTGATAAATGGTGGTGAGGCACATGTAAAAGCGATTGTTGCCGGCTTGTCTCTTGAAAAAAGTAAGCCAAAAATCTGGTTTGTCTACTGAAAGCAGGGAAACACGTTCTAATCATTTTTGTATTGGAGTAGAGAGAGAGAGAGTTTGTAATTGTGGATGATAACAGCAAGGCTGTAGACGATAACAATAAGTCTAAGTAGCGCCGCAAAATAGCCCCAAAGAATGGGTGCCACTGCCATTATGCGGGGATGGCAGCGGGGTGTCAAAACGATGCCAGGCAGACGTTTAGTTCAAACATGCGCACACCGGGTTTTAGGCACGTGTTTGGGTAGAAATTTGGAGTTGGCGTTCTACGGTTTTTTCGTTCGCTGATGGTCGTACAATAATCCGCAAATAATTTCCCACCTCAGTTTTCCCGTATCTATATCATATATCGTAGCTATCTCCATGAGTCAATAACGTAACGAACTCCTTTGGGCATTGCACGCTAGGCGCAAGATAAGATGGCTGTAGCCGCGATTGCCATCTGCTTTTATCATCACGCATCAACTAAAGAGATAAATAGATAGATAAATTATTTATTTAGCATTTTGCAACAAAGTAAACGAAAAAACCGACCACGTGCGTGTCGGGCCACGTGCGTGTCGGGCCACGCGCAGTGTAGGGTTCCGTAGTTGCTTGTCTTAGTGAAGTAGCAAAAAGGGAAAGTGGTGGAAAACGCGTACCTGGTTCAAACGTAGCGCTGGCTGCAAGATGTTAAGGCTGCCGGTCTTACGCACTTTTCTTCTTAAAACTTCTGCGCTGATGTACCGATTTAATGACGATGATGATAGGTAAAAAATGGTTAGTTCGAAGCCTTTGGCGAGTGACGGAATGGAGATAGTACTCGACATTGACCGACCCGAATCGTGTTAGGAGCTGAACTGGTTGGTTGACAGCGATGTCAGTTGATGTCTTCATTCTACCCGCGTTTTCCAGGGATAGGAATATGAAAGGTATTGGAGGTGGGTGACATTAAAGCTGACATATGAATTGTAGATAATCTATACTAAACATAACCGCCCCCCAAAGAGCTACTAAGCTCTTTAGATGATTTACAAATGCTTGAAGTTACGGGAAAGCAAGATGATTTTCTTTATATTTAAGTAAAAATAATAATGCTAATGATAATGGACCTTAAAGCTAAATTAAATAGCGTTTCTTTTTTCGCGTTTAGGAGTCTAAATTGGGTAAAGGGCAGACCTTAGCTACTGATCTCAGACAAGTTCCGAGACTAGTTTTAAGCTCTACTACGCGAACAACGCCATCTGCGCCGGGATGAAGCTTGGATACTCGCGCCTTTCGCCATTGAAGGGGTGGCAAATTGTCCTCCTTAATAAGGACGAAGTCTCCTATTTGGAGATTGGGGACGTCCTTGCACCATTTTGTGCGTTGTTGAAGGGTGTGCAAGTATTCATGCTGCCACCGGCGCCAAAAATGCTGAGAAACTTGCTGAACGAGTTGCCAACGGTTGAGCCGGGACATCGGAGTATGGTCGAAATCGTATTCAGGCAAGCTTACAAGTGGATGTCCGATAATGAGATGGCCAGGCGTCAGTGTTTCAAGGTCGTTTGGATCATTCGACATTGGACACAGAGGCCTGGAGTTGAGTACTGCCTCGACCTTGGCGAAGATTGTGGTCAATTCTTCGAAGGTGAGTACTTGTTCCCCGATTGTACGTTTTAAGAGCTGCTTAGCAGACTTGACGGTGATTTCCCAAAGACCTCCCATATGGGGCGCATAGGGCGGGTTCATGTGCCAGTTGACGCTGACTCTTGCGAGAGCGTCAGTCAAACCAGACTTGTTTTGGTATAGGAAGGCGTCTACCTCGCTAAGATGTCGTTTGGCTCCTTGGAAGTTCTTTCCACAGTCCGTATAGACGTCGGATACCATTCCTCTCCTAGAGACGAACCTATCAAAGGCGGCCATGAAGGAGTTGGTGGATAAATCGGAAGTGACTTCCAAGTGGACAGCCTTTACGGATAAGCATATGAAAACGCAGAGGTAGGCCTTGACGATTTTAGCCTTGCGCAGGTTGGAGGTTTTAATGATGAATGGACCTGCAAAATCGATCCCAACCTTGATAAAGGGTCTTGCCTCTCGCACGCGACTCGGTGGGAGATTGCCCATAAAGGGCTCCAAGGGTCTTGCCTTTAAGCGTTGACACCTAAGACATAAGAAGACTCGATGTCGAACGACGCGCCGAGCGGATAAAATCCAGTATCGCTGGTGGAGTATGTTGATGAGGTCATTAGGTCCCACGTGGAGGTGGACCTGATGATAGTAATCGATGATTAAATCCGTCATATGATGCCGCTTCGGTAAAAGAAGTGGATGCCTTGCACAGTATGGTAAGTTGGAGTGTCTAAGTCGACCGCCAACCCGCAGAAGACCTGAAGAGTCTACAAATGGATGAAGACGTGCGAACGGAAGTTTTAGAGCTCGTTTATCCCGAATGCACTTCAGTTGCTCGGCAAAGGACTCCTCTTGTGCCAATCTGATGGCTCTGTGCAATGCTGCATTGAGCTCTGGAGCGCTAAGAGGACCTGACACTTTGTTGGTGGGATTCCGGCTGTTGTGTACAAACCGTAATGACCACGCTATTACCCTCTGTACCTTCGAGAGCGAACTATAACGAACGATAAAGCACGAAGTAGACGGTTCTGCGACGACGTCGAAAACATTGAACGACGATGCTGCTGGAGGCTTGAGTCCAGGGAGATCATTACATGCGGGTTGAGGTTGAGAGGGCCAAAAGACAGGGTCCTGTTTTAACCATGGAGGTGACCACCATAACACATGGTTAACGAGGTCTTGTGGTAGCAACCCTCTACTCGCGCAATCTGCGGGATTGAGCGCGGAGGGCACGTAGCGCCAGATGACGGATGGAACAAGACCTTGAACCTGAGACACCCTGTTCGCCTCGAATGTCTGTAGCTTGTGAGGCGGAGTGCTGAGCCACGCCAAGACGATGCTAGAGTCGCACCAAGCTAACGTGTCAGTGATGACAACCTTGCCTTCCAATACCTGCGTAACGTGACTGAGTAGGCGAGCGAGAAGCACGGCTCCTGAAAGCTCGAGCCGTGGAATGGTGAGTTTCTGTTTTATTGGTGCGACTCTAGATTTGGAAAGTAGCAAATGCACTCCAACTTCTCCGGTAGAGTCGACCACCCTAAAATAAACAACGGCAGCGTAGCCACGTTCTGATGCGTCGCTGAAACCTAAGAGATCACAGCGAGTCGGTTGTCTACTCAAAATGAATCTGGGTATCTTGGGAATATTTAAAAGATGGAATCCATCCAGGAATGCATCCCAAGCTTGAGCTGCTTCCTCGGGAAGTGGATCATCCCACGATAATTCCAATGCCCACAGACGTTGCATGATTACCTTGGCGTAGAAGGTAATAGGAGCCAGATATCCGCACGGGTCGTAGAGCCGAGCGATGTTGGAAAGAATGTCACGCTTGGTGTAGCATTTTCCGAGCTTCGATACGCGGTACACAAAGCTATCCGTACTGGAACTCCATTCGATTCCTAAAATCTTGAAGATGTTGTCCCCTTCTTCGAACCGAAACGGCGTTTCGAGGTGATCAGAAGGACAACCTTCCAAAATGGCCTTGCTGTTGCTCGCCCACTTCCTTAGTTGAAAACCTCCTTGGGCCAGCACATCAACAATCTGCCTTTGCAGCACCTTAGCCGACTCTACGTCTTGGCTCCCGCTGATGACGTCGTCAACGAACGTGTCTTCCTGTAAAACGCGAGCGGCCGCGGGGTACGAATCCTTGTTGATGATAGCTAGCTCGTGTATGACGCGCATGGCCAGATACGCCGCGCTTGAGACGCCGTAGGTGACAGTGGTAAGCTCGAATTGCTGGAGTGGTTTATCAGGCGATTCTCTCCAGAATATAGTTTGGAATTTGCAGTCATCATCATGCATCCGAACCTGACGATACATCTGTTTGATGTCGCTCGTGAAGACGATGGCGTGAGTTCTGAAACGTAAGATAATATCCTCTATATTCTGCTGAAGTTTAGGACCTGGCATCAGAACCTGATTCAGCGACACCCCAGTGCTACTGGTGGCAGAAGCGTCGAAGACCGCTCGAAGCTTCGTAGTGCTGCTGCTTTCCTTAAGTACGCCATGATGAGGGATCCAGTACCTACTCCTGGATGGGGTACCAGCAGTAGGTCGCATGTGACCCGATTCAAGATAGTCTGCCATGAATGCCGCGTACATACTCTTTAATTTAGGGTCCTTGAGAAGCTTGCGCTCCAAGTTGTGAAACCGCTTGAGTGCGTTGTTACGTGTGTCACCCAAGGGCTTACACTCAGTCTTAAAAGGCAGCCGTACGATGTATCGCCCAGTCTCGTCGCGGGTGTGGGTCTCTACAAAGTGCCTTTCACACTGAAGATTCTCTGGATCCTGTGCAATTTTTATAGGAGCCTCTTCCACCTCCCAAAATTTGTTTAGGGTAGATTCCAAATTGGTTGAACAATGTAGAGCCACAATGTTGTTAGACACAGCAAATTCAATGGGAGCTGCGCCCATCAAAACCCAACCAAATATTGACGCGTATGCAGTGGGTAGACCGGTACCCAACTGTAATCTCCTTCCATCAAAAACTTTATCATAGAGGTCTACACCTATGAGAAGGTCAATGGGGCCTGGAATGGTACATTTTGAATCCGCTAGTGAAATGTCCTTACACATTCCCTGGACTGACGGAGATACCTGAATGCTAGGAAGGTTCCCTGTTATGCGCTTAAGAATAACCGCAGATGTCACCAAGGCAGGCTGAGATGAGTCGACCAAAGAACTTATTGAGCATTCTATGCTGCCGCTGGTATGCTGGGCATTTGAACCTCCTAAACCATATAATAAGCCAGAAGTTGAGCGTGGAAGACGCAACTTCTGAGCTAAGTTTTCCGTGATGATTGATACTTGGGACCCGCAGTCTAGTAGAGCTCTTACAGTGTGCAGGTGCCCATTGATATCCTGTAGACCGACCAAAGCCGTGCCCAACATCATGGTAGATTCACTGCGAATACCATGACTGTGAAGAGGTTGAACAGCAGAACTTAAGGTTGTATGTGCAGCCTCAGAGCAAGAAGTCTTTGGTGCCGGAACAGGAGTGAGAGCGGGTGATGATGCAGATGGCTGTGCAGCCTCTCCTTTCAGGTGATCGATATGTAATTTAGAATGATGACGACCATTGCATATTTGACACCTACTTTTAGACTGACACTTGTTCACTGAATGTGTCCGCAGACAGTTATAACATAAATGTTGAATTGTGACAAATTCCCTACGCTTTGCTGGTGCCATATTATTAAATTTGTCACATGTATAAAGTACATGCTCACCATTACAGCATACACATTTCAGAGAATTAACAGCGAATGTCAGCTTAGGTTGATTATTTAGTGCTGCGGTAGGCGGGGCCTTTGACCCGCTGACAGTTTCCAACACCCGAAGATGAATGTCCAAGAAGCCGAGAAGGTTTTCAAATGTTGGAATGTCATTTGGAGTACTGCTGTGGTTCACTTCGAATTTACCACGCAGCTCCACCGGAAGCTTTCGCAGAACAATATGAAGCAATATGAAGCTCCATGCCTTAATGTCAAACCCAAGCGCTTGCAATGCCTGAGTGTTTTCTTTCAGTGCATTTACAAACTTGCGTAAACTAGTCTGATTTTGTTGATTACTCAAGGATAAAATGGCCTCCAAATGTTTATCAGCTATGAGCCTTTTGTTCTCATACCTATCCTTCAAAAGCCTATATGCAATAGTGTAGTTTTCCCCAGAAAGCTCTAAATGCCTAACTAAGCTCAATGGTTCCTTTTCTAAAACACTAAGCAGGTAGTGCATTTTTTGAACAGGTGAAAGCTCTGCATTATTGTGAATAAGACTATCATACATAGCGATGAAATTTGGCCATTCTGTATACACACCAGAAAAGTGTGACAATTGAATTTTAGGTAAACAAACCTGGTTTGACTTTGAAAAACTTGGCGTTGTTGTTATGATAGATTCTTGTAACACTTGAACGGAATAGTACATTTCATAGAATTTATTGAACAATGCGTCAACATTAGAACGAACGCTTGAATCTTCGCAATTTGCCATGAACACATTGTAAGCCTCCTGAAAACGATCACGAATGTTATCTATATCCCTATATCGAGCTTTGAAGCTCGCTACGCGCATCGGATCCTTACGAGACGAGCCGCTAATTTCTGCCGCTAAGTTATACAATGTTGTCATGAAATTACCTTGAACATTCATAGCAATAAAAGTAGCTGTCTGCTGTGAATCACCAAAAGAACCTGTGGGGGCATTATGCGCATCCGCTTGATTAAGTTTATCCGGCATTATTCCGTACGTAAACAAACAGAATAATATTAATCCCAGAGGTTATGTTAAACCTTGAACTTGAAATCAAATATGACAATGACAACTGACGTTAAGAATGTCAGTGTTGCAAGCGTAATAATTTAAGGCCTATACACACGCACCAATCGTAAGTTCGATAGAATATCGTCCAGCAAGTCGGATGACTAGGGATGATAGTCTACCGGTTTTGTCTATGGTTACAAAGTTAAGAATCTACCTACGGAAATTAATAAAATGTAACGATGAATTACCAAAAATGAGATGATTTGCAAATAATGTATTTAGAAATAAGAGATGATGTCACCTTGTAATTAATATTTGGGGCGAAGGACCAGGAATGAAGTAGCAAAAAGGGAAAGTGGTGGAAAACGCGTACCTGGTTCAAACGTAGCGCTGGCTGCAAGATGTTAAGGCTGCCGGTCTTACGCACTTTTCTTCTTAAAACTTCTGCGCTGATGTACCGATTTAATGACGATGATGATAGGTAAAAAATGGTTAGTTCGAAGCCTTTGGCGAGTGACGGAATGGAGATAGTACTCGACATTGACCGACCCGAATCGTGTTAGGAGCTGAACTGGTTGGTTGACAGCGATGTCAGTTGATGTCTTCATTCTACCCGCGTTTTCCAGGGATAGGAATATGAAAGGTATTGGAGGTGGGTGACATTAAAGCTGACATATGAATTGTAGATAATCTATACTAAACACTTAGTTACATCGACGTGCGGGTGCGGTTGCGTCGGCCGAATTTGTACAATTGGCCTTTCCAAGTACACATTAAGTTCGTCGACTATTACTCGGTAACTACGTATGCCTTCTTGTCCGTGATAGTTTTCCTTTTAAATTCATTATATGTACTACTACCACGATTTTTTTCACATCCCCAGTAGTAGCCATTTAGCCGGCAGGGGGCGACCCCATCACGGGGGGGGGGGGACGCATGACTCGAATAAAAATTAGAGCTTAAAGCCCAATATCTCGCAAACGAATCACTGATTTCAAAAATGGTTTTAGGAAACCCATAATAGTTTTGAACTAACTATACCCTAACCTACCTAACGATACCCCACATCATGGGTTTAACGAGAAAAAAATTACATCCCCGCTTTAGGTGAAAAACGTGTGGTGAGATGTGTGGTGTCCCTTAGAAGCACGCCTATATTACAAAATCTGCAACCAAATAGCCACGAGGAATTCCTGCCACTTGCTTTTCCAAGAGTAATCTTTTAAATTTTAATTTAAAAGATTGCCTGAAGGAAATAGAAGATAGTCTCCATTATTTTAAGGACAAAATTTAGATAAGTAAAATTAACGGAGAACGTTCCGTCATTTGCAATTATATTTGTCTGTGAGCTTCATGATTTTTACGTATTTATACTAATCAGATTTAATCTTGTCCTGACGTGTATAGTTGTGGTCAATTTATTTTATGTAACAAAACTACGATACATTCGTAATTTAACGTTAATATAGACAGACAAGTTTGATATAGCTTTACTCTCTAGCTGACTAAACGGTCGTCATTGCGGATATATCCGTCTTTGTCGTGTTAAAAAAAAGACTTTTTAAGTCGAAATTGACCGTGTTACATAATTTCTTTTTTTAGTTCGTAAACTCGCAAAGACAAATGACATGTCATTAGAAGCGCTAGCTCTGCTCGCGATTTCCCTCGTCACTCTTGGTACGGAGACAGAGTGGGATGATGTTGGTTGCAACAGAGACACACTGAGTGTATGGGTTTGTAAGTCTTGTAACTATTAGTGTTTCATCATAGTAAGGTAGTTAGATCCTAATAGGTACCTATTCCACATTTTATTTTTGACATTTGTATGTCACATGCGCACTGCCAACATCTCTCAATCAACCTTACTTAACCCTTCAATCATTGACCCTAGTTTGGGACGACTTTACATTGCCTATTGTCGCAGACTTTTCTCGAATCAATAACTTCGTCTGCTAGAGAAAGTTGTGTCTAGGTAAATTACATGCGCCTTACTGGAAAAAGTTAAGGCTTACGTTTAAATTTGCATGTAAAAATATATAAAAGCGAGTAAGAAAGCCAAGTGTCAGCCAAGGTTAAGAGTCCTTACTCCTACAGACGAGCGTATTTTGCAAAATGCTTCCTATTTCATTCATTTCATTTCTCTTTCTAAACCTAAAATAAATGAGTTTTCTTGGAAGTCTTTTAAACATTTTGCAATGTGAAGTGTCGTTTCTTATTTTTTTTGGTGAAAACAGGATTACGTTATGTTTTATTGCCGCAAGTTGTACTTATATTTTGCCCTAAAAAAAATTATATTAAAGTAAACTGTAACTTTATGTTAACCCATAAAAAATAATCATAACTATAGGACCTACGTTGCCGTCCAACCGTATCCAGTTTGTTGACGAATTTAATTATATACCCACTGCGAAATTAATTTGACTGCGTCATACAGAAGCCTTGGTTGTTCCCAACAGCTTACCTCCGATTTCACGTATGGTTGTGATTTTAATCTGGCCGATTTTTTATAAAACTGTCGTTAGAATTGAAATCTTGTAGTTAGGACGGTAGAGTTGCTTTTTGAATGGACCACTTTGATGAAATTCGGCCAACTCAAATAATCTCGAGTATAGTTGTGACGAATCTAGGGGTCAATGTATTTGGACGAGTGACGAGACGAGTCGGCTTGTTGTGAGTGAGGGCCTACCGCGAAAGGCATTCGAGGTTTTCCCTCTCTGTCCGACTTGCGAGTTCGTACGTAAGTGCGGCAGAGAGGGAACACTTCGAATGCCGTTGGCGGTAGGCCCTTGAGTAGCATAGTTGGTTCGAAGAACAGGTGTGTCACCTTCGTAATGTTATTTTGAATATTTTCAATAACATTTCGTCAGCGATATAACCTTAGCCGCAAATGGAATCATACCAATCGAAAATATTACGGAGAAACAACAATGGGTTCGTGTTTTGATTGACGTTATGATTTTAATTATTATGGTTTATGCGTAGTATTTTCTATTGTGAACGAATTATTAGCTGAGAAGAAACGCATAAGAAGCTAAAACAAATGAAATAAAATAAAAAGTTTAACTTGCATAACCGTTATACAAAGGTAAATTATATACATTTGATATTTTGAAATTAGCCAAAAAGCAGCAAAAGCGTGTTTGTTCAAAACGTTTGATTTGACTACAAACAAATAATACAAAAATAATAGTAAAGTTATATTTCTTCAGTTTGTAGACATTCTGTGTCAAAACTGCCCTCTTATTTAGTCGGAATTTGGTAAAAATACTAGGTACTTTGTTCCGACCACAGATTAAAGAATACAAGTACAGATACCCAATCTCATAGAGCAAAAGCGTGCCGTCCTAATGTAGGCAATTCTGTATACAATTTTAGTCCCGTAGCTACACCAGTAGATGCAGTATCCGAGCTACCACGGCTATGACGCTGTCAGCCTTTAGTAATACATTGAGATATCACCAGATGGCGTTGACTTCCCGGGCAACAAATAGAGTATTTTTGATTTTTTCGATATAAAAGTAGTATTTTAGAGACAATATCACACAAAAATATACATAACCAAATGCTTAGAGCCTGTGGTTCCATAGAACTTTCGCGACCCGTGATGGCGCCATCTAGTGACAGTACCCAATAATACGTAGCAAGCTTGAAAGCTCACTCGAATAGTACGAGTTACATGGATTTAGTATCAATTTTATTGCATTTACTAAACTTATAAAATATACCTTTATTGTATGTGCGGAAGTATGTTTGTGATATAATTAAGGTACGTTGAATTTATTAAGGTGTAAAAATCATTCTATCTTCACGATTACTGGTTCAAATGTTTCGCTCGGTACCTGTGTCGCCATCTATGAGTTCTTTTTAGTATCAATTATACGTTGTTCTAGTTGGGAAGCCATGGTTCCGACCTAAAAACGGACATTTTGGTCGCTTTGTCAAGGAAAAGATGGAACTGTTTTTTGCATAGAGATAGTTTAAGGGCTGTAGACTGACACAGGCAAAGTCTTGCCACACGGATAGGAGTCGGAGCTAGCATAAACCTTATAACATTCAATATTCTTGAATGGTTTCTAATTATTTATCGCTTCAATGTGGGAGCTCATAGAAATGTCGGCGACAAATGCCCGAGAACCTGTTTCGCAACATCTGTCGTTGCCAGCCCTGTGTCCGTTCTTAAAATCGGACCTTCTGCGCAAGCATACGGCAGATGACAAAAAGATAATTAGCGGCGGTACACTGACATGTTCTAGATGCACTAATTGTTGCTATGGCTAGGTCTATTAGACCATCTAATTCTAATAGGATGGACTTGAAAATTATCGATAAACTAGCTTCAGCTCGCGACTTCGTCTGCGTGGACCCGAGTTAAAAACTATCCTATGTCCAGGCTATAAACTATCTTCGTGCAAAATCTCATCCAAATCGGTCGAGCTGTTTAAGCGTGATTTAGTAACAAACATCCAAATTCGCATTTATAATATTAGTAGGATGAATCCTTTTTTATAAATCGTTGTGTCTACATCATTATGACGTTATTGCATTAATTTGTTTCCATTGTCATAGTGTATCTAAAATAGCCTTTTAGGTATTTTACCGGAATCAATATTTTAGAACGAGTTAGAGAGTAGAATAGGTGGGAAACAACTGTGTATTTACGGTTTTAAAAAAGGTCACCTATCCTTCCATCCTAGCTTCCATTTAACGCAAATGTTTTGAGACCGGCAAAATTAAGCGTTTCCAAAAATAAATCTTAATTAAAACAGTTCCCTAGAAGCCATGAAAAGATGGAAATGTAGAAGATTTTTCTTATAGAATAACACGTTTAATGAACCACGTGCGCTTAACTTTTATTTATTTCTAACATTTCTAAGGGCTCTTCAACAGGTTACAAGGCCCACGCGGCGGCTACCTTTATTTTATAACGCCTGGCAACAGTAATTTTTAATATCCACCAGTCCATTCATTTGACATGACATGGGGTGGGACGCATACCAATTTGTGAACCAGTTCTATTCTCAGAACGGGATGAACGCAGTTAATTATCTCGTCCGACAACGGCCCCGCGGCCTTTATTGAAATAAACGTGACGACGCACATTCGGAGAAATCTTGAGTACGAGTCAAATTCGACCGTGACTCCCCCGAACACTCGTGAAAGCTGAGACTATAATCGCCAGAGCAATTTAACAGTCGACTGCCTCAGCCCTTCCAGTGTCCAAAAGTTCGTTGATACACCGCCACAACCACAACTAATTTCATCGCGTTTAGATACGCATTGAGAGGCGTCCCGCGTGCCCATCGACCGTTGAATTCTTTTGTGTAAATGACCCCATCCTTACGCCTAAAGCGTCTCAAACACCGTTCAGAAACAAAGGATTTTGTGTCTTAGGTATTAGCAGTAAGGTGCGTTTACGGCAGCTATACCTCACGTCTCCTCGATCTGTGGGAACTGTATGACGAATGCAAGGGCTCTGAGAACGACAACCCGGCCATTCTGCCGTCGGATCAGCAGTACATTGTGTTGGAACTGGCCAACGCGGGACAGGACCTGGAGGGCTATCAGTTCAACAGCGCGGAGCAAGCGCACGCGCTATTCTTACAGGTAATTTGAATTTGGAATTCCGTTTTTCTTTTGTTTTGTTTTTGAAGTTATAGAGTATAGGACTAATGTTACAACTTGGGCAATAAACGTCGATATTTAAGGGATTTGGAATGCATCCATATAATTTAACATTTGAATAGTGATGTATCAAAATGTTTGCAATTTTTCCTATACTCTATATCCAGTGTTTTATAATTGTGTTCATGTTTCTGTAGTGTTGTATCTGTAGCGTATCATACGTCATGTCCTTATGTGAGTTTTAAATGGAAACGTAAAATCAAACCTTTATATCGTTTATTAATAATCTACTTTGTCAGTAAAGTGGATTGTTGCATTATATTTATAAACTAAACGTAAACTGACTTATGTCCGTGTAACATAGTGTTTTGCGGAGTTTGCGAGTATTTTGCTTAATATTATCATTTGATTTCAACGGGAAGCGAAATGTGTGGGAAAACAACTTCTTCCCGCATCGCATCCTACACACAATAGGTGTATGTATTTTTAAAATCTACACCGATTCCAATACAACGTATCAACGTAGGTCGTTAATCATTATTCATTACTCGCCTTTGTTGTTTTCGAATTGATCGATAGACATGTTTAAACTGAAATAACTATTTAAATTTTTGAATAATATTTAAAATATAACAACTAGCCAAGTGCGATTAGGACTCGCGCACGAAGGGTTCCGTACCATTATCTATAAAAACGGCCAAAAAATCACGTTTGTTGTATGGGAGCCACCTTAAATATTTATTTTATTCTGTTTTTTTAGTATTTGTTGTTAATAGCGGCAACAGAAATACATCATTTGTGAAAATTTCAATTGTCTAACTATCACGGTTCATAAAGCCTGGTGACAGACGGACGGACGGACGGACAGCGAAGCCTAAGTAATAGGGTCCCGTTTTTACCTTTTGTGTACGGAACTCTAAAAATGAGCCCTTTTTGGAACCGAAGAGAACGGCAGTTACCGATTCTTTTCGAATCTAAATTTAGGTTGCCTAATGGCGTTGTTTTGAATGAAGTTAAAATCTCATTTGGTCGCGTCATCGATAGAATATAATAGAATGGAATAGGTATTCTTTCGTGTCAATAAATTTATATGCACAGGAGTAAGCATAATACAACTATAGTAGGTAAGATAGTTACAACGAAATTATCCCATCTCAACAAACGGCTGTCTAAAGGCCAGCGCTGATTTTAGCGAGGGGACATCGCTTCGTACTTATCTTTCTCTCTAAATATTTGATTCGAATATCTTTATTTAAGGGGCTACCCGAGGTTTTCATCGATTTTTGACAAGTTTTGAATCGTATCTCCTACTTTTGCACTACAGATAGAATTGTAAATCAAACGGCTATCGGTTCTTCAATCTTGTCAAATTTTTCTTGTTTAAAAAAATATTTGTGCTAATTGTTTTTTTTTTGTTTTAAGGCAATAAATATATTTTTCATTCTTTCTTTCTTTAAATCTTATCTCTATTTTGAATTTTGTATGATTTTTTTAAACATTGTCTATAAAAACACTTATTTCGTATCTCTATTGACGTGAAAGATGTAACATATACGACATCTACATATTTGGATTCGTCTGTGACTCTAAAAAATGGTCCAGGGTTTTCATTTTAAACCAATTAACACAATAGTTATGGGCACAAAACCAGTTTTTTAGCCTAAAATTGTTCAACTTTGATGCCAAATATCTCGAAAACAATGAACTTTGAAGTAAATATGGAATACTATATTGCTTAAAGCCGTTGTTGTTAATATAATAAGCTACAAAAAACATTAGAAAACTAAGGGATTCAGATCGAAGGTCATTGGCGTATGGGAGCCCCTTAACTCCGCCCTTATCTGTTGCCGTTGGGGGTAACTCAAGTAATCCGGGAAAAGATACGTCGGGGTAAAGTTCAAGCCGGCGAAGATAACGCGGAGATGTAGTTATTTTTTGTCTGTGTGCTTGGCTATCGGTATACAACTTTGTTATATTTTCAAACATTTTAAAGCGTCTGCGTATTGTAGAGCATAAATAAAATAAAAAGTGATTTAAATATCTACTATAAAATGTCAAGAAAAAGATATACTAATCTGACCAGGGATCGAAATTCTGCTCAGAAATATAAACAACACAAAGTAGAATTTGATTCAAGGAAATGAAAAATGTTATTGTTAGACGGTGGAAGAGAGACTGTTGTTTCCATATGACCAATTAAGAAACATAACATTTTACAAGCTATTATTAAACATAATATTGATTCAATATAAATTACCTCGACCGCGCAAACGACAGAAAATGCTGAGCATATTTATAATATAACTAGCTTCTGCCCGCAACTCCGTCTGCGTGGAGCTAGTTTATATCGTAGCTCCATACAATTTTTCACCCCCCATTTGGTGAAATAGGGGATGATTTCCGGGATAAAAAATATATATCCCAAATGTCATCTAAATCGGTTCAGCTGTTTAAGCGTGAAGAGGGCACAGACAAACAGACAGACACTTTCGCATTTATAATATTAGTATGGATTTAGACGTGTTTAACTAAAAAGAAAGAAAGAAAAAATATTTATTCAAGAAGCTACTTAGACTAACACATGGAAAATAAACATTATTGCTTAAAACTATCGCGAAATGTTAATCTAACAAAAGCGTAAGAGAAATTGACTCCACTCAGCTTAATGACAAGGTAGGTACCATGTAAATACCTTGACGCTGATCTTCCGTGGATACCCTTACAAGAGAGCGCTCCTATCTACGGCAACATTGATTAAGGATACATAGTAAATGACATATAACGATACATAAATACTACTAAATATACACGAACTTTAGACAAAACAATGCTATTACTTAGGTACTAGTCTATAAAAACTAAACCAAACAGCGGACTAAAGTGGTTAACTCCTTAGCTGCTATTGCAAGCTGATTGCTACTTATTTTTAGAGTTGAAATAAAATCGTTTGAATGAATGGGTGAAATTTGTACATAATACTAACACCCCGTTCACACTGCGTCCGTTTCCGTGTCCGGGAGGCATCCCTCTTTTTCTCGCTTGCGATGTTTCGCCCGAGTGCGAAAGAGACGGATGCCTCCCGGACACGGAAACGGACGCAGTGTGAACGGGGTGTAACTCTGAAGTTTTATACGGAAACGAAATATTTAGCTTGTAAGTTGTGTAATATAGATTAGATATTTTTGTTTTGCCGACTTAAACCATCCTCTGAGGGATAAAGCCGTTTTTTTTTATTTCAGCGTGTTGAGCATGGCAAGTGAGACCCCTGCGTATGATGAGTGACTTTCTAGGTCGAGTTTCCACTATCTTGACTAGATTTTCACTTATCCTTCGCGGTGGTCATTTCTGCTTTCTATGTTTACAGTGTGTTTTATTTTACTAATTATGTTTTGCATTTTTTTTTGTGTCTGTGAATAACGACTGGGTTCGACTATCATCTTTTAAAATTAGTTTGAACTGAATCTATTCGATTAAAATTGTATGTTTGATATGAAAGCCGGTTTCCAATTATCCTTAAGATATAAAACTGTCTACTCTAGACTGAAAATAATTTTGAATATTAAACATTGGCATAAACAAGACATTGAATTTCGAATCTCCTCTTTTTGGAAGTTATTTGACATGGTTCTTAGTTGAATAAATTCTATTATGGTCTAATCCAGTCTACTTATAACCTTTTTTGTGTAACAATTGTGTTTGTCTCATAATTATTTTATACTGATTACTGATAGCCGTTTTCCTTCCTTTGGCCTGCCCAGTCCTCCATCTCACTCTATCCAGAGCTTCTCTTCTCCACACTCCATCTCATAGTTATTGCAATCAATTTATTCAGTAATAATAAGTACTGTTTGTGGTGTTTCCAGGTGGCTTTCGGCCTAGCTGTGGGCGAAGAGGCCTTTCAATTTGAGCATCGCGATTTACATTGGGGGAACGTACTGATTGCCCCTACTGAACAAAAGGTAACTACTTAAACATCCTACTGAAGAGCAGAGGCGTCTCTAGCCCATGGGCTACATGTAGCGCCCGTGTGCAAACATGACCATAGCGCCCCCTAGTAAGCGCGCGGTCAAAATGGAATACAACAACAACAAACAACAAAAATCATTTATTTGCTTAACAATACACATGTTTACATATAACATGAAATGCCTGGCGGACCCCAAACTAGGCTGTG
Organism: Epinotia ramella; assembly: GCA_947578815.1. Taxonomy (NCBI): domain Eukaryota; kingdom Metazoa; phylum Arthropoda; class Insecta; order Lepidoptera; family Tortricidae; genus Epinotia; species Epinotia ramella. Next base: position 23,894,176 of record OX388212.1, read on the forward strand.
CCTGAATCTTGAATGGTTACAAAGTACTAGCTCGGCGCCCCCTAGGACCCTGCGCCCGTCTGTAAAGACGCCTCTGCTGAAGGCTCCACCGAAAGAACATGTCTAGTCACTCTTTAATGAGATTTTAATGTTAAAATGAATGACTGGTTATGAATTATTATGTGACATTAAAATGTCATTTTCAAAAAAAATACTAGGCATGTGGGAATTAACAATTCCATGTCCTTTCAACTATAAAAAACCGGCCGTGCGAGTCGGACTCGCGCACGTAGGGTTCCGTACCGTTATCTATAAAACCGGCAAAAATCACGTTTGTTTTATGGCAGCCCCCTTAAATATGGCAACAGAAATACATCATCTGTGAAAATTTCAACTGTCTAAGTATCACGGTTCATGAGATACAGCCTGGTCACAGACGGACGGACAGCGTAGTCTTAGTAATAGGGTCCCGTTTTACTCTTTGGGTCCGGAACTCTAAAAAGTGTAGTTTAGAATGAAGGAGGTCACTGTAACCTGGGTACAAAAAAATCTTTCATTGCATTAATCAAATAAAAATAGTGTAGGTAACAGATATATTTTTCCACGAAATTTGATCAGGGCGTTTGATTTGGTTAATAAATACAGACACACAAAAGTGGCACATGGACATAAGTAATAACTTTTGGGAATTAAGGCGTGAATATGTATGTATGTTTTCTTCGGAATATTAACCTTTGGTCTGTGATGGGTAAAAAAAAAATGGGTTCAAGCCTCGGTCGCGCCGCATTAGAGAAAATAAATTATGCCTTAAATAAAAGCAAAAAGGTGACTAAAGATGTGGGTAGGATCCTAATCAAACGCAGATGAAAGGTTAAGTAACACTCAGTTAACCTAAATTGCTTTAACTTGACCTCGATAGCACTCAACGTAAAATGTAACTTCTTCATTTTTTCAATCCATCAACTTACGAAAAAGCGTGCCCACTGAAGCGGTGAAGTGCGGTTAAGATGGCGTCGAGAGGCACTAACCAAAATGTTGCCATGGTAAAAAAACGTACCTAGCTTCTAAAAAAATCCCCTTTGGTTACTTTAATTTGAAAATGCCATTTATGTTACTTTACAATTTCAAGAAATCCCTAAATATGAATGCCTCGTCTTCCTGTTTTAGAACAATGGTTTAAGTTGGAATAGGCTAATAGGATCACTTTGTTGTCCGTCTGTCTGACAAGACCCTTTATCTCGGGAACACGTAAACGTATCGAGTTGAAATTAAAACCATCTACTTAAATTTAGTCCCTTGAAGCTGTGAAAAAAAAAGATACGACCGTTTGTGCCGCAAAAACGTATATTTCGACACTCGAGGGAATCAAAATGTATAGGGTACTTTCCGTTGACCTAGAACTATGAAATTTGGCAAGTGATATCGTCTTATCCTCGTGGCGCCCAGTTTTCCAAGCGGTAATTGAAAATAATCAGTCAACTTTCAAGTTTAGACACGGTTTAACTTAGGAAATATCTGAACCTACTACTACTCTGTAAGTAGGTGTTGTGTTGCTGTTGTAAGGTCGTCAGAGCCCTCGAGAATGTACAAACAAATGTGCCACCAATAGCAATAATAATAAACTCTTTATTTCGGACAAATTATCTATATAGTATTAGTATTTTACTTCACCTAGGTATGTTAGTATTACTATTATATTCTGGTTATACAATTAAATTATAGCTAAGCAGGTACTCTACTCGGGCAGATTTACCGGTCAGACTTACCGGTATGACCGTTATGCCCAATCTTGTCGCACTGGGCCGACACAGTGCGACAATATTCGAAGTCTGCAATGACACCCAGAATGCTGTTTGTACTTCCCCTGAATCGGCCCAGCATCGACACGATTTTCTTGCAATAGTCATTAGCATCCTCCTAGCGTTATTCCCGGTTGTGACCTAAAGGAGCCCGGGGTCCGCTTTTGACACCTAATCCCATATAGGCACAACCGAAAAGTTTACGAAAGTGTCTGCAATCTGACCTTCCAACTCAGAGGGAAACCTAGACCTAATTAGGATTAGACCGGTTTCCTCACTATGTTTTCCTTCACAAAAAATAGTATATAAACATATAATTGGCACACACGTTACGAGAAATCGTTACGATCGAACTGTACCGTTTAAACTGCACCGATAATCGAAACGTGTGTGTGTGATAACAACTGTACAGTTATTACGACTCGTTTAAACTGTACCGTCGAACGGATTAGAATGAAAATTCGAATAGATAAAATGGAATCGGAGTAAACTGTAATCGTAACGTGTGTGCGGGCGACTCAGTTTTCGTGTGGATCGCGTAGTCGTGCGTACGTGCTTACAAAATGGCTCACCGCGAGTGGGTGGAATTTTGTTTATGGAAAATAAAATTCAAGGAATATCACAACCGTGATTTGAGAAATGTGACTTACAGTAAGCTGACTGACAAATTGAAAGTAATTGATCCTAACGGCGATAAAGACGCTGTTGAAAACGCTGTGTTCCTTTGGAAACGTCTTTAATTCCTTTAACAAATTTATATGACAATGAACTTCTCTTTTTTCCGCTTCCTGGTTTTTACTGCCTTTTTTTTAATCAACAATAATGCAGCAATAGTTACTACATCTTCTGTCGACGCCATCGCGGAACGAAATGAATAAATTGCGCAGTTTTACTGTTTTGTACGTGTAGGGACGTACGACTTATCTGTACAGTTCGACTGCACAGTTATATCGTACAGTTGAAACTGAAGGTGTGTGCCAGCAGGGCTACCACAACTGACACCGCGACACGACGCGAGACGAGAAAAATCTACCCTCCTCTTTCTAATTTGTACGATGCGAGTGAGGCAGCATCTTGTGCTAGACAGGCATAAAATGTGTAATGTTGTTTCCAGTTCGCGACGTTCGTCCTCCGCGGGCGCTCGCACGTGGTGCCGCGCTGCGGCGTGGCGGCCACCATCATCGACTACTCGCTGTCGCGGCTCTCGCTGCCGCTCGCCGCCGACTCGGCCGCGCTCTACAACGACCTGGCCCACGACGACAGCCTGTTCGATGCCGTCGGGGACTACCAGTTCGAAGTGTACCGCCTCATGAGGGACAAGCTGGGGTGAGTGTTTGTCGTGATGCTTTGTGACAGGGATCTTGCAGACATTCGCATCCATGCATCAGCAACCGCATCCGCCAAAATCGATGCGGAGTTTTTGCGGATGCGGATGTAAGTAGTTGTAATTCACGACAAGAAAAAAGCCCAAACGGTGCTTACCGCGCGAGTTTTAGATATATTCGCCATTAGTAAAAAAACTTCTAATCGTTTCTGTTGTGACCAAGAGCAGACACGTTTTTGATTTGTTCGCAAGAATTGTAATTTAGTATCAACGTGTTTGATGATTGCGTGATATCATAAAATTGACATAGTTTATTTACGTTTTTGAGTGTTTGACCACAAAATCCGCATCCGCGTCCGCGAATGTGGACCCCCAAATATCCGCATCCGCAGACGTGAAAAAATCGCATCCGCGGCATCCCTGCTTCGTGACACAGGATGGCTGTATCGAGGTGATGCCTCCTTCAACGGCAGTTCGCGGTCGTAGTATGTTCGCGCGAAGCGCACTGAATAGCTACGGCTACTGAAGATATCATGGGTGCATGCAACTTCTCATAAATATGTCACATAGCTCTTACGTCCGCCGTCATAAGAGTTATGGGACATACAATTCTATGGTTAATTTTTATATTGCAACGGAACTTCTTAACTACTACCGATTAACCAGGCCAATAATTTGGTCCTCACCCATTTATGAGAAGTTAATGTACTCATATTTTTACACTTCATCAATGTTTAGAGTTGTGATTTGGCGCTAGGCCAAGCTTGTCGAGTTGGGGCTAGCGCGAGTCTGCTTAGTACAGCTTAGCTTTAACGGCTTGAGTCTTTAAGGCTCGGCCAAGCTCTAGTCTGTCAAGTGAATCATGTTCTGGATATTTCGCAAATTCTATAAATGGCCACCATTTTGCCTATGATATAAGCTGTCAGTTATAGGTACCTATTACGCCGCTATACATTTCGTGTTACCAGCATTTTTTATTTTATTTGATGCCATTTTTCAGGGACACGACTCGCTTGACAGACTAGAGCTTGGCCGAGCCTTAAAGACTCGAGCCGTTAAAGCTATACTGAGCCTTGCACATCTTGCGATAATTTTGTATGGTTTGCCATGGCACTACATTCCAGAAACAGGGGTTGTGATCGAATACAATTACCGCAGGCTAATTGCCGATATTCAAATCCATTCAAATAATAAAGAAATCATGCGTTAATCGCAGTAATAACAGATTGATAACGCAAATGCGGTTATCGGTGCCCCCCTTATTCATAGATAACAAAAATCACAATTCCTCGGATTACATGAACGAAAAGTCGGCAATGCATTATTAGATAGAGACATTTTTATCGTATCCGTTATAGAAAGCTGTTTTGGAGATCAATACATACACGGGCGATATTATAATTAGAGATCGATAAGATCTTGCGCCAAGTTAGCGTCATTTTTACAGTATCTTGCTATTGACTGTGTAATGAATCTTCAATGGACATTTGATGACGATGGAATGTTCTTGTTGGATGGCTTTGCAGTAGTGTGGCGTGAATGAAATCAAGATGTGATCGGCAACTGACGAAATTTTCTTAAGGGGGCTCCCATACGCCAGCAATGACCTTCGATCTGAATCCCTTAGTTTTCGAATGTTTTTTGTAGCTTATTATATTAACAACAACGGCTTTAAGCAATATAGTAACCCATATTTACTTCAAAGTTCATTTTTTTCGAGATATTTGGCATCAATGTTGAACAATATTAGGCCTGTAGTGCAAAAGTGGGAGATACGATTAAAAACTTGTCAAAAATCGATGAAAACCTCGGGTAGCCCCTTAAATTAACATTTTCTTTTTATACCACGTCGGTGGCAAACAACCTTACTTTGCATGTATGAGTAAACGTATGGGAGAGGCATTTGTAGCGTAAATTAATATATAGACGATCTCTTCTATTCTCTGCACCAGACATTTTATATTTGGATGTTTCTTGCTTCATTGGGTTTGATCAGGGGTGGCCTACTTGGAAAGTAAAAGGTGTCATTCCTAGCCAAAATGTACCTCTTTTCCTGTTGTCTAAGCATGAATTTTTGTTGCATCGTTACGCCAATGTACGCCTTATTGACGACACCAAACTTTACAGGTGTAAAAGTCGATAAAATTGTTTAATATAATGTCCCTTGTAAGTTTTATGCCGTTAATGTTCAGCCCATAATGCAAAGTATCAGAACTCACCGTTTTCCAGAAGACAGAATGACTGAATTTTGGTTTATATTATACTGTAGACTTCAGCTATAGCCAGTATGACTTCAGTACCAAAATCCCTTTTCCAGGCCGGTAGTTGAAAAATGACAAATCAGTCTTATTTATTGAAATTAAGATACATGTTTGACAGTGCGTATGTGGTCGACATAACGCCTCTACCTGCACGGCTATCACAAGACGGCGCGCGAACTTTCTCGATTTTCTCACTATACGTCTCTTTCGTAAGTTTTCTAATAAGAGAGAGAGAAGGATAGTGCGAGAGAGCTGGCGGACTGGAAAAGGGTTAAACGACACACTGAACTCCAAAGAATCTTCAAATGTAACACCATTCTAATAACATAACTTTGTCCACAGCAACGACTGGAAGAATTTCGAGCCATACACAAACATTCTCTGGCTGCACTACACTGTGGATAAGATGATATCGGAGCTTCGCTACAAGAGGACGAACACTAAGATACACAAACACTACATCGCCAAGCTGAAAGCCATCAAGAACAGAATCCTCACCTACGGGAGTGCAGCGCAATTCGTACTCACTGACAACGAATACTAACCGAACAAATGTAATATTAAAATTAATCATTAATGTCCAAATTTATTCTCACTAGCAATTATTCAATATGGATATATTTAGCATTTGCCCCACGTGTGGATCGGACCTGCATTGCATACAATTTTATAATGTACATAGAGTTTGCTTTGATAATGTAATAGACGCTAAAAGAATTATTTACGAGATTGTATTAACATTAGAACAGCGAAAAGGTGCCTTCTTAGCTAAGGTAGTACCTTTGTTCAAATTAAACTCATACATTGTGTTCAAAAACTGTATTTTATATACTCCTATCTATCCTCTGTTTAAAAAGCATCGCACTGCATGTCAGTAGGGTCATTTCGCTGGTTACGCGACCACCTTCGGTTAGCGACCACCTGAAGGAGAAGGTTTTTTCTATTGAAGATAACATCAATTCTACACACCCTATTGAGAGACTTACTTGTATATGCATTTTTTTGTTGTTTTAGGATAGAAATTTACTAAAAAACCGAGAAAATAACCTTTCAGTTCACCAAGACAGCTTAAGTGGTCGCCCACCGGCACATTAAATTAGGTGGTCGCTAACCGGCGAAATGACCCTACTTTACGTTTTAACGTTTATTAAATGTATTGAGAGTACAATTTCGATTGCACCGAGCCCTGATGAATATGGCTGTCGGTTGCTTGGGGGTTTACCCTAGTATATCTGCAATAAAACTATTTAATTCGCAATTGTTTTGTCAAAAAAGTAATGTCAGAAGTCAAGTCGAGTCAAGAAATCTAAAACTAATGAGCAGTTGAGAACTACGCAGAAAACTAAAATATCTACATACATAACCTCCAACTGTTCGCAATACCTGAAAATTGGGTCATAACATGCCATCGTTAGATTACTCAACGCAAAAAGGCTGTGATGAATCAATTGTCTACGCGTTATTGCGTGGTTCCTACAATGGCTTACGCAAAGTACGCACTATTCACTAGTAGAAGGCCTTACGCTGGCCTTACATTAGTGTTTGCTAGCTACGCTAGGCGTTATTTACCGAATCGGTACAAAAAACTGGTTCCTAAAATATTACATGAATCAGAATGAGCTCCTGTAGTAAGTTACCTTGTGATTTATAGCAGGGATGTTGCAGACATTCGCATCTGCACCCGCGGAAGTTCCGCACAAATTTCAACATCAGCATCCGCCAAAATCGATGCCGAGTTTTTGCGGATGCGGATGTAGTGTAATTCACGACAAGAAAGGAGCCCACGCGGCGCTTTCCGTGCGAGTTATTGCTATTTTCGAAATTAGTAAAAAAAAATCTTGTCGTTTCTGTGACCAAGAGACGCGTTTTATATTTGTTCGCTATTAGCCTCAACGTGTTTGATATTGCGTGATATCATAAAATGGACGTTGTTTATTTAGGGTTTTGAGTGTTTGAGCACAAAATCCGCGTCCGCGGATGTGTGCCCCCAAATATCCGCATCCGAAACTATAAGGGTTCCTTGTTGACTCCGGAACCCTAAAAAGGAAGGTTCCACCGAGATTTGAACTCGGATCGCTGGATTCAAAGTCCAGAGTGCTAACCATTACACCATGGAACCTCGTGTAAATCTATCCATAATTCGCGTACCGAATTGATAATGACCAAGAAGTTATGAACACTTGAATAAACATTAAATAGTTTTGATTGTATAACAATAACAATGTATTGTTTACGATTATATAGTAGGTATCTGAATTAGCTCCTTATTATTCGATGACTAATTACACGGTTCCATGGTGTAACGGTTAGCACTCTGGACTCTGAATCCAGCGATCCGAGTTCAAATCTCGGTGGAACCTGATTTTTGTTCGAGACATTTGTCCGGCAATTTTAGTTTTTAAATAAGCTTATTTTTTTACTGAGTAACCAACTCCTGTAATGTTGTTTGTAATTAATAAAATGAAAATGGTTTTTTACTTTTTTAAATAGGGACGTGTAAGCCCGCCTTATCACGACAAAAATACGCCTATTCGAGAGCACGAGCAATTTCCGAACGAAATCGCAGCTGTCAGAGTTATGTCAATCGTTACGTTATCAGTCAGCCTTCTTTATTCCAATTATTAATTATTTCTATAAGATTACAGAGATCTATTATATTTTTTTAGTAAATAATCGTAGGAATTATAATAAAAATATATACACAATTCATTTTATCATTAAGTATTCGTCAAATTAGTGTCGAGTGTTCGACGTGATCCGAGTGTTTGTTCAAATATTCATAATGGTAAAAAACCATTGATGGGTATTATTGTTTACGAATTTCGTGGAATTGAGGATATCACAGACTGCCTTTAAAATATATTAGGTGTTATGATGGAAGGGAGTAGCGATTCGTTGTCAAGTAAGTAGAAATTCATCAGTTTGTTTGGGGTTGCGTTGGAGATCGCAATTAGGATGTTTTTTGGTTGTTCTAGTTTTGACTGCACCCATGAGCGGGTCTGCGGCCATGCTACTTACCCCGGGGCGGACGAGAAACATCGCGCAGGACATGGAGGCTCTGAGATTGTCGCGGCAGGATAACCCATTTTTACAAGTAGGCCAATCATGTGATTTGACCTGACATTTTTTTTAAATCAATTTGGTTATTTATTTGATTCTTACAGCATGATTTTAAGTTTTCTTCTAATCCTAGTTTCCCAAACTTTTGCTGTTGTAGAAAATCTAAGTGGGAATCCCACTAGTATTGTTGTGAGTCATACAAAAGGAAAATACAAATAAAGTATTTTTTTGTGGTAGGGAAAATTTTTACTGAAATGTTCCCATCTCATTTTAAATAATACAATCCCATTTATAATATTGTTGAGTTTGTGATAGCCACAATTTAAAAGAAACATTAACTCCTTCACATGCACAACGTCTATAGATGTCGTGACATATGGCTTAACTATGATTTTTAATTGAGGTACCTCACATGAACATATTAATATCCATGTGGCAGGGCTCAGTAGCAGTAATATACTCAGCCTTTAAAATGTTACCTTTATAATTATAATTATTTGAGAGTGATACACAGTGACTATTTGCAGTGATACAAACATGCAAATTGTATTACAGCACTAGTCTCAGATCACCTGCATGGCGATCACAAGACGGCGCGCAAGCTCTCTCGATTTTTCTCGCACTATCCGTCTCTCTCTTATTAGAAAACTTAGAAAGAGGGACATAGTGTGAGGGAAATCGAGAGGTCCGCGCGTCGTCTTGTGATAGCCGTAGCCGTGCTGCATCAATACTGTATGGTTCCAAAATGTTGCCTTGTCTAACTAGCTCTTAATCACCCCTTTAACATAATCTGAACAAGTTTTATCAATATGAGTCACCCCTAATCTGGGAATAGATAAAACCTTTCTTAAGCCCCACTTTTTGCAAGTAATCATCAAGCAAGATTACACTAATCCTATTATTGGTGCTAATCTGCCTATATTGTATCACAAAAATGTTTTAAAATGTTTGTTCGTAAAGAATGTCATTGCAATTTGAACGTTCTCTCTTAGGTAGTAGAAACATATTTAAATGGATTATATAAATTATACATATGTAACCATTTTGTATTTCAGCAAGTGATCAAGGCCAGTCGGGAGAGTCTAATAGAGAGCCATATTGATGAGTGTGAATCTGATGACACCATTTTAATGTCGCAGGTAGGATTGTTTATGAATTTATCTTTACTAGTTTATCAAAATATCCAGAATATATTTATTGTTTATTTACTATTTGAAAACATTTTACAAAGATTTTACCTATGACCTTCACACTAGGCTAGGCCTGTCTCCTTCCTGCATGGCTATCACGCGACGGCGCGCGAGCTCTCTCGATTTTTCTCGCACTATCCGTCTCTCTCTTATTAGAACACTTAGAACAAGAGGTATAGTGCGAGAAAAATCGAGAGTATGTCGCGGCCTTCTCCTGATAGACGTGTTGGGGTGAATTCAGTTGTTACTAATTAAGTATGTTTAATGTTCTATGATGTTTATTAGAGTTATCTATTCTATTAACTATTATTATTAAGCAGTACAGAGAAAATACGTTACTGGATACTACTATACGCGGAACGCGTTTATATCGTAGCTCCATGCAAACTTTCACCCCCTTAGGGGATGATTTCCTATGATCCTAGATGTCCTTTCCCGGGACTCAAGCTATCTCTATACCAAACTTCGTTCAAAGTCATTCAGCGGTTTAAGTGGGAAGAGGTAACAGACAGATAGACTCTCATTCGCATTTATAATCAGAGATCGGAAAATTTTGCGACATTGTTTGCAATTATGTGGACATGACTCCAAAATTAATCAAAATGTTAATGAATTATTCATTGAAAGATAATTTGAATTATTGGAGATAATAGTTTATTTATAAAGTGCTTATAAGCACGTATATACTATAATAACTTAAAAATAAAATGACGTTACGACGACGATGAATTACATAAATAATTATTAGCAAAAGGTTCGTATTTAAAATGGGTATCGTTTCCGTAAATATTTATATACAATAAATAAATAACGATTTTAAACTGACACGATTACTTACACTAGAAAAAAAAATGAAAAAAATACTGTTTTTTTTTTTAATAAACCTATACTTTAACAAACTTTTGTATTTATTGACTAGGAATCAAATTATATGTCAAGTAAAAAATTAATTAACTGAATAACATTTTGATTGATTTTGGAGTCATGTCCACATAATTGCAAACAATGTCGCAATTTTTTCCGATCTCTGTTTATAATATAAGGATGGATTGCACCAAACCTCGTAACTCGTAAGCGGTTCAACAAGTTTCTATGGGATAACAGCTTACTTACTTACTTACTTACTCCGCTGGCTCAGCGACCCGAAGTGGATCTTGGCCTCCGATACGATTTGGCGCCAGCGCGCCCTGTTCTCCGCGATCTCCTCCCAGTTTTCTGCGTGCAGGGCGCGAAGGTCTTTCTCAACCTCGTCCCTCCAACGATATCTAGGCCGACCAACCGGTCTTCGACCGCTCGGCCGTCCTACGTAGGCTCTCTTCACCGCCCTGTCTACTGGCATTCTCTCAAGGTGGCATGATTTGGTGGGATCAGTCTGTAATGCCTCGGCCACACTTCGCCCGAATGTTGTTGCCGTCCTTTACTAACGTATATTATACGTTAGAAGTTGATGCAACCCGCTCTTAGTATGGATTTACGTCTCACCAGGCTTAAAGTTGTAATTACCACCCTTTACGTAAAATTTTGTACTCACCATGTGCATGTTTCCGCTTTCGGCTCGGGCGTCAAAGGACGCAGGTAGCGTTCTGAGAATATTTGTTTACCACCCTAGGTGAGTAGGTAATGTCTTCTTCTTCGCCGGTTTCTCAAGGCTGAGGTTCGTGAATACCGAGAGTTTTACCATTCTCCAACCGAACCCTCTATTTTGGAGTAATTGTATTACGCTTTGGATATTGACGCTCAGTAATTAATACTTATTTATTTCAGATAACAAAGATCCATACATTATCTACACTAATTAATCCCTATAAAGAAGAAAGATTTGATTGTTTGTATTGAATAGGCTCCGAAACTACTGGACCGATTTGAAAAAATATTTTACCATTAGAAGCCGACATTATCCCTGATGAACGATAGGCTACTTTTTACCGCGGGAAAATGCTTCATTGCTAACCGTGGGAAGCCGGGCCGGGCAGCTAGTAAAGAATAACTATGCGTTACTTCAACTTACGTACTACGTATGTTACAACTTACGTATAGGTACATAACATCATACAAAAAATAATTGACATGGAGTTGGTCCCAATGCTTCATTATGGGACAGCCCAGCTTATTTGCTATTTTAAGGAGGCTGTTATGGGGCTGTCCCGTGCATGGCGCTTCTTGCCGGCGATTTATTTATTGAGGATTAGGTACCTATTTTACAGACAAAAAAATAACAAAGCTAAGTAAGCTAAGCAATAATAATAATAAAAACTACGGTAGGCTAGTGGTTCAGGAATGCGGCGGTCGTGGGTTCGAATCCCGGCTTGTATTTGTCTACGTACGGAATATTCACCGTTAGCTTTTCGGTGAAGGAAAAACATCGTGAGGAAACCGGTCTAATCTCAATGAGGTCTAGTTTTCCTTCTGGGTTGGAAGGTCAGATGGCAGTCGCTTTCGTAAAAGCTAGTGGCTATGCCAAATCTTGGGATGAGATGTCAAAGCGGACACCGGGCTCCTTTAACCCTTTTCTTGACACTGTATCATATATTATATGGTACACATTATTATATTTTTTTTGTTATTTGCCAAGAAAAGGGTACAACGGAGAATATTACTCGTGAACCAATACCAATCGTGATCATTTGAATTCATTCAATTCATCACATTAACCTTGCTATCAGTTTTACCCACAGATATAGATATACATAGATCACGCAAATGCATCTACTTCGCGCGTCCGAACTCGGTCTCCGAGTTGGCATTCCGACTGACATTCCGCGCGCGTCTGGTGTGGTAGCCGGTTGTCCGTGAATATTAAGAAAATGCCTTATTGCAGAATCGATTTTGCTCGGACAACGGGGAATTCACATCACTAATTCGCCCTTGTGACGTCACAGTAGGTAGAAAAAAGTGACACGGTCGGTTTTCATACAGATTGAGGTGTTTAAGTTATCTAGTGTATATCTATATCTGTGGTTTTACCTCTTCATCAATGTTTCAGGACTTTGGCAGTACAGCATTAGATTTTGTTGAAGACGACCCGTTGACCCTGAAAGAGGTCCATGAGCATATGATCAGGTCTCCACCTCCCACAAGCTGCTGGTCCAATGGTATGTTCATATGTTGGTCTTGGTCTGGTTTTACCCATTTAAAATGGATGTCTTTACACAATTGCACAATGAGAAAAAATATAGCTTTATTCAAAATATCATCCTTGTACACTTTGAGGCAATCTACACTTCAGTAGGTATCTAACATTTCCTTGCTATTAAGTGTAACATATTTTTTTACAAAACTAAATGTGAAAAATGTGAAAGCATGGTAGTAATTTAAACTCAGGATCTTGTAAATTAAATTACGACGACGTAGGTATAAACTTTTCGACATTTAGTAAAAATATGTTTTTTTTTAATTGTGAAAATGTAAACGTAATTAAGTGGAAAGATTCTTAGTTTTTAACTATGCACGCCACAATACTGGATTTGACAACAGTAAAATACATTATTTTTGTTATATTACCAATAAACAAAACTATCGAAAATACTCGGAATACTACAACAATTTTCAATCAAAACAGCGAAAAATTATTCCTCTTTCATAACATAACTAAACCAATTATGAAAACGGAATTACGAAAACGGACTAAAGGTCATTTAAATGTTTTTAAATATATATCATGTTCATTCAAAACAATTGGCTTGACAACATTGTTGGGCAATCATTCCAATTATATTCATGCAGTAAATCTTAACACGCAATAACATTAGCTAATATGAATAATCATCCATGCCATACATAAGTAGAGCGGATTATGCGATATAGATACTTTCTAATGATGTGCGTCTTTGCATACTGTGTGTTTTTCTATAACTCTTATAGTTCTAGAAAGCTCCGCTCAGAGCGGGGCGTCGAGCGTCCATATAAATGGCATTTGTTTTATATGGACGCTGCACGCCCCGCTCTGAGCGGGGCTTCCACTCAGGCCTTGCACTAAAGAAAAACTTACGAATCATGACAGTGTTAATAACAGCAGACAAAGCAAGGTCATCCTTCACCCCTTTTTTGTGGCCCATATTCTAAGCCTGTATAGAATCCAATTTGTATTTTTTTTCCTGAGTATCTGCATTTTTGTCTCCTGGACAAAATAACAACAAGAAATAGTTGATGGACCCAAATTAAATATTAAGTAAACTCATATTGCATTGAGATTATGCAGCGATAAACCTGGCCACTAACAATTGCTTTAGTTTAGAGTAAAAGCTAGTGCTCTCAAAAATGTAACATGACAGTCACATCTAGTAAAACTGCTCATTTAACACGATTGATTCTTTATTAGAACTTAATCCTACACATATCGACCTAGTCCCAAACTAAGCAAAGCTTGTACTATGGGTACTAGACGACGATAAACATACTTATAAAGATAAATAAATACTAACGCGACGCGGCGTCGACGCAACGCACAATTTTGTATGAAAAACGTTCGCAAGACGCCGTAATGTGGGGGGGCCCTTAAATACATACAAAACAACCGTGACCCAGGAACAAAAATATTCGTGCTCATCACACAAACAAATGCCCTACTTCCTAGGCAGGGTCACTACCAATGCGGTCTTCAGTTCTCAGGAAATACAGATGAAGGGGGCGACTTCCATTCCTTAGCAGTTTGCAGTAGGATAGGCGAGGCAAATCGCTTTGACAACAGGATGCATTCGCTCCCCACGCTAGAGGACCGTTTTTTGACTTTCGAGCGCTCGAAAATCAAATAAAAGTAAATACGTTTGCAGTGTCAAAATTACAGGCACTTCCTTTCTACCAATGGAATTGAATACGAGTAGTCAATACCACTCGGTTTTAAATTTTCTATCGCTATTTCAAAATAGCATTTCATTATTTTTGTCAGTTTCCGAGTGAAAGAGTCGAGCGCTCGAAAGTCAAAAATCGGTCCCCTGGTCGTTCGGTGATGGAACGGGGAAGGTGGAATTAAGTTGTGCAGTTCCTGCGCACACTCCAAAATGTATCCGACAACACACCGATAGGCAAGCTACTCGCCGTCGGTGTTCGAGACTCTTTAACTCTTGCTATACTTATATTTATACAGGGTGTATCAAAAATGGGGTGTGAACCGATCAAGGGCATGTTCGGTAGCGTATTGCAGTTCCGAGAAAGCATTTTTTTATTTTATTTGTTTTTGTTTACATTGAAATGTTTGTTTTTGCTTACATTACAGTCTTTGTTTTTGTTGACATTGCTGGTGTGTGACATCAAAAACGTAAAAGCTGTCACCTGCGTGTCAAAAAAACATACACAAAACATTTGTTTTCATAACATCATAACACAGCTGTGCGCGCAGCGGTTGAAAATGAAGTAAACCCTCCCACCCTTCACTCTCGCGGAGGAACGTTGTCATATACAAGCAATGTCAACAAAACCAAAGACTGTACTGTAAACAAAAATAATAATAATAAAAAACAATAACAAATGCACTATTTGGAATCGCAATGCGCTACCGAATATGCCTTTGCTCGATTCACACCCCATTTTTGATACACCCTGTATACTTATACTTGCTTACCATTAACTTCACCAATGGGATGCGGCCGCTTGTACTAACCCTACCAATGTCTTCTAGAGTCGCTCTCGTACCGCGCGTCGTCCGCGTTCGAGTTCGGCGCGGACAGCCCCGTCTCCTTTAGCGCGTACTCCGTCGTGCAAGAGAAGGTTACTAACTCTAGTATTATTGTGTCGTCCGAGCAGTGTCTGACTAAAAGGGCACGCACTGCGACGTTTTGCAGCGATACAAACGCTTGTTTCACGAACGGGCGACTGTCGTGTCACTTATGTCTAATGTCACAATGTCATAATCAACAGGGGACCGATTTTTGACTTTCGAGCGCTCGACTCTTTCACTCGAAAACGACAAAAATTATGAAATGCTATTTTGAAATAGCGATAGAAAATTGAAAAGCGAGTGGTATTGACCACTCGTAATTAATTCTATTGGTAGAAAGTAAGTGCCTGCCATTTTGACACTACAACCGTATTTACTTTTATTTGATTTTCGAGCGCTCGAAAGTCAAAAATCGGTCCCCTGTATCGATGTTCTGTCGTTTGTTGCGCTGCAAAAGTGGTCGTGTTTAACCGCTCTGTGCCAGATAGGTGAACGGTGTACGAGGAATAAACCCACCAACAGGAATGGACGCGGATGCGAAGCTAGCAGTGCTGTGCTATTGGTGGATTTGTTCCTCGCTCACCGCTCCCCTACTTCGCACTTTCCCTATGGCCAGAATATTTTTTAAGAGCATTTAAAGACCCCTTTGGAAGCTCCCTTGGACTAAAGGCCCGGGGACCGACCCCCTTTAGTCTGTCATTGCCTCGCTGAGTTGTACAAACGTTCCAACTAAAGCCTGCTGTACACACTGGGCCAACGTTGGCGCGCAGCAGAATGCAGGTATGCGTTAGAGGAAGAGGGCTTTATTTCGTTCTCATGCGTTTGCATAGCTGCATCCTGCTCACGCGCCAACGTTGGCCCAATGTGTACAGCCGGCATAAGACATATGGCTGCCGACTGGATTTCTAAAAGTTTCTACTCGTGGACAAATTCAAATTATGGATCTGAAGGTTGGGTACGTTTTGATTAGCCAAAATAAAACGGAACGGAATAATAATTTAACTGGCGAAACGATTGTGCAACTGAGTATTTGTGTTTTATTTTGGATCGTCGTGGATGTAGGTAGTCGTCTTATAACAACATGTTTGAAGACAAAGTTCTAGTACGATCTTTGGCTTGGTTTTTGCTTTGCTCAAAGTAATTACTTTACGTTAAATAAAATTTCTATACTTATTATAACTTGCAAACTTTTTTTTTTCCAAATCGTCCTGGTCCCAAATTAATCAAAGTTTGTACTATGGGTACTAGACGACGATAAACATACTTAAATAGATAAATAAATACTTAAATACATAGAAAACATCCATGACTCACGAACAAATATTCGTGCTCGTCACACAAATAAATGCCCTTCCCGGGATTCGAACCCAGGCCCTCTTGCTTCGCAGGTAGGGTCACTCCCAACTAGGCTAAAGCGGGCCCCCATTAACAAACTATTAGGAATGTTGTGAATTTGGAACACTTTGGGAGATTTAACTGTGATATAACCTATCGATATGACTTTGCCATGCCAGTCACAACATGACGGTTATATCATCACTGTTACATCTCACAAAGTCTTCTGACCGACCCATCATAAATTGTGCAATTAACACATACAAGTGTCATTGAAAGAATGTTTATAATTCGCGTTTACGCACAGACGTTATGCTACGTGACACAACGCGTGAGTGAGATGTGTTTCGCGCCATCGTCACTTATCTATAGTATGACAAATCAGAGTATTTAGAACCGTGAGATGAACTGTCACTGCCGGGTATAGTTACCTGTCATGTCGCGTAACATGTCGCCTGTGCCTATTTTTCAACGCGGCCTTAGGTTAGTCACCAATGTATTCGAACATGTATAAAATTTAACACTTTCGGTGCCAGGGCCCTGCTGCTCGTAGCTGCTTTCCTTTCTTCTGCTTATTTAAGAGCTAAGCTCTTGTCGGTGTAGCTCAAAGAATGCCCTCCACCTACTCCAATCCCACGCAACCTCTTGGACATCTCGATGCTCTAACACAGTGTTTTTCAATCTTTTTCATGCCGAGGCCCCCTTAGTACAGGAAAAAATATTTCGCGACACCCCACCCTACGCTGTTCAAAATACTCACAGCACTTTAACTTTAATAACTACAACTTAGAAAAGTTGAAAAACCCCCGACATTTTCATTTCAAAGTCCAATATCTCAAAACAGATCAACCGTTCTTCATGAAACATGGCTAAGAACACTCAAGATAAAATTATCTATGACACAAAACCGCATTCAAATCGGTCCATCCGTTTGGGAGCTACGACACCACAGACAGATACACAGACACGTTAAACTTATAACACCCCTCTCTGCGTCGGGGGTTAAAAATATGAGTAGCCGTGACCCCCTTTAGAAGGCTTCGCGGCCCCCCTGTGGCGACCCACAGTTTGAAAAACACTGCTCTAACATAAACTCTTTTTTTGAGCTGCTCTATGTAGTTTATTCAAGGTCTTTCTCTTCCTCGCTTCCCCTCGCTTTCCTTATCCTAAAAACTGCGGTATCGGGTACGAGCGTAGCGCTACGAAATCTTGTCACTGATTGTGTTAAATAAAATAACCGCTCAGATTTGTTTTGTTGCGTCGATTGCAGGAGTGCGTGGGCTCGCGCTCGCCGCGACGGTCCCGCGCGTCGCGCTCCGCGTCCCCTCGCTCACACGACTTGTCCATGAGCACGAGACCACTTTCATTACCAGGTGAGCTATTCAAGGATAATTTTACACCATTAGTACTTTACCGACGTAACCCCGTTGGGTTTGGGGTCGTTAGAATCGTCTCAATGAGTAATTGATACAGAAAAGTTCAGTCTGCAATAAAAGCTTGAATTAAAAATTACATTTATGACAGAAACTTATTATAATTGTAAAACAAAACTGTCCCGCGTGACCACTGTGCCCTAACACGGGTGTAGACTCGAAAATTATTATTACTCCAAAAGAAAGGAGGCATAAAATATGCCTAGTGACGAAAATCCCATTCAGATTAGGGCTTCCAAAATTACGGAAATATCAATTACGTTATTGGTAACGGATTTTTATTTTAAAATTACGTAATTCCGTAATTACGGAATTTTTCCCATTTTAGTTCAAATACCTATATTTTTAGTGGTATAAATGAAAACAACAATTTTCCAGAAATTAAAGTTTAATTACAATAGCAAACATAAATAGAAAATAAAATCAACATCATAAAATCAACAATTATAGGAACAACTTCAATATTAAATTGTATTTATTGTTTTTTCTCCTGATAATGAGCCCTCATGTCATGAAAGATAGAGCGTCTAAAGATTTATCACCTAAAGAGCTTCGCAGCTTATTGCAGAAATAGCCGGCGGAAGAAAATGCTCGTTCTGCTTCAACACTCGTCGGCTGTATTGTTAATAAATAATTGTACGCGGCGTTAAGATAAACTTCGCGTCCACCTCCAGTACTGTCATATCATATATACACATTTCAACTCTTATAATCGAGTCTAAGTCTCTGTTGGCCGTGGAAACATTTTTGCTAGCAGTTGTAGCCTTGTGTAACTCTTTATCAAGTTCTTGGGCGAAAGTTAAATCTTCTTGTCCGTTGCCGCTACTTGTGGTTGCAGTTTCAATGTAGGCTGGTTGTTGCAAACGGAGCCTGCCCTGCCGCGGACTCTCTTCTGAGTTTTCTGCTTTCTTAAACTGCACTCTATCAAGTAACTGTTCAATGAATGTTTTTATTTCATCTGATGACGGTTTCTCGAAAGTATCTGAAGCTGCAGTAGTAAAAAAGTCTTCATTGTTGTGTAAATATTGTAAAACCCCGGATGCAGTGGTTCGTCTTTCTTTGATTCTTTGTCTGAGAGATGAAGCTAGTTGTCCACTGAGTTCACTTGATTGTAGGTCTAATTTATTTAGCATAAAACGTAACGCAGCGTCCGCTGTTACTAAATTAGCGTCACGACGACACAATGACAGTACCGTCGTTTTAATCAGATCCAAACTATTATGAATGTTTTGAAGATCTTCAATTTCTATTTCCGTAAACTTAACATTCGACTTCAAATCCAGTAGTGCTTTCAGGACACAAGTTTTTAATTTAAGGAATCTGCCAATCATATCCGATAAACTACTCCATCTAGTTTTACAGTCTAATATGAGAGCCAGGATCTTGCCATACTCTTCTGAAGTGTATTTTTGCAACAAGTCATTTTTTAACGGTGACTTATGAAAAGATTTCACTACACCTCTAACTTTTTTGATAAGATCTTTATATAAAAATTGCGGTTCTGGAAACCTGGGCTCTTCTATAGAGAATCCATCTTCAGCAATTTCAGCATCTTCTTCTGCATCAGTAATGTCAGTATCAGTTTCTTCTGGTGCGAGGGCTGATCGCATTGGTTCGGTTTGCACTGGTAGAGTGTTCTGGTTTTTATATAGAACATCTATTACCGCAAGCTGTATGCCGTGGGCAAAGCAAAGTTGATGGTGGCCGGTAAAAATCTTACCCATTTTAATCATCACGCTGGCCCCATCAGTTGTAAATGAAATGATGTCACCCTCGAGTTCAAGACCAAACGCAGACAAATGTTGTCTTAATAATTGAATACCAACCTCTGCTGCCATTGAACCCTGGATTCTCTCCAATCCCAAATTTTTGTAATTGCCAAGGCCTAAGTCCTTATGGTGGATATTTACATTTAAGTATCTTCTATTTCGAGTGGAGCTCCATTCATCGAAGGTTGCAGTGAATCTTTGATTTTGAGATTTCATTTCTTTAAACTTTCTTATTAACCCAGCTTTTATTTTATCACTCGTATCTAAAACAATCTTTGCTATAGTGGTAGGTGATTTTGGTAAATCATATCCAGACTGCTTGAACAGATACCTTAAGTCCTCAGAAGTACAGAATTTGCTGAAGGGAATGCCGTCCAAAGCTGCCATTCTGGTAACACGAGCTTCCATTGTTAAAACACACGAATAGTAATCTTTGAGCGTTTGCTTACTTTTTTTCGCTGGAGGTTCATATTCAGATCCACGGACTTGATGATGCTGACTACAGCTAGGCTCTACCATTTGATTACCGTGTCTAGATCGCATGTGCGTATGTAAAGCTGCAGTGGAACCACCAGCAGTTTTTAAAACTTTTTGACAATGTTTGCATTGGACACTTTGTCCGTTATCTTCCCTTAGAAAATGTTCCCAAATTGTTGACTGCGTTCGTTTGTTTAAAAATTCTTTGTATACTGCCTGCTTTGGCGATGACCTGAAAAATAATAATAAAAAAACAATATTAATTCAGTTATCATACTATCTAGTATGGTATCGTTGTGGTAGGTACATTCTAAAACTTCAAGAAATCATGACTTTCAACTTTCATTTGCAAAGCGGGCCATAACATAGTATGTATAAAGTAACGATATGTTATTTTCGAGGAAAATGTAATACCGCTACATTAACAAATTAAAGAAACAAGTACGTCATGTTGCTTATGATATAATTTGTTTTTATGTCACATATGTTTATAGACAAATAGCTCACGTCTAAGATCGAATACTTAATCATGTTTGTCAGTTATCACACAAATATCTGCTCAGGCCGGGATTCGAACCCCTGTAGTAAAAATAAGGTGTATTTTTTACTATTTTTAATTTTAGATTTAGTAGATAATTTTAAATATAATTGGCAATTATTATCATAAAATGTTTATGAGTCTAAAATTTCTGAATACTTCTTATTGTATTGGCTATTTAATATTTGTCATTTAAAATACTTACATGGTTTAGTTTATACTGTATTCGAACTCGCCGCACCAAGAGCAAAATATCACTTATGACTTGTTCAATGTTCAGGTATCGTTGTATATTATTCAGTAGTTTCAGTACCACTATATATTCACAGGTTAAGTAATTAGCAGCAATGCACAAATATGCAGACACGAACATTGCAGTTTGTAATAGTAGTGTCCCGGGTAACTGCCGAGTGCCGACTGACAAGGACAACTAAATAAAAATATCATATCCGTACATCTCCGAACGCAATCAGGGATTCCCCGTCCCCAATAATGGACTTTCTTTTTTGAATCTTTGGGAAGTCCCTTATATAATCTGTAGGCGATATTGATCTTTATTTCTTGTGTGAAAGAACTTATTGTTGTTTACTTGTAAGGTTATGAATTCGAGCCTAAGCCCGGGGAATTACCGAATCATTTTTTTTTTTTTTTTTTTTTTTTAATGATATAGGAGGCAAACGAGCAGACGGATCACCTGATGGTAAGCGATTACCGCCGCCCATGGACACTTGCAACACCAGAGGTGTTGTGAGTGCGTTGCCGGCCTTTAAGATGGGAGTACGCTCTTTTCTTGAAGGTTTGAAGGTCGTATCGGTCCGGAAATACCGCAGGCGACAATCCATTCCACAGTTTAGCTGTGCGAGGCAGGAAGTTTCTGGAGAAGCGCACAGTTGAGGACTGCCAACCATCTAAGTGGTGAGGATGGTAATGTTGTCGCGTTGGACGATGGCGAAAAGAAGCGGCAGGGATTAATCCGAACAATTCCTCGGAGCACTCCCCGTTATACATGCGATAGAAAATGCAGAGAGAGGCCACATCTCTACGCAGCGCCAAGGGGTCAAGCCGATCCGAAATATGCTCGCTGTCGACAATTCGAGTTGCTCGTCGTTGGATGCGATCCAGAGGGAGAAGCTGGTATTGGGGTGCCCCTGCCCATAGATGAGAACAGTATTCCATGTGTGGGCGGACCTGCGACTTATAAAGCTGCAGGCGGTGGGCCGGTGTGAAATACTGTCTCGATCTATTGAGCACACCGAGCTTTTTTGAGGCTAATTTGGCCTTACCCTCTAAATGGCCGCGGAACTGGACTTCACTCGAAATGTCGACGCCAAGGATTCCGATACTGGCTGCGGCAGTCAGGGGAGTGCTCTCAAAACAAGGTGACACGTCGAACTTTAACTTTTTTGCGGTAAACGCGCAAACCTGTGTCTTGGTAGGGTTAAAACGGACTAAGTTAAGTCGACCCCATTCAGAGATTGCACTTAGGGAAGTCTCAATTTCAGACACAAGTTTGTTCCGGTTCTCGATGACGATTTCCCGAGAGATATTGGTACGGCCGGTGTAAGAGGCATCACCTGTACTATCATCAGCATAACAATGAATTCCGCTGATTTGCAGCATTTCATTGATATGCATAAGGAATAGCGTGGGCGACAGCACACAACCTTGGGGGACACCAGCATTCACAGACATGGAGTCGGAGCATTCCCCGTCAACTACGACCTTAATGCTTCTGTCTGCTAGAAAGCTACTGACCCATACACATAATCTCTCGGGAAGCCCATAGGATGGTAGCTTCGAAAGAAGTGCTTTGTGCCAAACCCGATCAAAGGCCTTCGCTATATCCAAACTAACAGCCAATGCTTCACCCTTAGTCTCGATCGCCTGTGCCCAACGATGAGACAGGTAGACTAGAAGATCACCAGCCGAGCGGCCTCTACGGAAACCGTATTGTCGATCGCTAAGCAACTGGTGGTCCTCTAGGTACCGAAGGAGCTGGCAGTTGATAATGGACTCCATTATCTTCGAGAGAAGGGAGGTAACAGCTATTGGCCTGTAGTTGGACGGGTTTGAGCGGTCGCCTTTTTTAGGGATCGGATGCACCAAAGCTGACTTCCACGAGGTCGGGACTACGCCAGAAGAATAAGAGAGCCGAAAGAGACGCGTTAAGACCGGAGCCAACTCGGGAGCACACCTCTTCAGCACAATTGCAGGGATTCCATCAGGCCCACTCGACTTATGAGTGTCGAGGGAAAGAAGAGCTTTACGCACCGAGCTTTGGTTGAACCGGATATCCGGCATACAGCTCTCGCACCGTGGAATGGTCGGCGGCGCGTTTCCCCCGTCATCCAAAGTCGAGTTGGACGCAAAGAGTTTACCCAGAAGATCGGCTTTGTCTTTTGCGTCGTGGGCCAATGAATCGTTATCCATGTGCAGAGACGGAAAAGATGGCGTGCAGAAATTCCCCTGGATAGCTTTGGCAAGAGACCAGAACGCACGAGTTCCCGACGGGAGGCGCTCTAATTTCTCACCAATTCTACCAATATGCAGCGACTTTGCTCTGGCAATATCTCTTTTGAAGGACCTGGAGGCAAAGTTAAACTCCTTTTTTAATACGCTAGTCTTTTCATCACGTACTGCCGCTGCGTCTACCCAGGCTTGGTAACATTCATGCTTTCGGCGAGAGGCCATTTTACAGAAGCGACCAAACCAGGGTTGGGATTTGCCACCAACAGGGACCACAGAGGAAGGAATGAAAAGCTCCATTCCCTGCAGTACCACGTCAGCAACAGAATCAGCAACGACGTAGGGATCATCCGGCGTGAAGCAAACCTGCCCCCAAGGGTAAGATGCAAAGAAGGACCGCATCTCGTCCCAATCTGCTGACCTATAGTGCCACACACGGCGGCCACAAGCAACTCGCCGACGCGGCGGGCACGCGAGTGGCACCGTACTCCGGATCAAGCAATGATCCGAAGAACCGAGTGGGGCTTCAACGGATACATGGTAGTCAACCGGATGAGAGGTCAGCAGAAGGTCCAACAGGGAAGGTTCCTGGCCTTCCACATCTGGGATTCGCGTAGGCGCAGTAACCAATTGTGTCAAGCCATATGCCAGAGCAAAGTCAAAAACAGATCTACCCGCATGATCAGTCTTGTTATCACACAACTCACAACGCATCTGATTAAAGTAAGCCGAAAACGGGGAAGTCCCGTCCAGTGTCCCATGCCCGCTAGTTTCGAATATATTTATAATAGTGCATGACGTGATTTAAGCAAAAAAATCCTAAAAATGTACACCGGGACGTATGTGATACTGAAAGTAAAAAATAACGTAATTACGGATTTCAACATTTAAATAACGTAATTATGAGAAGCTTAAAAATCGTCCGTAATTCCGTTATTACGTAATTACGTAATTCCGGAATGGAAGCCCTAATTCAGATATCTCAAAAAATTACGAAGCTACAACCGTTTTTAATATTGCTTGTTAGAGAGAGAAAACGCTCGCTGACAGTGACGTCACAATCTGCGAGCGTCATAGTAAATGACAATCGTTTCATATAAAGTTACGTTTTGCGGAAAAGGGCCGAAACTTTGGATAAGTTTGTGATTATTCAACCTCTTGCGTTCCTTTTCTCCATTTGACAACATTCTTTAACCTTTTTCGAGAAAATACGACATTATTGATTATTTTGTTTAGTGAACTATCATTGCGATTGTGTTAGGGCCTGTTTCACAATCGCCGGATAAAGTTATCTGCCAGTTAAAATTATTGCTATCCTTTTCTCCCATCATATAAAAGAAAAGTGACAGCCAACATTTATCTGACGGATATGTTTTAACTGGAGATTGTGAAACAGGCCCTAAAGTGAAGAACTATCATTGCAATAAGCTTATTTTGGCAAAAGATGACTGACTATTGAGTTTGTTTCGGCGTTTCTCCTTAATGGTGGTCTTCTTTTTCAGAAACGCTGGTAGAATTTTTACTTGTAAAAGTGCCATTACGGCCTACTTGCAGAATAAAATTCATTTATTTCATTTATTATTAGAAGCTTTTATTTAGTTTCACCTGTCTCGTTGTATGTCTGTGATCAAATCTTGCAAGTTAAATTTGACCCACTTGCCGGTGACCGATTGAGCTGAAATTTTGGGTATACGAGGGGCGTCTGAAAAGTTCTAAGCCTAAGATAGAAAAAAACAATTTACAAAAATGGACTCGTGTTTATTTTTCAATATAGTCTCCTCCTAAACCAATGCATTTTTTACATTTTTTATACAGTGCTTTTAGGCCATTAAAAAAATAATCTTTATTTTGCCCTTCAAAATGCTCCTGTACAGCCGCCTTCATCTCTTCGTCACTTCTAAATCGCTTTCCCCTCAACTCTTTCTTCAAATTATTGAATAGAAAATAATCGCTTGGGGCTAGATCTGAGCTGTAGGGTGGGTGGTCAATTTCCTCAAAACCAACTTCCTTCAGAGAACGCCTCGCAACATTAGCGGTGTGAACGGGTGCGTTGTCTTGCAAAAACAAAATGCCTTTCCTTAGTTTACCCCGCCTTTTCTCAACTATGGCATGTCGCACCTGTCTTATTAGATTTGCATAATAAGTTCCGTTTATCGTAGAGCCTTTTTCTAAATAATCGATTAAACGAATGCCATCACAGTCCCAAAATACCGTAGCCATTAACTTAGAGGCCGACTTTTGCACTTTAAATTTCTTCGGCGGCCTTTCACCCTTTTCAATCCACTGCATCGACTCAGACTTACACTCCGGATCATACTGTCTGATCCATGTTTCATCAACAGTTACTATTCGGGAACAAACTTCATCTAAATCATCTTCGCACAATTCTAAAAACGCCCGAGAAGTTTCCACACGACGTACTTTATCGAAGGCCGTTAGCATTTTCGGTACCCAACGAGCACTGACTTTACTCATGTACAAATGTTCATGTAAAATTTCTCCGACTCTTTCTTTACTAATACCTAAGACCTCAGCTATTTGCCAAACCTTCATTCTTCTATCTTCTAATACCAGCTTTTTGACTTTTGCTACGTTTTCTTCGGTCACTACCGATATTGGCCGCCCTGAGCGGGGGTCGTCTTCGATCGATTCCCGTCCGAGTTTAAATAAGCGACTCCACTTTTTGACTGTGGCATAAGAAGGCCCAGAATCACCGTAAATAATAGCCATTTCCTCAAAAATACACTGCGGTGATTTGTCACTTTTTGTAAGGAATTTAATTACAGCACGGTGCTCAATTTTCGTAATATTCGTTGGTAATTAACACATGATGTACTTTTCCGTTGAATATCTCGAAACAGAATAATAAAAACGTGACATGTTATTTTTTAATAATTTGTTTTTAAATGGCCTTTCTCGTGGCCAGTATCATAAACGCATATATAACCTCGAAATACCTTAGGCTTAGAACTTTTCAGACGCCCCTCGTAAGTATAGTTTGGATGACAATTCAATATTATGGTACCATCGAGCTGATCTGATGATGGAGACAGAAGGTGGCCATGGTAATTCAGTACTTAACCGACGTAACACCGTTGAGTTTGGGCTCTTTAGAATCGTCTCAATGAGTAGGTAGTTGATGTTGGCAGGCATTGTAACCCCGTTCATTTTGCCGTAGCGGTTCGAGCCACACTTTGAGAGCCTAACCCATGATAAAGGTTACGCTCGCAAGAACAACGCTCTCTCTCTGGAGCATATCTCGGAGCGGAAACAGGGAACGAAATCCATTTACCGGTTAGAGAGCGCTCTCTTCGTGTACGCGGTGAATGACCGCTCGCTCGCTCGCTCGCAAGAGTTGCAAGCTTAATCTTATACCCACGTAAAATTAATTCTCCTCTCACATTACGTGTAATGTAATAGGTACGGCACGTATTTACCTATCGTTGCGTGTATGGGAAAAGATTCAAATAGTTATCGAATATCTATTCAAGGCCACCGGCGCGGGGGGCGCGACAGCGGTCAATGATCCCGTATCGAAACACCGAGTAACCGGTTAGAGAGCGCTCCCAAATCAAATAGTTCTTACGTAACCTAAACACTTTAACCTAAATAAACCGGTAAATTTGTAACCGGGTTACAATCCCTGGATGATGGTACCCTTATCACGAAACAAATTATTTAATTAAGGCGCCGTAGGTTCATGGTCTTCTCTCCCTCTCACTGAGCATAAGCGTAAGCGAGATGGAAGTGCGTGCTCTCAAGCGCGGATATCATGTTTTTTAATTTTAATTTTTTGGCCGTTTAAA
Source organism: Epinotia ramella (assembly GCA_947578815.1). Classification (NCBI taxonomy): domain Eukaryota; kingdom Metazoa; phylum Arthropoda; class Insecta; order Lepidoptera; family Tortricidae; genus Epinotia; species Epinotia ramella. The sequence continues at coordinate 23,921,266 of OX388212.1, forward strand.
TAAAAAAAAATGTAAACACTGATTTCCCTCAAACATGATATTGCCGATTTTTAGAAGAAATTTTAATATTTATAGCTTTTGTGCATAATTTCTTACGAATATTTTAAATGTATTTTTGTGTGTTTTAGACGTATGTTCGTGATTTTTTTCTATCGAGCGAAATTTGCTTAATCATGTTTCGAAGCACTGATTTCCCTGCAGAAAAGCCTCAAGATTAATATTCGTATTTTATTGAAACCATATTATTATAAACAGACGCATTATATTGTTTCAAATACTCTGTTCGCTTAACTTCGCTGAACCTACGGCGCCTTAAATATTTTTTGTTCTCGTGTTATTTTTAACAGAAACACGAAGATGGTTTAATTTTCCATTATATTCTTTCTCTGTATCATATCGTTTAGTTGATGATGTTATTTAGAAAAGTACAGTCGGCAATAAAATCTTGTACCAAAAATGAATTATTTGTCAGAAACTTGTTTATTTAGTGTGTACACCCCAGGTGTCTACCTATGTTCTCCAGGTGAGAGCCACCTCCGCAACGCCCTCAGCAAAAGGGTGCAGCCGGAGCGCTTCTCGCTCCTGCCGCATCCGCACCCCCGCGCGCGCCGCGCCCGCCCCGGCGCCGCCGACAGCGAGCAGCTCGTGCCCGACTGCCGCGACGACTAGCGGCAAGGGCTCCACTGGGGAACCACGACCCTGCGACCTCCTTGGCTAAACTGGGAAACACGCTGGCAACCCTGCGGAGGCGTTGGCTAAACTGGGAAACATGCTGGCGTCCCTGGGCGACCTTGATGGCGACGTTTGGCAACCTTAGTCGGATGACGATGTCTGCAACTACACTACAGGGATAGTTTGACAAGTCTAAGTTTCATTTTTCACGTCCCGATAATTGACGTTTAATGCAAACAAGTGTGATTTTTGCATATTTAGTTGCTTTTTTAGCTAAATCGAAGTGCAGGGCTCTGTTTGATGCGGCAATTACTTACATAATTTAGGAGGTTACCAAAGACATATGTCGTTTCGCGCCAAAACGCGAGTGAGAATTTAGAAATTAATGATTGTTAGTCAACCCTCAGTCACTATTTTATGGGATTTATCAATCAAATGATACCCTAATCAATAAAGTTTTGGGCTAGGCCGAAGTTGGCGATGACTGAAAATATAATGTCATTAAGGGAAGTAAATTATCTAATTAATTACACATTGGTAAGTTTAAATCAGATTTTTTCAAATAAGTCATTAATTGAGGTAAAAATAGGGTAAGCGGGGGTTATATTATAATCGTTTTTGTATAAGGTTCAGTAAGCATAAGGTACACTGAGTGTAACATATAAGGTACAAGTTACCAGCCTATCTCCGCTGTAAAACAAAAGGACCCTAATTGTAATAGAGTAAGGATTATAATGGAATGTTGTCGGAATGGATGTCTATATTGGGTGTTTGTAAGAGATGTCGATAGTCTTCTAAAGCGAGAGGAGGTCTTCCTTTGTTTTTAGTAATAAGTGTTTGATGTAGTTGATTTTCGAGCAGATATAATAACTAAAGCTACTATTGAAGCTAAGCGCCAAATATCAACACTATTAGTATCGGCACTAGTTTTTTCAAGCCCTAGCTGCTACTACGGATATAGTCAGAGATATTTTGCTAATGACAGTGAAAAAAAAAAAACTTAGTTCCCATGTATTCAAGGTTTGTAATTGCTCAAGCTCTGTACAAACTTGAGTGAATTATACGATATTTTGTCATTTTCTCAAGAGTCCACTAGTGACTTCATTGATAAAATGCAGAAATTTAGGGAAAAAAAAGCTTTGTTCCTTATTATTGTATAGTATGACTCTGTGGGCCATTGAACCGTTTCTAACCAAAACAACTTATGGTTACCATATTATAAACTATGTATGATGATATGAATGATCTTTGATTTTGCTAATATTGCTTATGGCTTTTACCCTAAAGTTTTGTTGTATTTTGGCTAAGTTTGTTGAAATTTAAAACAAATATTCTGAATTTATTATTGAGTGTACGCTGTACTGTATTTGGCAACCCTGTATATGTATAGGGTCGCCAAACAGTGTACTGAAAAAAGGATATTAGGTTTTTCCGGAATATTTGTCTACGGAATATGTAAATTATTAATTGTGTAATTATTGTGTGTAAGTGTTGAAAACGTATCTTAAGGTATCGTTCGAAAACGGTTGAATTTTTAATTCTAGTCGAGTGTTGCGAATATTGTTACCAATTTCTGAATTATATTTCGTTGTTTATTAGGTTTATTTTAGAATAATTTACTTAATTAATAGGTACGATTTGTTTGACATAGTTTCAACTTATCGAAAATAAACTCTAGCTGCCCACCATACAATAAAATATGGCAATGCAATTTGAATCAACAATAATAGGAAATAGGGTACAATTTGTTTCGTTTTAATATCAAACAAAATAAAACAAATAAATGCAACTCTGTTCCTATTTACAATAATATAAATTCCGTTGAAGAGGAAGATGCCTTTAAAAAGACCTTTGGGCGGTTAGGGGATGAATCTATGTTTTACGTAAGTTATACAGAAATTGTTATACATTTTTATTCAGTGTATTTTGTTATCACTTTTTTATATTTAGTTTGGGACCAGTAAGTAATCTTTGTTTATTTTGTTTTAATATAGGTATGTAAATTTAGGCAAGTTATATAAATTGATGCTCATTACTCCAATCGAATGTAAAGTATTAGTAGTCCACCGATAATATAGGGTTTAGCGTTATTGTTACCAAATACCCGTCATAGATTAATATATTGAATAGTTTTTGTGCTAAAGGATAGCAGGCTTTAGGCGTGACTGCACATTGGCTATGCACACCTTATAAAATGTATGGGAATGACAGATTTTAACGAAAAGTGTTTCGTCGGCATCTGTCATTCCCATACATTTTATTATTTTCTATTGGCGTTAGCGCTTGTCGATCGTAACCTTGTCTACGGCCCACTGGACTGTTTCTTTTGCCGCTCCTACACCCCCGAGGTGTCCAATACGCTATCGCGCTAAGAACACGTGCTACGCGACAAGCGTGTGCGAGCGGGATGCCGTAATTCCAATTTAGTAGCTGTCAAATATCGATTGTGTTAGACGGACCTTCCCTTCCGTCTTAACGGTTCTTCTGTCTGTACTGGTATCGTTAGTCACAACCAAATAATACTTAGATTTGAGTTGGCCGAGTTACATCAAAGTGGTCCATTGAAAAAGCAACTTACCGTTCTTGTTTAAGATTCCAATTCTAATGGCAGTTTCATAACAAGCCGGTCACATTAAATAATCACAACCATACGTGCGATAGGGGAGATGCAGCTATAATATTTACCATTATTTTGTGACCAAAATGTTGTAAAGACGTAAAATAATGGCCACTGAAACGTTTTTACTTTAGTTTATACTAATTTCAAACAATAATTACGATTTGAAGTAATGTGAAACGGAACGTGTTTCAATCCAACAATCGGCGTCTGGTGACGTCACTCCTGCCAAAGTCCAAACTTAGGCAACTCTATGACATCTAGGGACGAACCACGGACAAACAGATATGGCGAGCGACACACATGAGTGACGTCACAGGAACTGTAGATCCGTTTAGGCACGAAAGTTTAAATTGTCAGTTTGTAACAAGATTTTTTGACTATAGGTAAATAGGTAGGGACTATAGGTATTTAATTTTTTTTATACTTTCGTGGTCTATTTTAGATACGATTCTTTCAAACGAAAAAAAGAAAATATTGCATCTTCCCTATTGCGCCATAGTGCGTGTGAAAGTCCTATGATTAACAAAATCGATGTTTGATATCTAAAAAACTCAACTATGATATCCTGTTCTACCCTGTATTCAATTATATTATAATAATATACGCATTGCATATTTCCGATAAGTAAGCGACGGATTTTCATTGTGTAGTTACGCGTAACTGATCCTATAGTAAGTCCGCCTTAATAAGAATGTTAAATAAATTAGGCATCGCTTTGTATTCAATTTGAATTTAATGTGTTCTTGAAATCATTCTTGAGAATTGGAGTTCTCTATGACTCACTTATTTAGTACTTTTATTTACTTTATCTGGGACCGTATGATGCTTGCCATGTTATCACTCTTAATAATATAATAAGCAGGGCTCGGATTTCCCATCGCACGCACGGTAAGACGAAAAAAAACTATGGAGTCGATATTAACATTAACTACTCATATTCATACTCACTTATTTAATTAATGCCAAAAGATGCTTATAATATAAATAATCATAATCATAATAATTTAATGATCATTTATTTTGCTATGCTAAAAATGTTAACTTCCATGTTTTATTACATTATGAGCAAAACAATAAAATGTTCACGTAATAATTCACGCCGTGTGCACCGATTGCAAATAAAAATAAATGACACGTGTAAAGTCGATAATAAACACATGAGTCATGAGTCGGTTATTTGGATTCTCCCTCGCGGGATGTCAAGTGGAAAAGTAAATATAGATACGACAGTTTCCCGCGATACCGAACAAAGCGTACAAATATAAAACAATTCAAATTATCTCTAAGGAATTTTTTACTCTTACATGGCAACCAGTTGAGACAAAAACTTCTATTAAGCAAAATATTATTAAAACCTCCACAAAGTATTAGCTTATATATCTGTCATGATGGAAAAAATACTTCAAAATCTTGATATTGACATTTCATTATTTTCTTTGGATTTCAGTTCTAATTATTTGCTTCTAAGGATTGCATAAATAAATAGGTATTAGCTGTATAATTTATGCTATAATATTAGGTCACAGGTTATCGTATAAGTGCAAATACATAGATCTTATAGCTCAAAGGCGATCCAATAAATAAGTATCCACGTTAAGTTCGCACACTATGATTTATGGTTCAATTTTCATTTCATCGACTTGTTTCTGAGATTATCTTTTACGACAACTGTGGCTTACTCTAATTGAACTTTTTATTCGCGTATGATTGGAATATTCTCGGGGAGTACTAGACCGATCTCTGTTGATAACGAATTCATTTATTCAAACAATTAACCCGTAGTAACCATATATTAGCTGATAGACACGCGTACTTACTCGCTGAACTTTTATCCAAACGGTACAAAATGTGCCGCTTTGGAGGCAGCAAATGAGCGTAAACACTTCTGCTCATTTGTTCGATTTAGACAAAAGAACGGAGAGTATATAAGTACTCGTTTATCAGCTATTTAGATGTTTTAAAGTGTAATAAAATAATCACATTGTATTTTTTTGCCTTTTCTAACAACATAAAGCCCGGATTCCCGGGGCATATCCATACTAACATAATGATTGAGGTTGTTCACCCCATGTCGAATCCAAAAAACCGATCACTGCACATGACGCACACGATTAAATTTGATAAAGCGGCCAGTACCCACCGTTAGGTCTATCGCAGCGATATAGTCTGTACAACTAAGTTGAAATAGTTACAGCATGTAGAATTACGGGAGTAAGAAAATGAGTAAAGTTTTAATGTTAATGTCGACTTCATGGTTTTTTTTTCATTGCGATGGAAAATCCGAGCGCTGATAGTAAGACATCTGTCACTCTCGCACTCGGATACTTGTCAGAACGCGATGTATACCCAGCCATAAGTGATAAAATGGCAATGTAATTATAATATAAAGTTTTTTTCTTGTATTCTATTCTCTGTTAGGTCAGATCGCGTCAGGCCAGACCGACATGCCATGGGAACCGTCGCGTCTGGCCTAGCGCGATCTGACCAGTGAGAAAGCAGGCTGTGGGACCAAGGCTTTCGAAAGGACGCAGGCGCGCCCGTACAGGCCGCGACAGGCACCGTCGCACCGCGCCTTTGAACTTACCGACTCCCGATAGCAGAAACAGGCTACCGCAGACCTTATCGGATGCGACAGTTCGACCTGTCGGTCTGGCCTGGCGCGATCTGACCTGTGAGGAAGCAGGCCGTGGGACCCCGGCTTTATACGTCACGTAATTCAGATAGATCTCTCCGTAATCGATATTATAATATTTAGATGTTAATTAGGTAAAAATAGCGATGTTAGTACTGTTAGATATTTCGATGTTTTGTGTATTAAGTATAGTGTGAGAAACCCCATTAAATTACTTAAATGCTTATGCTTTTGCCACTTTAGTTAGGTGTTTAAAATAGAAGTCAATTTGGAATAAAGATAATTAATAATTAGGCTTGGGAATTTTGGTAGCGTGTATTTTCGATATGTGTATATGTTAACATTATAATTTTCGAAGTCAAAGTCAAAGTGTATACCTATATCACACATTATACAATTATTGACGACCGCTTTAGCCTTGTTAGTAGTGACCCTGCCTTCGAAGCAATAGGTCCTGGGGTCGAATCCCGGTGAGGGCATTTATTTGTTCCTGAGTCATAGATGTTTTCTATGTCTTTAAGTATTTATTTATCTATATAAGTATGTTTATCGTCTAGTACCCATAGTACAAGCTTAGCTTAGTTTGGGACTAGGTTGATTTGTGTAAGATAGTCCCCTAATACTTTATTTATACTAGCTTTTGCCCGCGACTCCGTCCGCGTGGAACTCGTTTATATCGTAGCTCCATTCAAACTTTCACCCCCCTCTGCATCCCCTTGGGAGATGACTTCCGGGATAAAAACTATCCTATGTCCTTCCCCAGGACTCAAACTATCTCTATACCAAATTTCTCCAAATCGGTTCAGCGGTTTAAGCGTGAAGAGGTAACAGACAGACCGACAGACACACTTTCGCATTTATAATATTAGTACGGATTTTATTAATTATATACAAAAACACGCCACTAAACAAAATAAACTTAAAAATATACCTCTGGTGACTACAACAAAAATTATGTATGTAAAATGTCTTCTTCAGTGTCTATTATTACTCTTAACTTAACGTTTGTGGAGGAACGGGCTTTTAGAAAAAAAATCTCATAATTATCATGATTACTATTTCATGTTATCATCATGAAATAGATTTACGATAAAATTTATTGTACTCTATAATAATTTGTTTATTTAACGATTTAACAACATAAATCATGACATCTTTAGAACGTTCTTCAAAAACAAAAAAATATTTAAACATATGACGACTCCTTGGATTCCGGAGCCACGGCATGTTACCAAAAGTCCGAAGCCTATTAATAATATCTCAGTCGCACTGAACCCGAAATAATCAAGTAAGATTATTAGTTCCTTAATGTATTTCATATTTAAGGAATACGGGTAGAAAAGGATTCAATTTTTTTCAATTCCTTTACCAAACTTGATTCTCGAGTTTTTAAATTTAAGTAACTTCTAATTTTATTGGTTTCTACTAGTATTAGTAGTATTTCAACGCCCTCCATCAATAATTTTGAGTACTCGAGAAACAAAATAATAATTGTATAGGAAATTCTCTCAATTATATATAATAAGTGAAGCTCGATCAAAGGTAAAGTAATCATTTTTACGTCACTCCGGGCGGTAAGCGAGATTTACCGCCCACGGGCGCAGCGGCAAATCTCCCTTCACACCCAGGAGAAGACGTAAAATTGTGTACGCACCACGGGCGGTAATTCGTAAAGCCCCAGATCGCATAACTATGGCCCTCACCTTCGGTTCGGGCCACAAACACCTGCGATGTGGGACATTCACGGATTCACCGTAAACTTTAAAAATTATTACGTTACCTTTGATCGAGCTTCACTTATTAAAATGGTGATATTTGTCTTATTTGAAGTTCCGCGTTACGATTTATTATTATAATGATTTTGAATCATTAATTTCGTAGATGTGTCTTGTTGTTAAACTTAGAAAATCATTGTAGGCTCAATTGCCAGGACAATGCCAAAAAAATACCCAGCGTCGACAAGTCATGTCTAATAAGTAATAAGTCAAGCATAAATATCAGGTCTCAAATAATATAACTAGTTTCCCACAATACCATCATCAAGAAGCTAATACGCTGCAGTTCAGTTTCGTAGCCCTTTGAATCACATGTTACCTTTCCAAACTACTTATGTAGGTATAGATGAATTATCGAGAACATGGAATTGCATTTGTAGTGGTTGTACGAGAAAATAGAAAATTCAAATATAGAATGCCTGTAATGCCTGTAAACATACAATACTACTACATATGCAATTCCATGCTCTCGTTAATTTATCTATAACAGGAGCAAGCATTTGTGCGAGACGATTCTTAACGACTCTTGGAAACAGGTTAGGTATAGACATGGCTCAGAAGTGAGATGGGTCGGTAGTTCTTCAGTTGGGTGTTGTCACCCTTATTGAAGAAGAACAGAACCACCTCCCCTCTGTTCCACGCCTTTGGCGTTCTCCCTTCCAGTAGGAAGTATCGTAAGGTTGTTTGCCACCGACGTGGTACCTATAAAAAAAAAGGCCGCTAAAATGTTCTACTAGCGAAATTATATTCTGAGTACCATCGCCAACATAATTTAACACTTTCGCAACCGGACTAAAAATGGAACAATTCACCAGAAACCGACAGAATTCGCTAGGCGTGTAAGTTCATACTACTGCCCGCCTAGCGGGCTTACGAGTGCCCGCTAGGCGGGTTCTTGATTGCGAACGTATTAACCATCCGTGCACTTTATGTCCATTGTAATAAGGTTCAATATATATACGGAATTTGCATGGTTTTTAAGACTTGGGGATCGGTTTCTTGAAAACAAATGAAAAATGTATGACCTGTTGGATATGCTCGACCTAACCATGTACGATTCATTTTAATCGATTCTGGGTTTTTAGTAAATACGTTTTTTGGCATTCTCCTTTAGAATTACGATGTTTTATTATATGTATAATTATTTCGATAAGAATATTACTATTTATGCGAATTTACTTGGCGAACTGCTGATAAATGCGACATATGCAATAACCCTTAAATGCATAATGACGTCATCTGCATCTAATATTTGATTGCTCGTAGCTCAATATAGGTACAGCTATCCTAAATCACATTTATTACTTTTTTTTTAATAAATGTGACATTTACGTGTTAGATTCTGAACGCATCCATAAACTTTTGATAGTATTTTTTTTCTGTAGTGTCATATTTTCAATTTTTGGCGCGTAAGTCGCTACACTGGTCGCCGCGAAATTTACAATTTCGAATTTTATTGATAAATATAAAAAAAAACTGCATCAAAAATTGTTACTGAAAAGGATAAAAGGTAAGTGTAATATAGTGTATATTATTAACAGTTTTGAAAGTAATAGTATAGTTTTCCAATAAAATGTGTTATAATGTGATGCGTAAATACATCACCATGCAGAATCAGTTGTATTAGAATTTACTTTATTATTTCGTTATTTGTATAGTCATTGAGAAGTTTTAGATATAATTTTCTTATAAATTGGCATCCCTGGCCGAAAAGTAAAAAGTCCCTTTAAAGTACATATAATATACTAGCTTCTGCCCGCGACTCCGTCCGCGTGGAACTCGTTTATATCGTAGCACCATACAAACTTTCATCCCCAATTTCACCCCCTCCGGGGATGGTTTCCGGGGTAAAAACTATCCTATGTCCTTCCCCGGGATCCAAACTATCTTCATACCAAATTTCATCTCAATCGGTTCAGCGTTTAAGCGTGAAGAGGTAACAGACAGACACACTTTCACATTTATAATATTAGTCTGGATTAGTATGGATTTAATTTACACTAAAAGTTTCATAGTGAAATCACAATTAGAAGATAGGTTAATTAATGTCGCACTGAGTGATGCTTCAATATATTAAGATTAGTATTTGAGAATCTACGATCAGCTAATGTTACACTAAAACCTCATGTTTCTTTTTTCAAAAACAAGTTGATTATTTGGGATTCGAAATTTCAGAATAAGGAATGAGGCCTGGTTTGAGAAAATCAGAAGCTGTATCTAATATTCCTACCCCTAAAGATGTTTACAACGTTGATTCACGCTAATGCATAGTGACGTATATCTGCATCAAGCCTTTTTTTTGAAATAATATATGTTTTTTAATTACTATGATTTTTTTCTTTATTTTTCCCTCAATCTATACAACATGACACATCTATTTCAATTTATTAAAGTTACACAAAAAATCATGCATTTAAGGGTTAAAATATATAGCAACACTTCATTCAGAAATAAATATCTTCGAGGGCTCTTAATGGACGGGAGTGGTCTTGTGTCGTGGCAAACATGTGATATAGGATTTGTACACTGAAAAAAAATCTTGATTCGGGGTTTCTTGAACCAAGCAATTAATTAGGATGATCGTAAATTACCTTGAGCCAATAATTCTTTGTTAATTCGCGCGAATCATCTTGATTCAATATGATTTATTTCTGTTACATTTAAGTATGCATCAAGTTTTTTTTCTGTGCAACCATAAATGCTCTCATACATATATACCTATATCGTCATGTTTGGGCGCCGCCCAACGTCACGCTTTAAACGAGAGACAAATGATGCAGTGGCACGAAAAATCGTTTATATGTTAAGAAATCTGAATAAAGCGAGATTATTAGTTAAAATGCACCGTAAGCCGATGCAATAAAGGCTATTTTAGTTTAGACCACGTTACTAATACTCGTGTGGAATCGACCAAGTGTAAATACCCGAGTAGGTGCCATGCTCTGACCAAAGTACAGTCGAGCTCATTAGTACGTTCCCAAAGCTTTAAAATATCCGAGCAACCATCAATAACATATTTTAGATCAATATGGCCGTTCACTTTTGAACTCGATTGTACTGTCAACAGGATATTATTATGTGCTATTGTATCTCAAACGGAGAGAAGTCACCCCGTTTCTTCCGCACCGTATTGAGAGAAAGAGATGGGAAATATCGTGAATGCACCTTTATTTACCCCTGGGTCAATCAACTTTTCTTGTTATTCTCTCCCAGTAAAACAAGAGAACAGCGACAGAGTTTCTTAGAAAAAATACTAAACATTGGACTGCTATCACGGTTTACCATTATAACAAAAACACGTGTTTAGTGGATTTAAACCCCATGAAATCATAGTTTTAAAGAGTGAACCATGGCAGCAAGCAACAAAAAATGTTGATCGGCCCCCAATCAACTAGATAGGTTCAGTAGCACATTTCAGGAATAACTGGCAACACTGAGGCTCTTGACCAATAACGACTGCCTCCTTACCAGTGTTGCCAGTTTAGTTTAAAATCGTAACTTCGTGAAATGGGCCCCATGTTTTTAATGTCATATCATGTCCTTAACCTTCTGGGATATTTAAAGGGTATTGAAATATTTACGAACATTTAGACGCCTGCATTATTTATTACATGTAAGTAGGAATAAAAATGAACGTTATTGAGTAGCCAATGTTCATGTTTCTTGTTTGAGATGTTTTTGTCTTTCTCTGGTCATTCGCTGGTCGATAAACCCGGAGTGTGTGTCGAAATAAACTTTCATTCCGACTTGGTTATTTTATTTGTTATCTAATCAGTACCTATATACTGTCACTAGCTGAACAAGAGATTGTGTGTGCCGTGTGTGCCCATGATCAGACAATAGAAGCAGGCCCTAACAATGGAACCTAGCAATGGAATGGTCCTAAGGAATGGAACCTATACCTAGACGGGTCATCCCAGAAACTAAAATACTGACCACTGACCTACCCAATATGTACTAGTCGATGCTGATATCATATGTTGGCCAGCGATGGCGTTGTATAGCTAGGGTATAATAATTACTAAGTATTGGCTTTTATAAATAAATACTGTTTAATAAAAAAAAACGATATAATTGTACCTACCCTTTGAACGCCAATAACGCCTAAAGGTGGTGCGTTGTCTTGCCGCAGAACCAAGAACGACTATATTATGTGATTGGCGTACGGCTGTCAAAGTCAGTCGCTCAGGTAAGGTTTGTACCTATTTGCTCTCTTATTATTATATTTCATTCATTTTATAGAATGAGTAAAAGGACATTCCAGAATTTACTGGATATTTTTCCACTATTTGAACAAACTTTTCAGCCGTTCCCGCCATTTATTTGCAAAAATACAACGTGCTGTCCCTTGCGATGTAGCCCGGCGTATAACATGCAGTACGGCCAGCTGCGTGAAGCTTGCATGCAGCGTCGCTGACGCGACGTTGCCGCTCCGTCGACAGAGTTGTGTGGTTTTGTATGTAGGCTGCAAGCAAGCGTACAATGACGAATACGCGCCTATGCAGCTACGCTTCCGTGGACAGTAGGCCTAACAGGAATAATTGCCGAGCTCGCGACATAAAGTAGACAAGGACGCGCTCCCAACGCCTCTCTTGAAATAGATCACCACGCCCGCACAATTGGCGAGGGGTATCGTCTGTGTTAGTAGAGCTCAATGTGTAGCCCGTAGCCGGGAGCTACAAATAAAAATAAAGCGGTCAGAACACGTTGCCACAAACAAACTACGCGTCTCCTTGAAACACAACTAAACCATTGTTACCCAGATTGCTGGCCTTGGTATGCACAGGACATGCACACAGCAGATAACCTCTAGATCCCCGTGGGTTCCTCAATGCGAAGGAAAACAGCCTATGTCACAGTCGAAATTCTGCACCTCGTAATCGAACGCGGCTGTACAATGGCACCAGCCTATAAGCGCAGACACTGCTCAAAACACCATGAACTAGCACAGGACTTCAACAAATCAAATAATTTAATAAGGCAGGAAAGGCTCTTCACTGCTCGAGGCGTTTTTATCAATCGCACTGCTGTTTCATTTCCTCTCAACTGACAAATCTGAAATCAGGGGCTGGAAACTTAGAAAATAGGCGACACGCCGATTTATTGTATGCAAAGTAGTGACATCTCTGGCGAAGCGGATCGCTGTATTTAATGTTGTTGACAGAAAATGGAAATAGATGTCAGTACAATAGACCCACGACAATAAATTTTAAGATTTTGAAATGAAATAAAATATATTTTTATGTTTTGAGATAGAATTTATTAAGTATCCATTTTATTTAACTGAACATGAACAAATATCTCATTAATATGGAATTGTGTTTGTTGTTCGGCCTTTGTGGTTTTAGATGAAGTATACATACCTACGTGTCAGTCAGTAAATAAATGACAATGTATTGTCTATAAAAACATTGAATGAAAACACATTTAAATCATATTTAAATAAAATCAAGAATATAAGTTTTAGCCACAGTATCTAGTTATAAAAATAATATCTAGGTATTATGTGTGCAGTAAATAGTTTGAGGTTGAGTAATATGCAGTGTAGATCGGTTGTACGTGGATTTGTTAAATCTGGTCCAGGAGATTTAATCTAAAGTTTTGAAGCTAAATCTCGTCCTTGTGTCGTGTTTTTTGTTAAAAAGGTTGTGCTTTGTTAAGTTCTTGTTACATAATTTGTTATTTGTTAAGTTGAATAAATACTTTTATGAATGTTGCATGTTTCACTTTTCAGATCCATTTCATAGTTGTGTGATTATTTTGAAACCTACAAAGTGACTGGCAAAGTATGAAGAGAAGCGTACTTAGGTAACTAAAATGTGATTTATATCATGTTTTAGAAACGTTTTCTTCCTAACTTTGATAGTCGCATTGTAGGCTTCAAAGTCAAAACAGAGAATACAACTTTTGTATACGTGTTGCGTGGTGCGTGAATATGTATGTGTGCGTTAGTGTGTATGTGAAGCGTGCACGCTGCACGCATGCGTACGTCAGAGTAGTTCAGTCCACTCGCTGCTAGGCGGCTGTGGGACCAGTAATTTCTTGGTGTTGCCACTCTTTACATAAATATACTTATTATACTCTTTGTGACAAATCTGGCAAACGAGAAGAATGGTTCTGGAACATCCTTGACGCTGGCTCAATTGTCCCTCTGGACAGCAGCCATTCACAACAAAAATTGAATTGAATTGGTTCTGGAACAACCCATTTCAAATTTCAAATAAAAATAATTCTTAAAAATAATCTATTACCGGGCAGAAACAATAAACCACCAAAAAAAGTAAAGTATTTAAAGCAATACGCACATCAATGTAACGACTAAGACGCCATAGCGACCCTTGAAAACACCTCAAACGCGGAATGAACGTGCTTCGTTTTAACGAAGGGCGCCCCGAGCCACTACCGAACTTCTGCATTAATGCGCTAGATGGCGCAGAAATTAAAACGAATCAGTGATTAAAACGAATCGGTTTCGCGAATAACAGTAGTTCTGCAGAAGAATTAACGCTGCAGTAGGTACTTCCTTGTATCTGGATAACAGAGAAGGTAAAAGTAGAGATTCCTTTCACATGACCTATCCGACAGTCGCGTGGCGTCCATCATATCTCGTATCCGTCCGCAAACTGGGGCACATTTTTGACTTCCTTTTCTTTATGAACTTGAGGATATATATAATACTTATAGTCCAGGCAATGAACTGACAACTTGTATGAAAAAAATGTCAATTTTGGAAATAATTTATAATAGCTCATTTTTTATGTATAACGGATATAAATAGTTAACCAGCGACAAAATCCGACAAAATTTCAGACATTGAAAAAATGATAAGTTAACTGGCTTCTAAAAAGTCAGTAAAAATATTAATAAATGTTTTTCTCTTTATTTTGGTTCATTGACATTTGCTTTATAATATTCAAGATAAATCGTACAAAAAATATAATGCATGCTTCATTTACATCTACATAATTACTTCCGGCAGGAAAGATTGTCGGATTCTTGACTAAATCATCTTAGAATAACATTTTCAAATGAAATCAACAAAAAAAACGCTATTATAAATTAATGTTTTTCAAAACCGTATTTTGCCTGGAGTATTAACTGACAATACAGGAAAGCCGTCGGGAATAAAGTTCCATGGACGCCACACCACTGCTACACCCAACGAAATAAAACAAAGAAATTATTTATTTATAATTTTATTAAATTAGTTCTATAACTTTTTTACATATAGTAAATTATATGTGCCACGTTCGTACATTGAATAATGCTGTCACGTCACATCAGCAGTTGTCGCGGTACCTAATGGTTGCCTCTACTCAGACAGAACCGTCGGTCGTACGTCGTACTCGGCCGGTTTCTGAACGAAATGTTTAAAAAGTTAGGGCCACGGAAGTTTTTAAGGCGCTTTCAGACGGTCCTTCGCGAACTGCAAGCTACAAGACAGCCGCAAGACCGTCTGATGCGCCTTTTCATGTTATTCTTGATAGGCTCACAACACATGACAGGTTTTTGTGTTAGGTTCCTGGATACGGCTTTCGAATCAAGTCAGTCGAAGGAATCATTTACTATGGAAACTTCTATTATCAGGCTTTTTTTGTATAATAGGTCCCCGATACCAAAAACTGCATTTTAAACCGAACAGAAAAACCTGACGTTATGATCTCAGCACTATTAATAGCATTTTCGCTGTTATTTCCGACATAAAACATTTGTCCATCTCGCTCTTACCAAGGTGGTCTTACAAAGGACGAATGCTTTACGTCCGATAGATGCGATCACGCTAGGCTGAGGTTCCATTGATTTATTGTCAAGACTAAAAACCAAAAAAAACATCATCGGTGGAAATGAGGCTTTAGCCACCTCACATAGACGAATCAGAATGTTGTGCAATATCCGTTCTTATATTTTTATACCGTCTATGCGTCTCACTGTCCTCCCAATAGACTTACACATTTTGAAAGCCTCAGGTTTTCGAGCTGATATTGAAACGGACGATGCAAGTGAGCGCAGCAAGATTGCTGAGGCATTCAAACATTTCTTACATCGACAGAGGTGGCGATTTATTGCATTATACGATCTTAATACCCATTATACCTAAAGATAGCAGTCTAATTTTGTTACACACGTATCGTATCATGCAATAACAGCACCACAGTGATGCTTGGATTAGGTTCGATTTTACCAAACCGGAATAAAGGCATAATGGTCAAAATTGTATGAACTAATCTCAGATTAAACTCTATTCTTGTTTGGTGGAATCGACGCTAAGGTATTAATTTTGAGCATTGATACCATGCGTCCTAAAAAAATGTAACCGCAAGAGGGAATATTCACCAACGATGTGCGAAGCGTTGATTTCATATACCTACTTGACACATAGCTGTCAAATATATGAAAACATCTACCTCCAGAGGATATTTACTAGAGATGCAACGGATATCCGGTCACTATCCGGTATCCGGCCTATCCGGCCTCAATTTTAGTATCCGGCCGAATACCGAATAGTGGCATAGTATCCGCCCGGATACCGGATAGTATTTTATACCGAAAATATAACTTATTTTCGGTATTAAATGTAATGTATAAGCCTAGAATATTACAATGGTAAAAAGATAACTACAGTAGGTAAAATAAAGTTGAATAAATACAACAAATGAATCAATTGTCAAAGTCAGTTTAAAAAATTGCGCATGTTTCTATTCTATCAAAGCCTGCCATAGCGAGTGACAAGTTACAACCTACACAGAGCGCCGCGCACGGGTGCGGTCGAATTTGCTTTATTTTAGGCATGTAACTTTCGGCCGAATATCCGGCGGCCGGATAGCGGATATCCGGCCAGCTGCACCGCCGGATATTCGGTATCTGGTATCCGGCCAAACCACTATCCGTTGCATCTCTAATATTTACCCGAACACGGGTAACACAATCAAAATTAGTATAACATTGACTATTGGAAAAAGACAGAATACCTATATCTGTATATACCTACTCGTGATACTACTCAAACGTAACCTTTAGGCCTGCATCAACTGGTGGCGCGGCCTGCGGTGGCGGTCCATAGTAAAATTGACAGGTAATGACAAGTTTACTATTGGCCGCCGCGGCCAGGCCGCGCCAGTCTGTGGAGGCTTTATTCGGATTGACTGTCACAACTGGGATTTTTATTGATTTGGCGGATTTATGAGGCACGTTTGAGTAGCACAATTTCCGAGTTTAACATTCGCTCAGAAACCACGAAACGAGTCTGTGACGGCGCATTTTCCGACAAACTTCGCAACCCCGCCCCCGTACTCGCCGGACAATATATTTATGAAATAATTTGTATAAAAATTTTGGCTCCAATATTTACAATCGTACTGATATTTTTTTACAACGCCGGACTAAAATTTTCAATTTACAGAGGCGGGTCCAGGTAGGGTTTTCAAAGTTCGTCGGCAAGGACAATTTATTGCAATTTCAATTCTAATAACACATTTCTTATCTAGTAAAGAGTGCGCGCGTACAGTGCACGCACGTACAGGTACCCTATCGTTACAGTGACGCTGTCGGATAACAGAGCCATCGCCCTAAACTACGTGCGACACAATACAGTAGGAAATAGCAACTTAAACTCACTGTAGCGATAGGATAGAAAATTTATTTAAGAAAGAGACAACACCGAAGGCAGATGACTGGATCCATTGCCACTACTGTCGCCCGCGCGCTAAAATACACTAATTTTCGTACATCGTAAACCGATACCGTCTCCCTGTTTCGTGTTTTTAAAAATTAACATTTAGAATTAACACTCAAGTAGGGGCTTATACAGAATTTGTACTCTTAAAGCGTCCCGTCGCCACTTCCACCCACACACTCGGCAATCGCAAATGAAATGAGTTCTAGCTACACGATTACCTACTCGAACCGAGCAGACCAGAGGCAATGATTCAAACGGAGCATTCTGACAGCAAGGCTAAAGACCTCATTTCCGTGGACGCATTTTGTGTTGGCATTGGTTGACCATAGACAATCTATGCAATTTCACCTGTCAACACAAAACGCGAAAAAATGCGACCGAGAAAATAAGTCCTCATTTACAAAATTTGCCCACAAAAAAATATCGCAAGCAGATTATGGAAAAATAATGCGCCGTTAATTCTTGTAAAGTGCGAGTTTGCGTGCATTTTTTTCTAGCCTTTAGATGCGATATATTTTTAATGGTAGACACAGCTTCTATTCTTGATTATCGAGTGAATTAGTCTATTTAAAATATTAGGTGGTCATCTAGACAGCAAATATATTGTCCAGGGATTCGCTCAAGTTCTTGAATGAAGTATCGCAACACATAGGTACAGTTTTCATAATAAAAAGATCGACAAAGCACTGTTCTAAAATAAATTAAATATAATATAATATATATATTTGTGATAGTAATATAATTTGAAACTGATCGTTTTTTTTATATCTTTGAGGCAGGATAGACAGAGGCACACATGTCCTAGGCGTCGCAAGTTAGAGGTGTCGATCATTACAGCGTGCTACTGGGGACCAATCACATTACAGCGTGCTACTGGGGACCAATCACATTTAATAACCAACAATCGCGTATTCGTTGGGAATGACTGATTATGATAATTTATTTAACTGCAATTCACTCGCTGTCAAACGTAAATTCTCCACAAGTTTGAGATCTATAATAGTTCGCTGAGATTCAGCTTAAGCGTAGCGAGCTTTGTTCATTTGAGTCATCGAGCTAGGTTTTTAAAGATTTTATAAGGCTGGCAAAGAATTTTGTGCACGATATCGGACAAATAATCCGTTCGTAATCAGCACATTCTTTGACAGCTTAAACTTGGGAACATTTCGCACGAATACGTTGGTGCCTTCAGGTGTCTCTGGGAAATATTCCGTAGTGATATTGGAATCTCATAAGAAGTATGACTTGTGGTCCGCGGTAACACACCGGGATGAGAGCCCGACTGGCACGCCACCACACGCATAATTACCTTAAGAGATCAGACTGTCATTTCTAAAGTAAATGTTATACTTACAAATGATAATACGTTACAACTATCCTTACATAACATTCATACCTAAAACAATTTACAATAAGATTTAATGCAATTATTAAAATACGCGCGGCCGGAGCGAGTGAGAGGGCCCCGGCCCGACGCGCGACCAAAATTGTTGAACATACATAATATACAAGGTCACTCGCTCTTCACTAGATGAATCAACAATTTATACAAGGTAAAATAGTTTTAACAAAATATGTGTACTCTTATAGTTGTTTTCCCCTTGCAAGATTTTGTATCGACACATTTTCATATTGTCCATTTCTTTACAGTGTATAATAGTATTTATTTTTGGTATGTGAATGTCCACATAAATTAAATACCACTAAAGTAATTTTGTCATTTGACTTGTCAATATATTATAAATTATAAAAATTATAAATTTATATTAATTCGCAATAATATATTATATTATAGTCATTTCACTCTATCTAAAATAAATAATAATATTGTTGATCTCAGATTGATTTATACACAACAATGATCACTCCCATATTGCGTGGAATTAAATAAATAATTTTATAAACAAGTCTAAATAATGACAAATTACTCAGATGGGTGTGTGACAATGAAGTGAGATCATAGAATATTCAATATCAATACTTAAGAATACGATGATAGTCTGTGGGGTGTCTGCCAACGAGAGTTGCGTAGACGATGATAATAAATAATATAATTTAGATGACAAGAAGCTAGGCGTCCGTGCGCGTGAGTTGATATCAAGCAACGTTCGGTACAGGTGCGCGGCAACCACGCCGCGGTGCGGAAAATGCGGCCCGGAAACGCGGTGTGGCCACGAAACATCGGCTTGTCGCCGCTGCTCGCAAAAGTAAGGGGACCCATGGCTATTTGTAGCCTTCTTAGGTTAGGTTAGATGTTCTTTCTTAAAGTATTCTATGGGAAGTTGCTTATTTGATGTGTAAATAATAAAATATTAGCACATCACATAGGCAAAGATGGAATGCATTTGCACAGGTTTAAGTCCGATCTTATTTCCTAGCAGCGAGGTGGTTCACACTAGGCCCGCCTGTACAGAGCGCTTCCGAACGAGTCCTCATAGCCGAAATGATCGTTAGTACGCGTGAACTAAATGGAATCGTTTTTATAATTATTTTTGGTGGGCATGAACCCAATAATAAGTTTTTGCAGGCGTCCACTTAAAATTCACAGATCTAATTCTATTTGATTGATTTTTTACAAGAAAAATAATTATATACAAATATAAAATTGATATTTATCTATACATTTTGCTAAATTAGCAACGTTTGTGAAAATAACGATAAGTACCACCCTAGAGAGTTAAACGATCCACCAGACCGTTTCAATATGACCGATAGAAAATTCAATAACGTATAGTAAAATAACATGATTATTACCACAATATCAATGATGATGAAAATACAGGGCATCCGTTAGCCCAATATGTATTCTTTTGTACGAAGAGTCATGAAGTATTGAAAACTAGATTTAAAATCTTTTACTGTTTATGAATTTACCCCAACGCTAAACTAAAACTAATTACAAAGACCGGATGTAACTTGTGAAACTAGAGGGAGGCCGTGTGCGCTCGAGTCGATTGCTATTGTAGGTAAGCTGCGATTGTAAATAGAAGACAGCATCCATAGTAAGCCAAGAATGTGGTCTACCACTTTTCGATTTGTATATCAAGGTCCAAACGTGGTAGACCACTTTCTTAGTCGACTGTACAAATAGCGGTAGGTATCTACACCTAACTGACCATTTTGTGGTAATAAGTAATCAGTTAACTGGGTTGTTGGTACACAAGTAAACTTCAAGATCTTCCTCGCTGGCAATTAACTCGAGCGCACACTGTTATCCCAAACAAAAAAAATGGAATCCACACCGATTATGCGATATTGCAGAAGTTGAAACAATTTTTGGCAATTTTGTACTCGGTGATAATTTGCAGAGGTGTTCTTTATACCGGCGCGTGGCAGCCGGAGCTCGGTGCGACTAGATGGCGCCAGCTGTCGCCGGCATGTCGCCAGCGTGTCGCTGTCATGTCGCCGGCATGTCGCCCGGTGTCGGCGTCATTCGCGGCGCGGGCACTCGTCACGTTCACAGAAACAACAGTCGCCTTACTACATGTATCAACAAAATGTTCTACGATTGTTTACGTTACAAAGTTATGACGTCACGGGGGGCTGAGGCCGCCCAGCGCTCGCGCCGCCCACTCGAAACCTGGAACAAACGGTACAACTTAACTTTCGACCCTTTTCAGTTCCGACACTGGCTCTCTGAGTTATCAAATATACCTAAATGAACGTATTGACACTTAAGGAAGTGGCATTTTGTGTAAAAGTTTAAATATTCGCTGTCAGAGTATTGTTTCGTTTACGTACGTGACCCATATCGACATGTCAGGTTTCGGCACGATAGAGAGGTGTCTATGTTAAACTTAATCATTGACTTTGACTAATCTGACCTATCATTTGACTTACTACTTAACTTTAATAACCAATATTGTTGTCACCTCGGATCATCAGTGCGAGTCGCATTGCACACGCGATGAATAAGAAGGACTACACCATCGCCCTTCTACTGAAGATGCCCTAGTCTGGCACGAGGGTCTGCCCTGCAAGATGTCCATAATAGGCACATGGCACTGACCTCTCTTCTAAGTCGGACACTCTTGAGTAGTCTGGGCAGGCGTGTTACTTGCAAGTTATAAATCACTATTGGACCAATGTACGAAAGACCACTCACCTAGACCCTCGTGTTGCGGGGCACGCGGCGTGCGTTGCGTGGCGAGCGGCGTCCCCGCCGCGCGCGCTCGCACACGCCGCTGTCTCCGCTCCCGCTGCGGCCCGACAGGAGCGACTCGCTGTCGCTCTGGTTGGACGTGTAACCAATCACGTCCACTTCATCTGGAATGAGAATAAATGTTTTATTAAACAGTGGCATTAACTTATTAGATTAAAATATTAGGGATAAAGAGAAGGAGGATTTGTAAGGTTTCATAGTCCATTTTCAGTAACGACTGGCCCTCCCTAATGGTGGCGGGTCACGGTTTTGGACTTTTGGACACCGACAATAAGGTAGTCATGAAGCAGTTCCAATTTTTTCCTGCGACCACTTTAAGGGTTTTGAATTGGTACTGCAATGCAATAGCAATATTGCCGTAAGTTTGCTTCGGTATTGTTTATCTTCAAAAAGTGTGGTCGCCGCAGCTCGATTATTTTGGATCTCCATGAATTCCAGTGAAAAATAAGCGGTAGTTACCAAGTTTTTGGTACCCAACTAATTACGTGTTCGATGCAATATTATCGTAGAAACAAAATCGGTCAGCACGGCTATCACAAGACCGCGCGCGAGCTCTCTCGATTTTTCTCGCACTATACGTGTCTTAAGTTTTCTAATAAGAGAGAGAGGTATAGTGCGAGAAAAACCAAGAGAGAACTCGCGCGCCGTCTTGTGATAGCCGTGCTGAGGTAGGTAAAAATGCTAATCTGTAGGTAGGTATAGGTAACGCATTACAAAGGTTTGTAGGCTAAACCTATCATTGCAAAAACATAGAATACACGAGTCACATATTTATATACGGAGAATATATAACAGAAGACAGATCCACGCGTGGATTTAAAACGTGATCCATTCGATTGGCAATCGTCACGTGACGGCGGCATGACGCGCGTCACAAACGACACATTACCGATGGATACGAGATTGATACCTGCACCGTGCTCCTTTCCGTTTTGGATTACAAAATGGCGGAACTAGTGTTGGAATTTAGAGCTCGGCCGTTAACCTCGAGCCACCAACCATACAAGAAAAAAATACAATGAACCAACTGTAATAGGAAATAGAGTAGAGATTGTTTTGTTTAAAGCCCTAGTTCCTTTTGTTTATGTATTTTGAACGTAACTTGTATACTTAGGTATGTCATTTGTAACTGGTTCCCCGCGAAACAGGCGAAGCCTAGTGCGGATACTTCTGGAAATTATTGTAAGAAAATATGCCAAATAAAG
The DNA here is from genome assembly GCA_947578815.1 of Epinotia ramella. Taxonomy (NCBI): domain Eukaryota; kingdom Metazoa; phylum Arthropoda; class Insecta; order Lepidoptera; family Tortricidae; genus Epinotia; species Epinotia ramella. Next base: position 23,944,008 of record OX388212.1, read on the forward strand.
TTTTTTTTTATCGAACGATACAAAACAAATTCAAGTCTATTCCAGTTTAGAATGATATGATGCCCTTTAATTAGCCTTTGGGCGGCTAGAGGTTAAACTCAAAATGTTACCTAACGCGAGTCGTCTCAGTAGGTAATGCATAACGCGAGTCTTAGCTGTAACGGCTCGAGTCTTCAAGGCTTGGCCGAGCTCTAAATCACAGCACTAGACGGAACAGTTCGGTTAGAAACGCTTTACGAGTAGATTGATGATATTTAGGACACATTTTAATAGATACGTTCTAGGTGCAGTTATGAATGTTGTTAGCAATTACAGAAACCCAATCTTCAGGTTTCTTGAACTCTATTTCGGAACGGTTTACTGACGCATAATAATAATAATATTCTTTACTTCACCACAAATATATTAGACTATAAAACATAGATTGGAACGTATCACTCTCATACGACCGCTTTAGCCTAGTTGGTGGTGACCCTGCGTACGAAGCAAGAGGTCCTGGGTTCGAATCCCGGTAAGGGCATTTATTTGTGTGATGAGCACGAATATTTGTTCCTGAGTCATGGATGTTTTCTACGTATTTAAGTATTTATTTATCTATATGAGTATGTTTATCGTCGTCTAGTACCCATAGTACAAGCTTTGCTTAGTTTGGGACTAGGTCGATTCTATTTGTGTAAGATTGTCCCCTAATATATATATATATAATATATATATATATATATATACATATATATATATATATAAGTATATAAATATATGTATATACTAGCTGTTGCCCGCGACTTCGTCCGCGTAGAACTTGTTACCGTCTTAGAAAAATGATTGTAGGCGGAACCTTAATTATCGCCGACCTCAAATTATGTGTCCGAAAAATTTCATCTAAATCCGTTCAGGGATTAAGCGTAAAAGGCAACAGTGCGATGGGTTCATTAGTTTAAATTTAAATGAATAACTCCGTTTTTACAATTATTAATATCTCCACAGACGTTTCTGCTTCAATTGTATAATTTTTCATAATGTATTAAAGAAAGCTACATTACTGGAAGTTTTTGCCTATCTCCGTCCAGCAGTTTTACCGGGCGACCTAGGTATAGTTTTGAAAGCAAACTTATCTAATGCTAAAAGACGTAGAACTTTCCATCTCCATCCGCCGTCCCCATTTGACGGTGTTAGAGAATAAATTATTAGATCATCCAAAACGAACTTTGTAAATTAACAAAATAATCCGCAGGTTAAATGAAACATTACCTTCTTTTCGGTTCTGGGAGCATCGCAGTTCTAACTTAACCTAACCTACTTTTCTGCTAGCAGTCGAATTATCCTACTAATATTATAAATGCGAGAGTTTGGATGTTTAGATGTTTCTTACTCAATCACGCTTAAACGGCTCAACCAATTTGGATGAAATTATGCATGAAGATAAATTATAGCCTGGATTAAAATATAGGATAGTTTTTATTCCGGGTCCACGCAGACGAAGTTTCGGGCGGAAGCTATTATAGCGATACCATAGTTCACAATCGTACTAATTACGGGGAAAAAAGTGGTGTAATTAGTACGATAGTGCTCAAATCATAAAGTTACAATTTCAGTGACAAAAAAAATGTAATTAGTACGACTGTGAACTAGGGTATCGATAGTATGTATGACCTAAGAATTCCCTCACATCAAAATTTACTTGTTCCTCATACATACTTCCAAACCTTTCTAACCTCCTTAGAGGATGAATTTTAAGAAACGCTGTAATTACTTTCCTACGGCCGTATTCATATAAACGACCTATATCTAATCCTGTTTTAACTAAAATGGCGTTAAAATTCGTTTGTCCTTATCTGTCACTTTGACATTTGTGTTCGTAAGAAAGGGACAAATCACATTTTATTTAGCAGAGGCATTTTAAGTTTTATGGATAAAGGGGCTAGTCTTTAACCGAAGTTGCAGATCCCTTACTTTAAAATTGTCTTGTTCTCCGTACAAACAGCCAACTACTTCTAGCCCATTAAGGGGATGAACCTTTTTAACTCCTTATGGAATCAATTTCAAACAGTCTAAAACAGAAGTTACAAACCTCTTACTTTAAAAATGTCTTGCTCTCCATACAAACTTTGATCCCCCTTCAACCCCTACGGGGGATGAATTTCAAAAAACTCTGAAATCAGTTTTGTAGTCTTTTAACATCCAGGCTAAGATCGAAGTTACAAATCTCTTACTACAACATTTTCTTGGTCTCCATATAAACCTTGAATCCCGCTTTAACCCCCTCCGCCCTTTTCCAAAATGCTGAGAGAACTTTTTTGTCTTCTGATTGTTTTTTATTTTGTTGCTTTTTGTTTTGGATCTTTAAACAACGTTTTAAGTCTCAAACTCAAAAAAGAGTGTTTCTCATCCAAACCCTGCACCCCATTTTAACCCCCTTTGGGCTAGACGTTTCTAAAACACTGAAAGTACTCGTTTATATTTTAATTAGTAATCTTTCTACAAATTTGTTTCTCTAGCTCAAAAACAAAGTTATTCCATACAAACTATTCCTCCCGTTTTAACCCTTAAAGTTCTTTTTTTGTATTCAAATTAGTAATCTGTCTACAAAGTTTTAAGTTTCTAGCTCAAAAGGAAAAGTTTCCCTCATACAAACTTTGCATCCCTATTTAACCCCCTTAGGGGTAGAATTTTCTAAAACTAACGGTTTTTTTTGTATTCTAATAAGTAATCTTTCTACAAAGTTTCATGTTTCTAGCTCAAAAAATAAAGTTCCCTCCATACAAACTTTGCACCCCTATTTAACCCCCTTAAAGGTGGAATTTTCTAAAACGCAGAAAGCACTTTGTTTCTATTCTAATAAGTTATCTTTCTATAAAGTTTCAAGTCTCTAGTTCAAAAAATAATGTTTCCCCCATACAAACATTGCACCCCTATTTAACCCTTTTAGGAGTGGAATTTTATAAAACGCTGAAAGTACTTTTTTTGTATCTTAATAAGTAATCTACCTACAAAGTTTCATGTTTCTAGCTCAAAAAATAAAGTTCCCTCCATAAAAACTTTGCACCCCTATTTAACCCCCTTAAAGGTGGAATTTTCTAAAACGCAGAAAGCACTTTGTTTCTATTTTAATAAGTTATCTTTCTATAAAGTTTCAAGTCTAGTTCAAAAAATAATGTTTCTCCCATACAAACTTTGCACCCCCATTTAACCCCCTTAGGGATGGAATTTCCTAAAATCCCGTCTTATCCCTTGCCTACGTCATAAAAGGAAGTTCTGGTGTAAATTTCAAGTTTCTAGCCCCAGTAGTTTCGGCTGTACGGTGATGAATCAGTCAGGAAGTCTTCTTTTATATATATAGATATATGATGTATATATACCGGGTGGAAAAATCGAATGCAACATGGATGGCAACTTTCGAGTCCCGACTGAGGCAAGCGATTTTTCATAAATCCTTAAATGCAGAATTTATTGTTTTTAAAAACAAAGGAATGTTTCCTTTACACATAATGTGCTATTTACAATATTTAAGGTAGTTGCCATCCACGTTGCATTCGATTTTTCCACCCTGTATATATACATCTGACTACGTGATTGACTCGCAAGCGAGAATGCACCCTCCGTTACAATTCCAATGTAATTTCAATACTTGTGAACTCGCTCTTGGCCAGGGAGACACAGTAAAAATTACATAGACAAAATTTTAATTCAAACAGAACCTTTACAAAAACAATCACGAATCGAATAAAAATACTTTCGACCTAAATCAGAATTAGCTCGAGTTTTTCCAAGGCTAATGCTGGATTTAAACCAATAAGGGCTGAGTAACAAAGTGCTTTCGGGCCCGGCAACCGTGGTTTGGAACCTCGTCCGGAGATGCGCTAAGTGAAGGTCGCTTGACCTATTTCCAATGGAAGTTGGGGATGTTTTAAGCACTGTCGTTATTTACAAATAATTTATGATTCGCTTTATTTAGGAATAGGCACGTTTTATCTTGAGTTACACATAATCCTTATGAATCATCATCCTCGTAGGGTTTTCTCATTAATAGGTACTCTAATGAAGCCCGGGGCTCGCTTTGGCCGGGGATCTCTACATTAAGGTTTGGCGTAGGCACTAGTTTTATGAAGCGACTGCCACCTTCCTTCCCAGAGGGAAAACATGACTGTCTAACTAGGTAGTATTTCAAGCGTTTCACCAGTTCTCAGCAAACTGAATGCGGCTGAAACGCCAGTAGAATTATCCGTATTACACGTTGAAATCTAATGGAAACCAGCTAAGTTCCCTTCATGTTTGTTGATTCTGTTTTGCATTAATAGATGTATATTATTTTAGCCGACTTCAAAAAAGGAGTCTCAATTCATCGGTATCTTATTTTTATGTACGTTTCCCGATTGGGTACGTATCAGGATGTCTAAAATAAAATAAAAATAGGTTAAATAACCTAGGTTAAATATCTAAATACCTAATGGTTTTAAATACCTAAGCAAATAACACCTACCTACGAATTACCTAAGTTTAAAATACCGATTGGACTAAATATCTAATGTTTAAAATACCGATTGGACTAAATACCTAATGTTTAAAATAAAAATAGCTATTACACCTAAGTTTGATACACCAACATTTGAAATACCAAATGGTCAAAATACCAAAAATGATGCACTTGCGAGGTAGTTGTATGAAGTAGTAGATCAGGTTCCGCGAGCGTAAATGAGAGCTCATATTGTTAGTTTTTCCGCTCTTTTATAAAAAAAGCAACCTCGAAGAACCTGAACCCCTGAACCTGTTCCCTACTGTACGATACACCACTATCTTGGCATTGGTTGATCTCAGAGAAAAGTTTATTTAATGCCCACCCTTTGAACAGGGACTTAGTGGCAAAACCGACTCAGATCGCGGATAGGTTAGAAGACGGAATTAAAACTTACTACTAATGTAATGACAATTAGGCAATTTACTACTAAGAAAAACATAGGCTCAAATCACAAAAATCTCAATATTTTGAATAAAGTGAAAAAATCGTTAGGTACTTACGAGTATTTAGATTTTAGTGATATCGAACGCAGGTTAGTTTTACATTAGCTTTTTTTTTAATTTTAGACATTCTGATACGTACCCTTTCCGATTACCTATGTACTCGAAGAAAACAAAAAAGAGTTTTGCAAATCGGTGATCAGGCGCACTGATTTGGAAATAGTACATTTCGATGCTAGTGTGGAAAGTATGTCATTACGTCACGAGTACCGAGATAGCAAGACTCGGGACGAGTGAAGAATGACATTTTCGCACGTGTATCGAACGACGTTTATTAATACAGTTGCGAAAAAATAATAAAAACAACAAGTAAGGACTTCGAAACTTTTATATTATTAGTTCTGTAACATCATTGTAATACAGTTGAAAAATAATAAAGTTGGTCAAAAAACCTTTTTTTTTTATTTTATTGACTTAATAATGATTTGTACAATTATTGAGTGGGAAAAGTAAAAAGCACTAGTTCGCGAAAACCAACTTTCCGCACGCTAAACAGCTACGTAGGATGATCTGATGATCGGGTCCTGGAGACCTGTGGAAATGTTCATGTACGTGGCTTGGCGGAGTACTGAAGTGACGTCGGTTAAAACTTTATTTTTAAAGTAAATAAACAATTTTCGGACTAATTTCAAAAGCCTCCAAAATCCGGCGCAATAATTACGCGCAGTATCGTGTGCCAATGAATGCATGTAATCGGGGACCAATCGGATAGTATTTTCGTTCTGCGATCGTAAACGTATGATCCGCCTAATGCTAAATGGGCACCTTAGTCCATGAGCGCTTTAAACTCTAGTGTAAACAAATCATATGAATGTTGTCAAAATGTTGTTTAGGAAGGAAGGGGATAGGAGAAAAGGGAAGGGTTATATTTTTGCAATAAATAATAAGGGACCATTTACACAAATGGAACTAACCGCATCGTTAGCCTCAATAAGGCTTGTGTTATGGGTACTAGACAACATCCAAGACTCGGAAACAAATATTCATGCTCATCACACAAATATTTGCCCTTACCGGGATTCAAACCCAGGACCTTTGACCGCATTGTTTGCAAAACTACATAAAACGAAATAAGACACCAAATTTTGACGATTTGGCAGTGGACGCTGTGAATCTTATACAAATATTTGGAACATAAAACTGTAAACTACAGAGTGGCTGGTCAGGACTGCACAGCGCGCCAATATCCTGCAATCTATGTTAAATGGGGATCGACACGTAGGGTTGTCAACCGACGCAAAACGTATATTATGTAATAATTCTTTCCTTCTTTCTTTTATGCAATACTAGCGACCCGCCCCGGCTTCGCACGGGTAGGTACTATATAATACATATAAACCTTCCTTTTGAATTACTGTATCTATTTAAAAAAACCGCATCTTAATCCGTTGCGTAGTTTTAAAGATACATAGGGACAGACAGCGGGAAGCGACTTTGTTTTATAGTAGTGATTTTATTAGTCTAACTATTTAAGTTAATTACGAATGCGAATTCCCTTGCAGCTAGCTATTTTTTTTGGATCTCGTGATGTATGTGCGGGGTGAAAAACAGCGATGTACGGCCGTACAGTCAGCGTCATATAGTCAGTAGCAGCCAGAGTAGCCAAATATTTCGTAACACACCCTTATTCATACAGTAATAAAGACGTGTACCGAAATTAATATTTAGCTACCTTGGCTGCTACTAACTATATGACGCTGACTGTACAGGCAAGCAGCAAACGCTGACGCCGCTAACATATTGTGGCACTGTATTTTTTTCTGTTTTGCGTCGTTGTTTATAAATACCTACATTAATTTTCATGTCCCATTTTGTGTTTTTTTTTTCGACAATTAATCTGTTTATTATATGAAGAATTTAAAAATGAATGGGGCTGGGGCCTTGCGCAACTCGTTTGAATCAAATGATATGTGTATAAGTAAGCTTAATTAAACTCGAAGCCGCGTGGCGTGAGCGAGACGCACTGATAATCAGATGGCATTTGAATGTCTTATGTCTTCATTAATATTAGAAAGAGGTAGTTTGTGAGTGTAGCTTTGTAAGTTTGTATGCAGGTGGTAAGAGAGGCAGATAGTGATAATGAACATACTAATACAATCACCGCCATTTATAAACAAGAATTGATTCGTTATCACATCATTGAATGGCCTATGTGGGGCATTTTTAAAAACTCGTGTACCCAATTAGCGTGAGTTGTTAAATAAAAATTAACTCAGTGTCAGTTTTGTGACGACAATTAAGTACACAGTTTGTATAAAAATTAACTTTTTCTTTTTAATTTATAAATGCTATGCATACGAGTATACACGTTATTTACATGTGAAGCAAGTTCAATTTCACATAATTGGAATGCTTAATTTTCGTCACATAACTGACAGAGTTAATTTTTATTTAACAACTCACGCTAATTGGGTACACGAATTTTTAAAAATGCCCTGTGTTTGTTGCGGATTATACAGGCAGTGAGGAAAACGACGTTTTTCATGGCTGTACAAGCTAATGCTGTCTTTGACAAGGGGTAGGCAACGCATGTGACACCCCTGGAGTCTGGAATTGCAAGCGTCCATAGACTGTAGCCTAGCCAAAAAAAAAGAACACGAAATTGTAGCCTTAAGCAAGTTTGCCATTGACGTGGAATTAAAAAAAGCCCGGTTGCACAACGTACCTAAAAGATAAATTGCAACATCCCCTTAGAGGCAGCCCTAGCGAAACCCTCGTTCGTTTCCGGACGACGGTTAAAAGTTGCCGGAAAGTGAAATGATGCAAAAGGCCGGAATGCCGCTGCGTTTCAGGGGACTGCTGCTGAATATTTTGAATAAAATAGTGTAGCGTAGTGTTCAAAACTAATATGAACCTCGAACTCAACGTCCAACTGTTTCAAACTTATATTATTTGCACACATAATTTAATATCACAAGTAATAAAAGGAACCCTTAAGGGAAAATTACAATCAATTTTAATAATTCATTCACACTTTCAGAGCTAGGAACACGCTCGACGCTGCGCTTGTGGCTTGTGGGCGGTTTCCTCTACATACGGAGTTCCCTATGTAATAGGCTACGAGCGTAAACGCTACGAAATTGGCACTGCATCAGGGATTTATGCCACATTGAGAGTGTTTCGAAAATGAAAACGAACAAATGTATTTTTATTTGAAATAAAGAAACGGAGATCCCGGCACAATTTGAATTTATAAAGGATTATTAATGATAAAAAAAAAGTTACTTTAGATACGATTTTCATGATTTTTTGCTGTAATGAAAAAAGCTTCTGTTATATACATTTTGCATCTACTGCTTTTTCGCAGTCCTTCATTTATAAACAATGGAAATCTTTTCTACGAACTAGGTGTAATTCAATTGTATGTCAATGTGATAAAGAATTAGACAGGGAAATGCTTTTGTAACTGTAATGAGTAGAAAAAACTAAATTAGTGTTTCTTGTGGTGAATTGTTAACGGTATGTGCACGTCAATTATGTTTTTATTAAGTTCCGAAAATACGCCGTTTATGCGGATTATAAAAAATAACCTAAAATTTGGTTTTATAGTGCTCAGCTATGTCCATACGAAGGCCGAATCTAAATCCCTGCATAACCCGTGCACTCTACAGAAAAATGCACGCAATTCCGTGCTCCAGTTCCCAATTCGCAACATCAGCTTGTGTAGAATGGCACGTTCCCGTCGCACCGAATCGAATGCAGCGACACAACTCAAAGAAAGTGTGCGAACGCATTAAATTCCCGAAGTGGCGCGCCTTGCGGAAAACATTTCAATAAATACGGCGAGCAAAATGGGGCCGAGAGCTTCGACAATTTTGAAATAGATTGGTGTAGAAAAGTGTTATTAGAAACTTCCTTGTCTCACTTTGTAAATAAATAAAATTATAAGTATTTTGGGACAGTTTTTGACGGATCGATATGTCGATCTGTCTAAGACTGTAGACCGTTTTGATGAGGTATGCCTCATTCCATATAACATTAGAATTTAAACGGACAAACTCGTCTACGTTTCTTTGTTTTAATAGCGGATATCGTACGTTTCCTTATAAGGGAAATATTGTTCTAGTTTTACACATTTCGATTATTAAGTACTTTTCAAATATATCAATAGTAATGTCTTGGCATTTCAAAATCGTTTTCCTCGAAATCGCATGACGTTTATCGCACGATTTTTCCAATCTTATCTGGAATAGTCCCAAACTAAGCAAAGCTTGTACGGTCAATGTCTAAGATGTTTATTGGCACCAGATTATTTTGTAATAAGGCGATAATCACAGAGGTGTGCGCAGTTAAAACAACGTTATTATACAATGGATCAAGGGGCATAGTGGCTCAAGAGGAACCGATGCAGCGGATGAACTGGCCAGGAACTGAAAGGCTCAGAAACAACGGAATACGGACCGGAGCCAATCTAACACCTGCCACAAAGCTACGTATACAATCAACTGGATCAATACACCAAAGACCTACACCAAAGCTACTGGGAGACCAAAGAGATTTTATCGAAACGCGACCACAAACTCACAACCGCACCGTACTACTGAAGACACATATGTAGAAACCAACTACGCAAGATAGTAGGAATAATAACAGGACACACCACCTTGAACAGACACCTCTACAACATAGGTATCACAGACAGCCCCACGTGCAGAGCGTGCGTGGAGGCGGAAGAAACGACTAAACATATTCTACTGGACTGCAAGCAGGTAGAAAGAAGTATACAGGAAAAAGCACCTAAGGGACGCAGTCAGCAACACCAAGGCACTCACCAACTTTCTAGAGGAGCTGGGGTGGGTAGAGCAGCGCAACTCCACCGTTTTAACGCAAAATAGGCACACTGGATGTCGATTTGCAGAAAATGCCCAGTACAACTAACTAACTAAGGCGATAATCGTTGGCATCTCTTTCACGCCGACTGTACTATACGAAGGCTGAGGAGATTGTAGAGTAAGTAAGAGTGATATTCGTTCTAAAGGTCGCGCGGTTGAAGTCTCGCCTTAATGTGAATTTCAATTCCTTTGTGGTGCCCACAGAACATCTAGCGACCTTAACAAAGGAAGAATTTTAACCGAACGGAGTCAAGTTCCGTCGTTTTCAAGATGTGCTACATTTCTTTACCCTTACCCTTCTTGGGTCATTGTCAGATTTAGGTGCGCGTCTTTTCGGTGGACATTGCCAAAGTTAAGGGCTTTAAAGCCTAATTTTTGCTTGAACTATGAATCCGCATAAACGGCGTCGCCTCTTCTATAATTCTATGCGATAAAAACATATTATATATAAACATAAGCCCTTAACTATTGCCCACTGAAAAGACGATTTTTGTTTTACTGACTGACAATGACCCTATTAAGCTTACAAATGATGTTGTGGGCGATGGGCTACCAAACTATCACTGCAATATCACATTCTCTCCATCTTTGAACGTAAAATTGCCAGAAGTACACAACACAAACAGAACAACAAAGAACTTTAAATAATACTTAACTTGAAATTTTAATACGACGACCGCTTTAGCCTAGTTGGTAGTGACCCTGCCTACGAAGCTAGAGGTCCCGGGTTCGAATCCCGGTAAGGGCATTTATTTGTGTGATGAGCACGAATATTTGTTCCTGAGTCAGGGATGTTTTCTATGTATTTAAGTATTTATTTATCTATATAAGTATGTTTATCGTCGTCTAGTACCCATAGTACAAGCTTTGGTTAGTTTGGACTAGGTCGATCTGTGTAAGATTGTCCCATCCCCCAATATTTAAAAAAGAAAAAAACATTTTCATGTGCCCTTGGGAATACAAGCGCGAATGTATGTATAAATTTATGTCTAGAATTACGAATCTTGTTTCAGCCTGTTTAAGCCTTAGGTAAGTCAATGACCCCCCGGGCACTGACCCTCGCTAAGGATCCAATTCGTTCGCGGAATTGAATCACGCCGCGTCAAATGTCTTATGAGATCCTAATTTTAGGCAAAATAGGTTTCTGTCGCCCCTCGCCCGTAGAAATAGGATGCCGGCTGAGGGGGACCATGAGAAACGATTTAATGGGAATTTTACAAATCCGGATAATTTATTTTCAAAAACTCGTAACAAAGTCCTCATTGGAGCGTTTGAAGTGAATGTTTAAGATCATTACTTAATTCCTCGTATGTTCAGGTTCGGGTCCAATCTCAAGGTCAATTTGATTGGATAATACTCCAGGAAAAATACGGTTTAGAAAAACATTAATTTCCAATCGCGTTTTTTTTGTTAATTTCATTTTAAAATGTTATTCTAAGATGCTTTATTCAAGAATCCGACAAACTTTCGTCCCGGAAGTAATTATGTATGATTTATCTTGAATATTATAGAGCAAATGTAAATGAACCAAAATAAAGAGAACAATATTTATTAATATTTTTCCTGACTTTTCACAAGCTAATTTATCATTTTTTCGATGAGTGAAATTTTGTCGGATTCTGTCGCTAGTTACCCCATTTAATTGATAATCCGTTACATAGAAAAAATAAGCTATTATAAATTATTTCCAAAATTTTCATTTTTTCCATACAAGTTGTCAGTTCATTGACTGGACTATAATTTTGACATCCGCCCACGAGGGGTTAATACTCTTTGAATACCGACATTAGACCACCACACTGGAGGTAATCGACGCCAAAGATGCAATTTCCGCCTTCATCAAAGGCCATTCATTCTATTGGGGACTATAAAAACAGTGTTAAGTTGAGAGACAACGTCTTTTATATACAAGCCGATACGGGAACGGTACGCACGACCGCAAGTAAAATAAGGTGTTACTCGAGGCAAAATACGGTTTTAAAAAACATTAATTTATAATAGCGTTTTTTTTTGTTGATTTCATTTTAAAATGTTATTCTAAGATGCTGTATTCAAGGATCCGAAAAACTTTCCACCCGGAAGTAATTATGTAGATTTAAATGAAGAATGCATTGTCTTTTTTTGTATGATTTAACTTGAATAATATACAGCAAATGTAAATGAACCAAAATAAAGACAAAAATATTTATTAATATTTTTTCTGGCTTTTTAGAAGCTAGTTAATTTATCATTTTTCTGATGTCTGAAATTTTGTCGGATTCTGTCGCTGGGTAACTATTTAATTGATAATATATCCGTTACACAGAAAAGATAAGCTATTATAAATTATTTCCAAAATTGATTTTTTTTCCATACAAGTTGTCAGTTCATTGACTGGACTATGTATCCTTGCTTTCCAGCTAGCCTAGTAATTTAGTTCACCATGACCAAATTTGTTCAGCTGTCGATAGATCTTAATTTTAATTCAATCAATTGCATTTCCCCAAAGATCCCGGTTTAAAGGACGAATCCGGAGCCCCCGGGCGGCCGCTTTCCCTACATCCGGGCAAAATGATGGACCTACTACTCAATTACCCGGGCGCCCTTAAAAAGGACTACATTCCTTAAAAAGAGCGTATTACAGCAGTATTTAGCGTCGCTTAGGACGTTTTTAATAAGGTGTGTACGCTTCGATTATCCCTTCGAAAACTCGAAATATCGAAGAGGAATCTTTTTAGTATTCCGCAACGAGAATGCGTGAAACGGAACGCTTATCGCAGATACGATCCAGTAGCAAGTATGGTCCTGCCAAGTCATGGTTTGCTTTTACTGTAGTAACTTTTTTTAATGCTGCAGTTTCAGCTCCAGGCAGTCGGCTGTTATTTTTTTGCATCACAGTCTTCGAATACTTGACGAAAGGTTCCAATGAAGCCAAGCATGATGGGTTTATCTTGTGTAGATTAGGAGTAGCTATAACCACCTACCGTTTCCATCATCAGACCAGCTCGGTGCTCCCATAATATTGCTTTGTCACCGAACTTACAAAAGTACCTATGCGGAATTTCAGCTCAATCAGATACCGGCAAGTGGCTAAAAATGGTTTGCAAATTTCGAAGGTTGTAACCTTAACTAGCTGCCAGCGCGGCTTCGCCCGCGAATTACAAGGAACGAAAGTGGAGCCAGGTGATGAAATATAGCCAAGTCCATTTCGAAGGTTCATTTTATAAATTGGTGAAAGAATTTTTGAAATGGGATGCTTAGTTCCGGAGATAACCCCCTACATCCATACTAATATTATAAATGCGAAAGTGTGTGTTTGTTTGTCCGTCTTTCACGGCAAAACGGAGCGACGAATTGACGTGATTTTTCAAGTGGATATAGTTGAAGGGGTGGAGAGTAACATAGGATAGTTTTTATCAACGTAATCATCCCCTAAGGGGGTGAAATGGGGGGGGGGTAAGCGGTACATTATGTATGTGTAACTAAATCGTTACTTATTATTTACCCCAAAATCCATACTTCCATAATATCCATATCCATACTAATGTGTGCCTGTGTGTCTGTCTGTCTGTTACCTCTTCACGCTTAAACCGCTGAACCGATTTGGATGAAATTTAGTCCTGGGAAAGGATATAGGATAGTTTTTATCCCGGAAATCATCCCCCAAGGGGATGAAGTGGGGGGTGAAAGTTTGTTTGGAGCTGCGATATAAACGAGTTCCACGCGGACGGAGTCGCGGGCAGAAGCTAGTATAAACATAAAGTTACAATCCCAAAGACTTAACAATATTAGAATTAAGGATAGATTAGTATTTATATATAATATTAGAGTTAAAACTAATTATACGTAAGGGTCTGACTGAACCAGCGTTGCCAATGATACGAGTATAATACAAAAAAGAGGTAGAGACGTTGTCTATATGAAATTCTGTGTTTCAAAATGGGCACCAAATCTGACAGCTGAGAGTTCCATTGACGACGCGACATTGAGGCAAAGGTCATACAATTGGCTGAGTTTTAGTGTGCCACTTTTGGAGTGCTTATAAACTATCTACCTCTTTTGTATATTACATCATTGAGCGTTGCAGTGTAGGTACTCAGTACTCACTACATTCTGCTGAGTTTACCCCCTGTTTTGCATCACACAATGTTAATGCCTCGTACGTTTTAAGTCTAATTTGTACACTGACCTATGTATGTATAAAATGTGATGTTAAATAAAGTTTTTCTATGTCTATATCTACACTAACGAACAGTGTAAGTAAAGCAAAAGCTTGTACAAGCATTTATTCAGGAAACTCCTTTTACATTATTAACCACAAAACTACTAGTGGAACTTGCTTGAACTTGCTTGCCCAGTTTTTTATTCCCAGTTAAACAGTTTTGAAGAGAATCGCTCCCGTATAATAAGCGGGTCATTTACATATATTCTCCTTTTTTTTGCAATATAATTCTAGGTATCCCGTTTCAATATGCTAATTCGGTAAAATAGAGATTACCAGACGGATACCAAGTTGGGATTTAAAAAGAAGTAGTCGATATATACTGGGTTTGCTTTTTGTTCGTATTGCTTGCCCTCATTTGCAGATTAAGAGGCTCCCATACGCCAATGACCTTCGATCTGAAACCCTTAGTTTTCTAATGTTTTTTGTAGCTTATTATATTAACAACAACGGCTTTAAGCAATATAGTATCCCATATTTACTTCAAACTTCATTGTTTTCGAGATATTTGGCATCAAAGTTGAACAATTTTAGGCCAAAAAACTGGTTTTCTGGCCATAACTTTTGTGTTAATTGGTTTAAAATTAAAACCCTCTGCCAGTTTTTAGAGACGTCATAGACGAACCCAAATTTGTAGATTTCGTATATGTTAGATCTTTCACGTCAATAGAGATGCGAAATAAGTGTTTTTTTAGACAATGTTTAAAAAAATCATACAAAATTAAGTATTAATTTGTTTCAAAATCCGGTCTGTCAAAATGGAGATAAAAGATTGAAGAACCGATAGCCGTTTGATTTATGATTCTATCTGTAGTGCAAAAGTAGTAAATACGATTAAAAACTTGTCAAAAATCGATGAAAACCTCGGGTAGGGAATAATCGAAAACTGAACCTTTCATATTCGTACAATACCGTTTATTAATATATCAGAGAATAATATTGAACCTACACGAGTAAGCTATTGGAATGTCGCGATGGGATTATTATAGATATTGCTCTAAAGCTGGCTTTAGATAGTTTAACGTTATATTTCTCTAACTAGAAATCATACACTCGCGGTCAAAGAAACCGGGTCAGTGACGAAAACCTCAATATTTTGTAAACCGTTGGTCGTATCTGCATGAAACTAACTCTGTTTTATAGAGAATTTAATATCCTTCTAAATCCAACCTTCAATGTTCTACGTAGTAACTGGAAAAAGGTTTAATTGAAAAAAAAAACCAATTAGGTACTTATTTGAAATTGCGTTCGTTTTACTTTTGCTTGTTTTTAAGCAATTGTTTTCAATCTGTCAAAGAACTATGATAAAAGGCTGTCATTGTTTTATTTTGTGGTCATTCTTGAATGTCTATCATGCCGCTAACACGAGATGAATGTACTCGTATCATCACTATGTTAGAAGAAGGAAGAAGTCAGAGGTATACAGGAGAAGAACAGGTGTGTCACTTTCTACAGTGCAGCGAGTCCTCCAACGTTACCTACAAACTGGGCAGAACCTTAGAAGACCAGGAACCGGCAAAACAAGATGTACTACAGCTAGAGAAGATCGATTTATTGTTACAACCATGCTCCGAAATCGGCACCTCACAGCAGTTGAAGTGAAAAATCAGCTTTTAGAGACCCGAAGGGACGGCATCAGCGAGCGGACTGTCAGGCGGCGGCTCAAAGAAGCAAATTTGACCCCACATAGGCCGGCCAATGGCCCAAAACTTGAAAGAATACATCGAACAGCAAGACGACTTTATGCCCGCGATCACAGATACTGGGGTGACGAAGATTGGGCAAGAATTTTGTTTTCCGATGAATCCAGATTTATGCTCTATGCAAATGACGGGCGGCAAAGAGTTTACAGACGGCCTGGTGAACGTTTTATTCCAGCATGTTTTGAGGAAAAAGTGGCGTTCGGCGGTGGGTCAGTCATGGTTTGGGCTGGAATCTCTTCAGAGAGTCGCTCGGAGTTAGTTTTAATAGAAAATGGATCATTAACGAGTGCAAGATATGTAGAAGAGATTCTTAATGAGCATGTCGGCCCATACTTAATTAATATGGGTGGAAATTCTATGTTTATGCATGACAACGCCAGGCCACACACAGCTCAAATTGTCAGAGATTATTTTTTGGAGGTTGGTATCAACTGTATGAACTTGCCCTCGAGGAGTCCGGACTTAAATCCGATTGAGCATGTATGGGACGAGCTTGGGAGGCGTGTAAGAGCTCGAAACCCCGCCCCAGCTACACTTAGAGACCTGAAACAGGCGTTAGTGGAAGAATGGGACAATATCCCGCAAGAACGCATAAAGAACTTAATAAACAGCATGCCGAATCGTCTAGAAGCTGTAAGAAGAGCCCGAGGAGGCAATACGAAGTATTAATTTTTATTTTTTGTGTTGTATGTGAAGTACCTACTGCTTATTTTTGTACGTAAAATTGGTTGATTTTTTGTTTCCTATGTAATTTTATTAAACAAAAGAATTACGATTCCACCATTTGATATTATTTAATTCAGTATAAAATTATCTACAATATGCAGTTTAATTCATGTCCCTAGCTTTATTATTTTAGGAGATATTACAGATTTTCGTACTGACCCGGTTTCTTTGACCGCGAGTGTATTAGTCGCGCTTACACACACTTGGCTAACGCGGAGAGTACATGAATCACAATGATTTTAGTATTCCGAACATGGATGGGATTGAAATAAAATTGTTATTGCAAAATGGAGGCCCAGGTAGTTTTGTCATCTAGTAGTGTCTCTATTCTTAGGAAAACATTGGCACCCAATCGGCGCCAACACGATTCCTCATAAAGCGAGTCCACCGTCACCTGCTTCAGGGGCGAGGGGTCCCGATAAATCTCCGATAATTTACCGTTTCTTTGTCTCTGGTCGCCATAAATCTGGGCACATCCCTGGCGGTGACATCACTAGCCCCGCTGGACTCGGCGTTATTTATGTAGCTGTTTCCTAACTGGGGATTAAGTTTTTATTGTTTCATTATAGGCTTGTTTGAGATGGATTGGTTGAGGGCTTTCTGGAGGATCGTTGATCGTACTGTCAAAATGAAATAAATGAGTTCGTCTGAAATTATACAATGAAGACAGTAACAAAATGGAATTTATACTAGTGTTTAAAGAGGTAAAGTTTGAGAGTGTAGCTTTGATAGTTTGTACATATGTAGGGGGTAAACACCGGAACTAGGTACTAGCTGTCATCCGATTCCAAAACCAGTCCCCAGTGTACAGAGTTCCTTCTCATCCATGAGAGGAGGCCTATGCCCAGCAGTAGGACGTAAAAAGGCTGATTATGATGTTGATGATAATGTTGATGATGATGATGATAGAGTGGACATTTGGGATAGACATGGGCTATAATTTATCCCGCGATTTAGCTTGTGTTCTTGCTATAACGCAGGTTGCCCAAAGTAGAAAAGTAGAGACAGGAATTGATACGAAATAACACAATTTTATTCTTGGTTGAGGCTGAGTTATGTACGTACTTAATGCTTCTGGTTACACTTGTCTGCCTATAATTAATTGTTTGAAGGTCTTTGGAGACAATAACATATGGAACTTGCAACTATCCGAGTGGTTTGTTTAACATTCCGTTTGAGCGAAATTTACATAACTAACTAGGTATCTCGTACTATATCAATATCGCCATTTGGTTGAGATTTAATAATTCAGTTCTGTATGAATCAATAAGCCGGCTTAATACTGAACGATGTGAAATACGCACAAATTGAAATCCCACCACCATTTTGAGAGTCAAATTAAATGAGGCGCGAATGAATTGTAGACTCGCCCTTCGAAGTAGAGCGAAAGCAAAATCAATGTAAGAAAAGGACAGTCGACCAAGTTACGAACAGTTAATATTAACTCTTAGAAAAAGTCGGGTTTTCAGCCATATGTCCCGGGGCTGTTTGTTTTCCCTCCGATGCCGAGTGCTTTTATCTCTATTCTATTATGTTTCAACCTTGCAATACAATACATTACTCACTGGACAAACGACATGAGAGCATCAAGTTGAAATTGTAACTGCGAGCTATATGGGAAACCACTTCCTGACAACTACATAATTGAGTGCTGTCTTGTGCTTTTCAGGATTTCTTAAACATTTTTGTTTTAAAGTGGACAGTGTGAACTTTCCATACACACGTTTTTCGGAAAACATTGCAAACATTGATTTGTAAATACAAACACATCTCATCGTTTTGATGATTGTCGCGCGCGATTTCTCCAAAGACATTGACATTGTTAAACTAAGAGTTAAAACACTCGTACCTTATGAATATTAGCGTCCACATAAGTAGGTCTCTATTCCAAAATATTTGAATATTTTGGAATAATATATTGTTGAGGTAGGGCACAGCGAAATGTCATCCCGCTCGAATTTGGAGCAGCCCAATTGGGGAAGTACCTCCGCCTTGCAAAAGACCACAGCCATAATAACACTACTACTTGCTCTGTAGTAGTGTTGTGTTCCTGGAGACGAGCAAGGTCGCCAGAGCTCCCGAGGATGCGTTGTGTTGAGAGCGAGGGAATTTGTTCCTTCAGCTCTCAACACAGCGAATCCTCAAACATATCAAGGGTCGGCAACGACCATGTTACTCCTTTGGAGTAGCATGCGTCTATAGGCTGCGGTGTCTGCTTACCATCAGGCGGGCCGTACGCTTCTTTGCACCGTCGTTGTATATAAAAAAAAAAAAAAAAAAAAGGTTTTACACATATTTAGCGCCCGAATACTGTACTGTGTACTGCATTATTTTCCTTGTCTAAATACACAGTGCTTGTTCATTCGTTTGGACAACAGCAACACACACCGTATATTAAAATTCGTTAAAGCAATTAGGGATCTACTAATTAAAATGAACCATAACCTAAATAAAAGTAGCTTCGTGGTCTAATCCATTGTCAGTCAGTGAAATAAGCCACGTCCAGATTTTAAGCCTGAAGGTCGCGTTTTTAATCCGCCACAGGCGACCTCGAATACGCCAGTGTCAAATTCCAGGCCTAATGAAAATGGCTTCGTGATCTTAACTCATCGGGGACATATCTATATCCAACTGAGAGATGCTATGATCTCCGCCGATGGTAGCAATAAAGAACAACAAAATTGCTATGAATGAATGGATCCTTCGGGTATGCCTCTGTCCAGCGGAGGAAGACTTTCGGTAGAAAGTGGTTGTTGGTGCGATGTAAATTTTAAAACAATTTTGTATGACATTCCGTTACGGACCTTTCGTCTCGCCGCACTCGCAGCGTGATACTTCGCAGCCCATTATAACGAATATAACGTTAATTATGTAATTGCATATTTTAAAAATCTCATAGCATTGTCGTATTTATGTCGGACATAAAAGCATTCGTTCCTCTCACATAATACACACTCACCATTTACGTTGCAGATGTACTTAGTGCATTAAGTTTTCCCATCGTCTTTTGGCGGATAATTTCGCACCTTTTTATGTCTGTATAATCATAAATAGGTACGACCTAACTGTCCCAGCTAGCTCCCTTGTCTGAAGCGTAAATTACAATTACCATTATTATTATTATATTACCATTCTTATTTATTTCACTGTCTCAATTAGCTTTATGAATAACATCAATTTCAAACTCCACACACAAATGGTTTAGTGCGTTCCATGAGTACATGTGCAGAACATTTAAACTACCATTAGGTGACATACTCGTATGACTTTGTCGCACTAGGCCCCCAACAATCCGGTGCGTAACGCAAGTGCGAGTGACAACAGCGACAATTTCGCGCGCAAACCTCGTCACGGGCCAATTTCCTCATCGGCGCGCAATTTGCGCCGTGATGGCCTCCCTGGCTCGGTATTGTGCAGCTATTTAACACGGTTTTCATCGATTTTTGCCAATTTGAAGCTACATTTTACTGAATTTTCATTGAGTTCGAAGCCGATAAAAAGCGAATAACTGTTTTTAGAGGAAACCGCAGCCTATGAGCAGAGCGCGACCTAGCGGGTTCCTGGCACTGATAGAAGTAAGTATTACATCCTATGACATGCATATAGCCTTGTACCCAGTGGTTGCAAAAAAATTTAGAAAACTAATATGGCCAAGTGCGTAAAGTACTTGAGTATTATTTTCTAATACTCCTAACAAACTACTCCAGTAGCCCCCTAGGTACGGAGTTATTAAAAGTATCATGCAATCCAATTTATCTTATTAAAATGTTAAAATAAATAAATTACTTGAAGCATCATTAGGATCTACTGCTTATTGACGTTCGCATAACGTGCAAAATGTACCAACCAACGCAATACACATTCACTTTAAATTAATAAAAATCCCAGAAAAACGCTACTATATTAACACGTCCACGTCAATTTACACACAACCATATCGCGATAGATCGCATCAACTGTCAACCGATCGTGATACCGAGGGTCCCGACCTAATTTAACTTGGATAGTTGGGGTAATTATCACCCCCCGTTCACCCCCCGCTCGCCCCCGTCCATGATAAGAGCAGAACACGCCGCCTTATCGAGGTTTACTGCTCACATAAAGATTAGCTCAGCGGTTGATGTGTTTGGATTTGTGGCGTTTTTGTTTTAAATTATGACGCGAATTCAAATTAGTTTCATACCTGACTTGTGGATATTATGTTCTTAGAATATGATTTATTTCATGTTATTACATGTGTCATGTTTTAACGGGTTAAAATATTCGTATATAAGATGTGTTACATACTGTTAATCAATTTAATTGGTATTTTTATAGTGATTAACAATTACATTCAGCCAATTTGAATGCTGCCTACTCTCTCAAACTCGATGAATGGGTCCACTGTTCGTAAACAGTTTTTGCTAAAACGCGGAAAAACTAGGGTGATAGGTGCAAATGTTATAAAAATTCAATGATTATCAGAACTAAAAAAAAGTGGAGTTCTTTAAGTAAGGCAATGCCTGTAACACCTATGTTTATCATCACCTGCTTTTCGACGAATAAAGTAATGATTATGATTATGATTATACACTCTAATAATTTTGGCGTCGTCCTAGTGCTAATATTAATAACGACATCAATAACGAAGTCCCGAATCGAACCTCATAGAAATTGGACATAGGACATGATGCCATCGTAAGTCATCATGCCAACAAATTGAATTGAAATCCTTTGTTGAAAATGGAATCCTAGAGTGAAACGATGAAACATTTGTAACGTAATCTAGGTACCAGGTTCGCAACCGACTATTATTTAAATATTTAATCTACCGCTTTCCGAATCCCGAAGACCTTGAATAATTTATGCCAGTGCTTTGTATTAATGCAGCTTTATGCCTACATTAAAGGACGAGGGCATTAAAACCATGATTACGTAATGCCCAGTAATGCCGGGAAGTAATTTCGCTCCACTGTCTTGAGCCCTCGAAGAATAATCATAAAATTGCTGTTAAGTCGCTTTGGTTTCAAGTTGAAGCTGAAATTTGAGGTTTTATTTAGCTATTTATGAATACTTACAAATTTTGTTGTGTAATAGAACAATAAGGATATTGACATTCACAGACCAACTTTGGCAAACTTTGTATAACCTATACCTCGTATTCTAGATAACATACCTACCTAAGGGCGGGTTGCACCAAACCGTCTGTAATTTTTCACGCCACTGCTCGGAAATGTGGAAAAAGAGTGTTCGAATTCAGGCTTCAAAGCTGGGGTTAGTTGGACGTCGCACGAACAGGCCATCTATGAGTTCAAACTGTCCAACAATGTTTTTGTAGTCCAGTTTGAACAGCGATTCGAACAATCACAGCTCCCCCGCCCCTGCCCCCACCCCCGCCCGCGGCCGCTCGCGTGTGGAGTGGAGGGCAATGCGCGGTCGGCCCGGCGCGCTGCTGCTGGCGGGTGTTTCATATTGTGATCTTTAATTAGGTACTTCATTTTGACTTATAATTATAATTATTTGCAATTTCCTCGAAGTAGGCGTCCGGCCAAAAGTGCGATAGATGGACTCGTCTCCTTCGAGGTCCTCACCTGCGGCTCGGACCTCGAACACACTCTATTGCCTACTTTCTAGCCTTTACAACAATGTACTATTGTAAGCGGTGTTCGTTAAACTCTGAATGTATGGAAAGTGATAAGTTTGTATGGAATGACAGCTACCGGCGCCATATTTAACGTGACGTAGGTCGGTCTGTAATTGTAAGTTGATGCAACTCGCCCTTAGAAATAATCGGCCTGAGAATATCGATCATTAAGTGCTTTTCAAACAGCAACTACAGTTTATTTTGCGTTTTCAATTGGTTTTCCTTAAAATCGCATGACGATTAACGCACGATGTTTTACAAATCAATATCTGATTCTAATTCTGATTGATAATCAAATCAACAACTTTTTATGAAACGTCAAAAACGCTCGGTTAGTAGGAAAATAGGAACAAGTGATTTTAAATTTTCGTGTAATTAATTCTTCTCCAATATGCTCGGAAATATGCGCCTTACTGTAGCAAAAATAGAACGTGAAGGTCCTCGTTACTGACAAACTTAAAGCAAGACAAATTTAAAAAGTTAAGTTACTCTATACTTTTTACCTTTTAACCATATGTTTTGGCTAAGACAATTTGTCACAACAACTTGCTATAGTTAGACTGGTTAGTAAATCTTTCTAACTCTTCTCTCTCTCTTTCCAACTATTGCAAGTTGGTGTGACAAATTGCGCCTGCTTGTAGTGGGCTTAAAGTTTTCGCTCGTTTTCTTTATTAGACAAAACGCTTACTTTTATACTAAGTGAACGAAGTGACGTTTTTAAAAAAATCTCATCATATCAGCCGAAAGACGTCCACTGCTGCACCAATGTGGATTATGATTTAACTAACTTCTGCCCGCGACTCCGTCCGCGTGGAACTCGTTTATATCGCAGCTCCATACAAACTTTTACCCGCCCATTTCACCCCCTTAGGGGATGATTACGGGGATAAAAACTATCCTATGTTACTCTCCATCCCTTCAACTATCTCCACTTAAAAAATCACGTCAATTCGTCGCTCCGTTTTGCCGTGAAAGACGGACAAACATACAAACACATACACTTTCGCATTTATAATATTAGTATGGATATACATTTCGCATAGAGATTTAAAAATCTGGATCAAAACATACTTTTCATCCCAAAAATGATCTCCCAAAGGGATGAAATTTGGGATGGAAGTTGAAACGGGAGTTCACGCAGGCAAAGTTGCGGGCAAATGCTAGTATTCATATTATCTTAATTATGATATTAGTTTATTATGGATGAGCTGAAAGTTTAGTCAATTACCACAAATTGCTTGTCATTAGTCAAAAACGATATTTCAAAGGCGTTTTCCGTGTCACCCCAAACCTATAGTTATCTAATAATCATTAAAGTTATTAAAAACGCCTCCTATAACGCGAAGTTCATTAAAAAACATCAATTAGGACGGAAGACACTACCTTCCATTAATCATGCAAACTAAAAAATGAATGTATCACAAAAATTTAGCACTTTACCGTCCCTGCTCAAACTAAATTAAACCTTAACTGTATTCATTTAAGCTACCATTTATTTTAGCTTCCAAATTCAAATATGAACTTGTGTCAAAAATTCAGCACGTCCATCGCCCCCAGCCCGAGCTAAATTGAACTTTACATGTTTGTGTTAAGGTTTAGTCTCGGTTGAGAGTGTCAGTGTTAATTAGGCCGGGCGCACACCCCGGCAATCGTATTACGTTAATCGCATGTGCGAGAGCTGACGCGTGACATGCGGTGCATTTGAGGGTGATGCATACATACACGCCCTCGTTCCAAGAAGGGGTAGGCAGAGAACTTTAAACTATTGCAGATATTTAAGACAGTACTGTATTAAATATCTTAAAGAGAAATGAAACTGTAATTTTGACTCCAGTATAACAGAGCAATATGTTTTATTCAAATTCACGTCTAATTTTAGGTTTTAATTATTAAATAGAATAATAAAATATTAAATTATTCGAGTTGAATTAGAAATAAGAGCATTAAACGTTATTTTGAGTTCCTGTGCTGGTGATATACCTACCTACATATTACAAATGTATAAAGTTTGTGAGGTAGGAAAGCTACAAAATTTGTCAGTACTGACTGTGTAGTGTTTGTTGTAACCTCCGGAGGTACTAAACCATTTTCCAAAATTCTTTCACCAGTATATTATTTTAACCCGTGACTTCGCTTGGGTTTGGTGAAATCATGCACGTACTTGCAGGTACAAACAGCTAAGGCATGAGAGAGCATACGCTACCATGATGATACCATCATATTCACAGCCACACACACACACACACACACATCGCAGCGACGCTCGTAGCCGATAACAAGGGAAAAACCGTTTGTAAACAAAAGCGCCTACTACTAGCGGGTTCCTGGCATCAATGCCAGGAACCCGCTAGTAGTAGGCGCTGTAAAGTGTGTAGGTGTGTAGGTGTGTAAAGTGTTAATGTGATTTCAAACCAAGGCCATAGAGCATTTCAGTGATATACCAATAATTTATTTTATCACCAATTGAATCAGATTTTAATTAAATTCTCACACTGCCTCGGGGTTGGAAAAGCACCAAATTAAAACAGGATGGCTACGGATCGTAGCGGATCTCGTAAACGTAGTCGTAGCACGAATGCTTTGCTACGAATTCCACCCGCTCGTAGCACTAATAAATGCAGCGTCGCGTAGCGGCGTAGTGTTGCGGCGTAGTGCTAAGGCGTAGCCGATGCGCGGAGTAATAAAATGTAATTATTGAAGTTGAATAAATCATAAATTAATTCAGATGTTACTGACTATTGTAGATTATCAGAAATAAATTAACTCGTAATGTGAGTAAGTTACCACAACAAAAATGAAATAATTGTTCAACTATACTATATACAAAGTGTATAATTTCATGATTTGTACTGAATAATATGTACGAGTGTTCTATACATGTACGTCGAAGTACATACTCCTTCTTTAACAAATTGTCGAAAAATCTTGTAGCAAAAATCGTTTTTAGAAGCATGACAGGTTAAAGGGTCAATTGATTTTAGTTAACAGAGGCCTAAGAGAACGGGTAATCCGTGCGAAGCCGGGCCGGGCAGCTAGTTTTCAATAATTATACAGATTTTTTATTCCGAATCAGGTTTTTTTTAAATATCGTCAAAGTCTCGCGTTGTTTTAAAGTTGTATAGCACAATGGTACATTCAACTACAAAGATTGAATACGAATTGAATGCGAATGGAATTGTTAGCAGTAGAACAGAGGCGGCCGTCATTAGGGGGTGATTTACGAGGTTTATCGCGCCCTCGCCACCCTTTATTAATTACACCCCCGTATTGTGAGAGCGGGAAAAATCGACACCTATGCTTACACCTTATGTTGTGGAACAACAGTGACCCGCGCTCGGTAATAAATGATGGAAACTGAAGGGCGATAGTTCGTTTAGTTTTACAATATCAGCTGCTTTGTTTGTTTATTGAAAGTTGTGTTAAATTAGTCACTTAGTTAACAAAAAGTCATTCATTAGATACTACTGGGGCACTCCGAAACTAATATGATTGATTTGAGTAATTTTTGTATCAGCTGCTAGCTAGGATTTTTTGGAAGTTGGGTTAGGTCAGGTTTGTCACTTGGTTTACAAATAATTTCATTTATTAAATACTAGCTGGTGGTTATCTATGAAACTACTCATTATTTATTACTTAATAAATTTCGATTACGTATAGTAATATGTGATTCTCAAAAAAATATAGGTACCAAACAAATAAACAGTTATTTTTATCAGTTTTTTTTTTCATTAGTGTATATATAGCGTCGTTCCTTCGGATTGAACATACTTTATATTTTTATCCTTTATTTGCTTGCGTTCTGTGTAAAACGCGGTTCCGCTCCTGTTTCACAACACAGGCGGAGCCGTATGATATAATATAGCCTTTTTACCCTGACGGTACAACATACATCACTACATAGTATAAAACAAAGTCGCTTCCCGCTGTCTGTCCCTATTTATGCTTAGATCTTTAAAACTACGCAAAGGATTTGGATGCGTTTTTTTTTAATGGATAGAATGATTCAAGAGGAAGATTTATACGTATAATATAGTACCCGTGCGAAGCCGGGGCGGGTCGCTATTAGTATATACAACAACATACATAGGCCTACATACCGACGGAAATAAAATCGGTTGAGGTGGTTCAGTAGTTTCGAAGGTTACCCCTACATACAAACATACAAAGCTGCAACCTCAGACTTTTCCTTTTTACAATATTAGTTAGTATACATAGTAAAACCTCTCGAGCACACACAAGTCTGGTCAGCATAAGCATAACGCGACCCAAATAGGCACATATGCTGCTCACCGAGCCGAGCGAGCGAGCGATGCGGAAAAGATTTACAGCTGAATATCCTCGCTTGATTAATGGACGACGGCTTTAATCACAGTTATTTATAAATGAGATGACGGTGGCGGGATGTTTAATATATATAAGATGGCGACTTGGGGGTGTTTCTTAATTCATTGCCAGGAACCCGCCTAGCGGGCGCTGTTACTGAATCATATCCTTACTAATATTATAAATGCGAAAGTGTGTGTGTTTGTATGTTTGTCCTTCTTTCACGTCGCAACGGAGCGTCGTATTGATGTGATTTTTTGTATGGAGATAGTTTAGAAGCTGGAGAGTGACATAGGCTACTTTTTCCAGCGGGAAAACATCGAATTCCCACGGGAAAATTCAATATGTTACATTTTCCTATAACCACGCGGGCGAAGCCGCGGGCATCAGCTAGTAGATAAATAAATATTAGGGGACAACCTTACACAAATTGAACTAGCCCCATGGTAAGCAATAAGGCTTGTGTTTATGGGTACTAGACGACGATTTATTTGAGATAAATACTTAAATACAGAAACAAAATATTCATGTTCATCACACAAATAATTGCCCTTGCCGGGGTTCGAATGCAGGACCATCAGCTTTGTGGGCAGCGTCACTATCCACTAGGCTTACTGGTCGTCAAAACAGAATTGAACATTAATTCGTGACACACAAGCAGACTGTAAACACAAAAGAAAAAGTCAATCTGTCACGAAACGGGCCCAACTCAGTATGATGCGATTGCAGCCAGCGCTTTCCGCTACCGAGCGGGAAAACCACTGCATTGACCAATACCCTGGGAGGCGATACATATTCGGCAAACTCAATACGGCAATATATTAAACTTTTGTTGCACTTTATCCTATTTTCGCAGAGTTTAATCTTGTGATTTATTTACACTGCAGCTCTTTACTCTTCTTAGTATTTTTAAAATAATAAACTGTTATATAAATCAGTCAGAGCGAAGTATATTTTAACAAGGCCTAGTTTTCCCTCTGGGTTAAAGATCAATCGGAGTCAAGTTATATTTGTCATGAGTGATGCCCCAGCATCATGCGATTTACGGTGAATCGAATCAGTCAAAGACAAAATAATAAAATCGTTTCACATCAATCAATATTAATTATATCATTGACTTTCACTTGTGTGGAAAGGGTTATTTCACTATGCTTGTAGCTGGCCATACGGGTCCATATCGGGTTGCATAATATTTAAAGCCATAGTTTTGATAGCCATAACTACCTGTGTCATAATCATCATTGCGTGGCGTCAAACAAGGATGCGTTCTTGCTCCAACCCTCTTCGCCCTTTACTTTGCAGTCGTAGTCAGAGACTCCTTACACTCTTTAGCTGGTGGCATCCGTATTAGTTTCCGCACTGATGGCAGTATTTTCAATCTTGCACGACTGAAGGCTCACACGAAGGTCTCTCATACCACTATCACAGAGATAATGTACGCAGATGACCTGTGTTTTGTGGCCGATTCCCCGAACGGTCTACAAAGTCTTATGATAAGTCTCAACGAGTCCTGTCGACGGTTTGGCCTAAAAATTAGTGTTACTGTACGAGCGTAGCGCTACGATTCTTTTTGGCAATTAATGTGTTATGTATGACAATTACGGTAGCCTAGTGGTTCAGGCATGCGGCTGTCAAGCGGCGGCCGTGGGTTCGAATCCCGGCTCGTACCAATGAGTTTTTCGGATGTACGGAATATTTACCGTTAGTTTTTCGGTGAAGGAAAACATCGTGAGGAAACCGGTCTGATCCCAATAAGGGATGGTCTAGTTTTCCCTCTGGGTTGGAAGGTCAGATGGCAATCGCTTTCGTAAAACTAGTGCCTATGCCATATCTTGGGATTAGGTGTCAAAGCGGACCCCGGGCTCCTTTAGGGGCACAACCGGGAATAACGCTAGGAGGATAATGAATGTGTTATGTATGACAACTGGTTCAGTCTGGGTAGTGACCCTCTCAAGTAAAGTTGCCGGTGTGGAAGTTGTGTGATAAGCATACATTTTTATTGCTGTATTGGATATTCTCTATGTGCATAAGTATTTGTATATATTAATTACATCGCCATCTAGTACCACTAACACAAAAATTATTGGCTAGTTCGATTCGATATACCCGTGAAAAGTAAACGATCAAAGTGGAAAATTCTAAAATTACTTGCCACGAGCTGGATCACGATCGCATAGACTCCAGAGATCCCACGATCTCTGGAGTCTATGCAAAAGCGATGGACGGATTCCAGAGGTCGCAGGTTCAAATTCCGCTCGTGGCGCATTATATTTAAACTTTCCACTTTGATCGAAATTTAGAATTTCGTTAGCGGACGTTTCTGCTTAGTAAACATTTACAGTGAAAAGCAATATCTTAAAAACTGTGTACAAAAACGCGAGAGTTTAAAGTGTTATATTGTAATCATTTATAGTCGGAAAAACTGTTGGAATGATGACCTGAGTTCTATACATATATAGTATGCTCAGTTCTCCCTCGCCGTATCGCCCTAGTGGGACGCATAGGTTTTATGTTATGACGGAATCTGCATACAGACGTGCGGACTATAGATTATCATAAAAAACCGGCCAAGGCTTGTCGGACTCGCGCACGAAGGGTTCCGCACCATTATCTATAAAAAAAGCAAAAAAAAACGCGTTTGTTGTATGGGAGCCGCCCTTAAATATTTATTTTATTTTGTTTTTAGTATTTGTTGTTATAACGGCAACCGAAATACATCATCTGTGAAAATTTCAACTGTCTAGCTATCGCGGTTCTTGAGTTACAGCCTGGCGACGGACAAAACGGCAAAAAAAAACACGTTTGTTGTTCGGGAGCCCCCTTTAAATATTTATTTTACTTTGTTTTTAGTATTTGTTGTTATAGCGGCAACAGAAATACATAATCTGTGAAAATTTCAACTGTCTAGCTATCACGGTTATTGAGATACAGCCTGGTGACAGACAGACGGACGGACAGCGAAGTCTTAGTAATAGGGTCCCGTTTCTACCCTTAGGGTACGGAACCCTAAAAATGAGTGCCTACGAAATTAAAACAGGATGGCTACGGATCGTAGCGCATCTCGTAAACGTAGTCGTAGCACGAATGCTTCGCTACGAATTCCACCCGCTCGTAGCACTAATAAATGCAGCGTCGCGTAGCGGCGTAGTGTTGCGGCGTAGTGCTAAGGCGTAGCCGATGCGCGGAGTAATAAAATGTAATTATTGAAGTTGAATAAATCATAAATTAATTCAGATGTTACTGACTATTGTAGATTATCAGAAATAAATTAACTCGTAATGTGAGTAAGTTACCACAACAAAAATGAAATAATTGTTCAACTATACTATGTATACAAAGTGTATAATTTCATGATTTGTACTGAATAATATGTACGAGTGTTCTATACATGTACGTCGAAGTACATACTCCTTCTTTAACAAATTGTCGAAAAATCTTGTAGCAAAAATCTTTTTTAGAAGCATGACAGGTTAAAGGGTTATCATTGATTTTAGTCAATAGAGGCCTAAGAGAACGGGTAATCCGTGCGAAGCCGGGCCGGGCAGCTAGTTTTCAACAATTATATAGATTTTTTATTCCGAATCAGGTTTATTTAAATATCGTCAAAGTCTAGCGCCCTTCGGGTCCATTGCTGTATTGGATATTCTCTATGTGCATAAGTATTTGTATATATTAATTACATCGCCATCTAGTACCACTAACACAAAAATTATTGGCTAGTTCGATTCGATATACCCGTGAAAAGTAAACGATCAAAGTGGAAAATTCTAAAATTACTTGCCACGAGCTGGATCACGATCGCATAGACTCCAGAGATCCCACGATCTCTGGAGTCTATGCAAAAGCGATGGACGGATTCCAGAGGTCGCAGGTTCAAATTCCGCTCGTGGCGCATTATATTTAAACTTTCCACTTTGATCGAAATTTAGAATTTCGTTAGCGGACGTTTCTGCTTAGTAAACATTTACAGTGAAAAGCAATATCTTAAAAACTGTGTACAAAAACGCGAGAGTTTAAAGTGTTATATTGTAATCATTTATAGTCGGAAAAACTGTTGGAATGATGACCTGAGTTCTATACATATATAGTATGCTCAGTTCTCCCTCGCCGTATCGCCCTAGTGGGACGCATAGGTTTTATGTTATGACGGAATCTGCATACAGACGTGCGGACTATAGATTATCATAAAAAACCGGCCAAGGCGTGTCGGACTCGCGCACGAAGGGTTCCGCACCATTATCTATAAAAACAGCAAAAAAAAACGCGTTTGTTGTATGGGAGCCGCCCTTAAATATTTATTTTATTTTGTTTTTAGTATTTGTTGTTATAACGGCAACCGAAATACATCATCTGTGAAAATTTCAACTGTCTAGCTATCGCGGTTCTTGAGTTACAGCCTGGCGACGGACAAAACGGCAAAAAAAAACACGTTTGTTGTACGGGAGCCCTCTTTAAATATTTATTTTACTTTGTTTTTAGTATTTGTTGTTATAGCGGCAACAGAAATACATAATCTGTGAAAATTTCAACTGTCTAGCTATCACGGTTATTGAGATACAGCCTGGTGACAGACAGACGGACGGACAGCGAAGTCTTAGTAATAGGGTCCCGTTTCTACCCTTAGGGTACGGAACCCTAAAAATGAGTGCCTACGAAGCTGGCTCCCTGGTTCAAATCCGTAAGGACATTATTTGTGTGCATATTCGTTTCTGAGTGTTCGATGTTTTCTATGTATGTATTACAGTATATATTTATGTAAGTATTTAAAAAATGTAAAATTTCAATTCGAACAACGGGTTATTTGACATAACGCATATATATGAGAGCAAAAGTGCGCAATATCATCACCATTACCATTCAGAAAAAATAAGAATAAGCGTGGATAGAACCCTCACAAGATGGACTGATGACCTGGCAAAGGTCGCCGGAGTCCGCTCGATGCGGGTGGCGCAGGACCGATCACTTTGGCACTCTTTGGGAGAGGCCTATGTCCAGCAGCGCACAGTATGATTCGGAAAAAATCTAACTGAAACTGGTTAAAATAACATTTCAAAACAGTAGGAATGAGCAGCTGGGTGGTATGAATTTTTCCGAGTTGAATTTATTATATTAAGGCTTCTGGGGAAATTAATGAGATAACTTTAAAGGAATAAACTAAATAAAACGCGGTACTCTATTTATAGTAAAAAACAACGAAAATAGCAATTACAAATCTGACCTTTCCTTTACTCTCTTATTTACATATTTTAAAGATTATTTTTTAATTTCACGTCTAATTACGCCGTCTAACGGTGCTATGGATGAATAATTATTTCGCCGCCAAGGAAAAAACGTTCAGAAAACACGGCCTCATATAAGCGACCGTTTTATCCGCAATAAAAATAAATCTATCCAAGCTAATATATTCTAATTTAAACAAGAGCAAACTACCCAGTAATGACCGCGGCGGCCCTATAAAACGACGCACTGACTCGACTAATCTCCCACTATTTACTCCCCATAAAGGACTTATTTACCATAACAATATATACTAATATAACCCCAATAACGCTGTGATAAAGGCGTTTTTTCCAACAATGGCTGGGCGATTTATGGTTGCCTCTTAGACAGTTAAATTGCTAAAGTTAATGCATAAATAAAAGGTAACAATATAGGCCGGGCTGAGTTGTGGTGCGTCTTACAAAGCGGCTCTTTGGGTAAGGGTTTTGAGTGTTCAGCGCCATAGTACGCTTTGTAGCGATTTTAATGACCATTTTGAACCTTATTGCAATGGTATTGGGTCTACATTGAGTCACATAACCTTTCAATAGGACGAGTATTCAATTTAATCACAAACCCTTACCAAGGCACTCTCGATTATTAAAATCTCGATTACAAAAAGACTCGAACACAAGTTTTCGTCCCAATTACCTACAGATATTTTAGACTAATTAAAGTTTATGGGACCGACCTAGACGGAGATCTCGGGACGACGTGGATGTCGTCATCAGCAATAGGGATGATGACTAAGATCTTTTTGTGACGTCATTCGAACCAGTTTTTGGAGAGGAACAAATGTCACCCAAAATTTTGAGATAAAGATTGACGTCTCTGGCGGCAGCGGAAAACGCTTCATACTGATGACGTACCCACGTATGACGTCACTTGTACAAAGTAGTTGTATCGTTGTATGACAAATCCGGTAAATTGTTGTTTCGGTCGCGAAATACTGCTTTTAAGTACATAGTTGTCATACAATTTTGTTTCTATAAAAGCGTAAGGATTCTATTGGCAGCTTTAAATTTACTCTTGGACAATAAAAAAAAATGCATAATTTTTCTACACTTTCAAGGTTCATATCTTTTTATGATTTTAATTACATTTTATAATTTATACTTTATTACGTTAATTTGATGGCTTACTATCCATTTAGCATCACTACGTTATCAATTTGAACACGAGGCCGCATGCCTATTGGGCGGAGGAGGCACCTAGTAGGGACGCATGGAGACCACGGGGAGCAGAGAGAAACTCAATAGGCTCACAAAAAAGTTTTATCGGAATACCAAATATAGTCCTCCAAATCAACTTCGGCCAATAATTGAACGAAGGGCCATTGAAAACGATAATGCACCTGTTGTTTTATAAAACAAGGATTGTCGAAGATTGAGAAAATAACAGCAGTGTGCTGTGCGCTTAGTTGAATAGAGTCCGTGAGTATTTATAACATTATGCTGAGTTTAGCTCCTTTTGAGCATCACATAAGTTATGCCTTGTCCGGTACTGTAAAATGTAGTTTTTAAGACATATTTTAATACTAGCTTCTGCCCGCGACTCCGTCCGCGTGGAAATCGTTTATATCGCAGCTCCATACAAACTTCAACCCCCCATTTCATCCCCTTAGGGGGTGATTTCCAGGATGAAAACTATCCTATGTCCTTCCCCGGGATTCAAACTATCTCCATACCAAATTTCATCGCAATCGGTTCAGCGGTTTAAGCGTGAAGAGGTAACAGACAGACAGACAGACAGACAGACAGACAGACACACTTTCACATTTATAATATTAGTATGGATAGTATGGATTGACGACCGGTTAGCCTAGTGGGTATGGGTAGTGACGCTGCCTACGAAACTAATATTTTGTGAGATGGGCATTAATATTTGTTACTGAGTCTTGGGTGTTTTCTATATCGTCGCCTTGAACCCATAACACAAGCTCACTATGGGGTTAATTCGGTTTGTGTAAGGAATATGTAAAATATAGAAGGTAATGTCCAGGGAGCGTACATTTCATGCCGATGACAGGCGTATGACGTCAAGCTACATACAGAGGCTCTAGTATAAGTTTTACCGACACGAAACTTTACGATCGCGTTTGCGTTTTACCCTCAATTTGTATGGGATTTGACAGCTAAACGCAAACGCGGTCGTAACGTTTTGTTTCGGTAAAACTTATACTAGAGCCTCAGGATGGAAATCGTTTGAAAAGAACGACGCCATAACGAACGTTTATTTATCCGTACCCAATAATGGAAAATGTGATTAATCAATAATTAATCACTGTTCCGTATAAGTAGATCTAATATATTGACACTTGAGACGGACATTGAAAGAACTTTATCTGACATATTGTCACATCAAAGTTTATTCTTTGTCACAAATAGGAGACATGCGGAAACAACATTTCAGTTAAATTTAATAAGATCAGGAAACTTAATGCTTTGCTAGTGGCCTAGGTCGCCATGGAGGCTATACAATTATTGTGCCAAATAAATCCATGTTTAGTTATAGATAATAAACAAATTTATTGTTCCTGCTGTCGGCAAAGTTTGCCACCAAAAGCAAGCAACATCAAATTACATTTGCAAACAATAAAACACAAAGAACATGAGGAACATAAAGAAACACAGTTTGATTTTAACATGGACTTGACCAATTTCATGATAGCATCGATAGACACGTTGTTGTGGCCTATAAGTAATTAAAAATAAAATAAAATATTAGTTACTAAATACGTTTACGGTTACTAAGTCGTGTCACTTCGTTTTTTGGATCACCTGTGTGTTTATATGAATACGTCATTATGACGAAACCGGCATGAAATGTACGCTCCCTGGTAATGTCTCATGCGCTTGGTCGCTGAGACGCATTTGTGTCATATTTTAATTGTATTTTCTGCTTATTTTATTGTTTAATTGTAAACTGTGTGCTTGCGAATAAATTGTATCTTTCTTCTTTCGTTGAATAGTCTCCGATATATTTAATACACTCAAGATAGAAATTGGCCTCGGGATTCTCGCTCCAGCAATAATGGCTAATGTTGTGGTTGGATTTACATAAACGCCGTCGAACGACGTGATTCGCCGCACGGCAGATAATCGTTTTCTGAAGAGTTTAGCAATGCGCTAAGTGGGGCATAGTCTAGTTGGAGATACAGAGTATATTTTTGTTGCAAGCTTATATTTTCATGCTCAAACAGCTTAAAACGGATGTGCAATGTCGGTTAGTACACTAACACTAAGGATAACCTTATAAAGGACACTTAAGTATTATTCGTTAAAAGTTGAACTAAATTCTGACTTTCAAAGTGTCTATTCCTCTGTTGCAAAAGGCAGAACTGAGTGTAAACCACACTTTTGACACTTTTTTTATGTTTGTTATTTTAAGGGTTTATGAATAAATTCACTTATCCTGTGTCTTTACAATGTGATAATCAACCGCGTTTACTTTCTAGGTTAAATAAGGTTGTATAGGCACGTCGCTACCATCCCGGGAGATGCTATATCCAAATCTACTTTGACTTTTTAGATTAACACTGCCACAGCGGCCTTATGCTGCGATCGCGCGTGATCACGCGCACTCGCTAGGATCAATCGTTGGGTGGTACAGTTGTATCGTAAATCACTCACCGCTTTCAGAAACACTAGAGGGCGACCGTTCCGCCGTGGACACGCCGGACGAGCTCTCGAGCGACGAGCACGAGTCCGCGCGCGTCGCGTGCGCGTGCGTGAGGGAGCTCTCGGAGAGCCGAGACGATGGCGAGGCCCGCAATTGCGCGAGCCGCCGCCGCAGGTAGCGCTGCTCGCGCGCTAGCTGCTCTCTGTGTGACGAGTGCCGTTTCTCCCGCTCTTCTAGACTCTGGAACAAAGGTAGATATATGTTAGCTATGGTTATAGGGAGAGATATGTAAGATTTAGGTAAAGGTGTTGGTAGTTGTTCGTATAGATTTGCCTGTGAAGGACGCTAATAAATATTCTCTTTAGTACATCCTCTAAATGTGTCAGTAAGTTTCATAAATAAACCCCTAGGTACGTATGATGAGCTTGACAATACAGTTTCATCCCAGCTGGAATTACATTTACTGTCAATGTCACAGACACACAGACCCGGGGCACAATAGATTTAGATTTATTTATGACATAATACAGACTTTATTATAGATTACATTCATGACAACTACTATTGTAGTTGTCAATACATTGGATAAATATAATACAACAGAATTATAAAAACAAGACAAAAAATGTAGGTAGGTATTGAAAAATATCTAAAATACAATGTCGACAACATGCGATCAGCTATAATATTTAAAATACTTAGAATGTCAAAAACACGAATAGACATTATTGCATTATTACACAGTCACAAAAATTCACTAATTGAATATGTTCGCAGTATGTCATACCAAATTAATATCTTTGTTATTCAATCTGAGAGTAAAAGAGACATATAACAGGGGAGATGAAGTCAAATAATTTGTAATTAGGTTTGGTACGTAAAGGTGATGAAATCGCCTGACTCATAATTTGTATGCCGTTTTATCGGCAAAAAGTAGAGATCCTCTGAATTGTCACATAACACCTGTTGTTAACATTACCTACTTTTTGCCAAAATAAACTTTTGGCTTTGACTTTTACATTGAATACCGCCCCAGCTGGTAGGTATAACGCTTCATAAGCATGTTATTAATTCTGAGAAAAGTAATTTTTTGCATGAACAAAATTACCGTTCCCAAATATAATCTCAATGATAAGGCTAGCTTCCGCCTTCCAACTGGTCAAAAAGGACGGCATTTGGCGATATCCGATGGCCACCGAACCATCGTTACGGCGCCACCACGTATAGCGCATAAAAAGCTATCGGCCATCAGTCGCTCGTTCCGTACGTCCCTGGACGAGGGCTGTCACCATTTATATGTCCTAGACTAGATTACAGTACTTCTATGTTTGAGTTTCTTGAAGGATCTCTGAGATTCTATAGTCATTCATGTGCACCGATTATTGAAAGATTCCCGCGGGTCTATACCCAGTCATAAATCTACGTAAATAAAGGGTTTAGCACCAAAAATTTCATACAAGTCGCACTTCGGCGAGAATATTGATATAACATGAAAAAATATTGATGTCCACTTTCTGAAATGACATGCATTAGATAACAGCACTGGGTATCAAGTACCTGCGGAAAGTTTTATGTGCCTGGAAACTCTACTTGAATGAGTAATTAACATATAGGTACATACTGGACTGATTTATGAATTAGTCTTAATATTTTGACAATGGGTCAATGTTCATTGGTTCAAACGTAGGTCTCAAATTAAAATCAATGGCTATGTCATTTCGTCTATCTTTCCCAAATATTGATTACCCAAATCCCGCAAATTTTTAAAGACACCACGCGGCAGCCCTGCAGCACGTATGATATATTCGCATATAAATCTGCCACGTCTACTGACCACTGTCTTTTATTTTGCCACGGCTTATGGAATAATAACGGGTGATATTTTACACTGCTGGCCGCCGATTTATACGGAGAAGCGATAGAAACGACGTTATAAAGTTTAAATATTTGGAATGCGACGCGATGCTCAGTTTTAGTACATTCGGGCTGAGTATTACAATATTGATAGAAAATATTTGTTGGCATGGAAGTATTTGTGGCTAAACGTTAGTCGACAATTTCCAAAAATCGCTAACGTCTTTCAATAATTTCTTACGGGACTAGCAAAACTCACTACTAAGTCTCGTATCACTTACTTGTTAGCAAGTCACGTCGCTTTCGTCTCACTCACACCGTGCAAATTAGAAATAAGAGGGTAGATCCTCACGTCTCGCGTCGCAACGTTAGTTATTTTAGCCCCTCAAGACGGCTATTACAAATGCTCATGAGCGATTTACATCGTGTTCTGTTGCCCAGTCTTGCATTAGCGTTACAAATGCGATACTGTATTGGACTCTCAAGTCTGTAGTGAAGTTATTACAAAACATTCCATGACTTAAAGAACTTAAATAGCACTTTATCGTTGACGTTGCCAAGGAGTACTTAGCTGGAGGTACTCGGAAACGCGTATGAATAGCATGGATATTCAATTAGTGTAGTCTGGATACGATAATCGACATATGGAAAGATTACTCTCCAATTGGGATTGACATTTGCACACCGTGTACTCGTACTTGAATATTGTTGTGGTTAGAATGTGTCACGGAATCGAACATAAACACCGGGAGAAAAATAGCTGAACATGAACATAAAGCGATACTCAAAACAACCCCCCCATACTAACTCGGTTAATTTGTTACATGTCTAACATCGCGCAGGATTTCCAAAAGCAATAAACATAAGAACCAATAGAAAGAAAGAAAAATAAACGATCAAACGAACTCGCGATATTAGATTCGGAAAAAGTGAAGGCATATCGTCACCGGAATGGCTCGATGACATGAAAAATTACAACACGGGAAAGGCGTATCACCGCAGCCATTACTGACGAAGGAGCTATTAAATAACATACTGTGCTCATGCCTAGCGGGGCGCGACTACAACGACTGACGCCGCGACGCGAGACGAGAAAATCTACTCTTCACTTTCTGATTAACTTTTACATCTAATCCAGTGACCAAAAATGCCATACGATAAATAAATAAATTAACTTAGTGCGAGTGAGACAAGCGCTGCTGAGTCGAGGCGACCTGCGGGTGGAAGTCACTTCTCGCTGTGGATAAGACCCGATACGTTCTTATAAGTATGCGAGTGCGAGAGTGATGGACGCTATGCTGGCAGCAAGTTGTGTCCACGAGGTGTCTGTGAAGTTTGGAATGACTGGTCGGTAGTGGAGAATTGATGTTGATTATTCAGGGACTGATTAATATTGGGGTGGTACGAGAACGCTCAAGGGACCGATTTTTGACTTTCGAGCGCTCGCCTCTTTCACTCGAAAACTGGCAAAAATTATGAAATGCTATTTTGAAATAGCGATAGAAAATTTAAAAACGAGCGGTATTGACCACTCGTATTAAATTCTATTGGTAGAAAGTAAGTGCCTGCCATTTTGACACTACAAACGTATTTACTTTTATTTGATTTTCGAGCGCTCGAAAGTCAAAAATCGGTCCCCAAGTGTCTTTCACGGCCAGTTTTATACGCAAATTCAGTCAGTCATTGGTTTGTTTTCGCTAAATGCACTCCACTATTGGTTCGAAATGAGACGGAACGCGACAATAAATTATCGTCGTTTGCATAAAAGGTCACAATCAAGTGTTTGGGTTTGGTATCAAGAAAACACCAGTATCAGTTCGCGTGCGTCAGCTAGCTGTTCAAGTAGTTCGCGAGGAAGATGGTAGGTGGCGTTGTTGTAAGTGTTAACAACTCGAATGTTTTTTTGTTTGTATTAATAAATGGGTAGTTTTTAAACGAGTGACTGTAAAGTAAAGTTTTAAGTGTCAAAAATAATTAATTTACGTCATAGTATTACTAAGTGAGCGACTGACTGCGAGTGACGAGAAATCAACAGAACAGCAACTTACAAACATTGATTTGAGTTACTTAAAATACAAAATGAGAAGCTTCCTAATATTTGAGCGACCTAATATTTGTTTGAGTGTCAACGTTACGTCCTGCATTACGTTTTTTCAATATTTATATAAGAGGATGTTTTTGGATAGCAATTACAAATATTCATATGAGTAACAATAAAGTTTGACCTATCGCTTACCAAGAAAACACGAGTAGGAAAATACAGTAACACATAAGTATAATGACTACAAATTTTTTAAAGGTAATCATTTTTAAAAACGCTTTATTTCAGGTATGTAAATATAAAGACGCTGAGTTAGTTAATTCGTGTTTCTCACAGTGCTCATTAAAATTTTACATCTACTCGTACCAAGATCTCGTCTATCGATGATACGCTGCGTTGAAAGCGAGGGATGTGCACGCACGTGCGCTCACGCAACCTGTCTGCGTACGCACTAGCGGTGGCCACCAACCTCAGACGCTCTAGTATAAGTTCTACCGAAACAAAACGTTACGACCGCGTTCGCGTTTAGCTGTCAAATCCCATACAAATTGAGGGTAAAACGCAAACGCGATCGTAAAGTTTTGTATCGGTAAAACTTATACTAGAGCCTCAGATCATTAAAGGATCGGCTATATGGTTGCCTGGCCATGGCAGGTAATTGTAAAAACATTATTATTTTAGTCATTGCGCCAATGCACTGAAATAATCGAATTGAAACCACACATATACCCACGTATTCCCCCGAGTGGTGTCGGGTTATAATTTGACCACCCCCTTTCTTCCCGTCGGTGTCGTAAAAGTTGACTAAGGGAGCAGGGTCGAAGTGTGTTGTGGGCGATGGGCTAGCAACCTATCACTGCAATATCA
This sequence comes from Epinotia ramella, assembly GCA_947578815.1. NCBI lineage: Eukaryota > Metazoa > Arthropoda > Insecta > Lepidoptera > Tortricidae > Epinotia > Epinotia ramella. Next base: position 23,984,071 of record OX388212.1, read on the forward strand.
CATTTTGTCGATCTTTTATATCCTCATTTATGCTTAAAGTGGCGCTGGAACATAAGTTTCATGTGCTCTGCCTACCCCTTTTGGGAATAAAGGCGTGAATGTATGTATTCTCATAGCACAGAAAAACGACTTCATACCAAATCCGTTTAGATTGCCATCTAATCAATGGAAACGGCATGTAATTGGAATAGAATGACTTGTGTTATAGACTCGTATGCGCATAAAACTATACTTGTCTGCGATACATAGCTTTTATGTTCGTCGTAGAATCCAATGGGCCTTTATGTCACTCCAATTCGATTCGGAATGGATAAATAAACAGGGGTTCTTGCATCGCCAATAGACGAGTCTTTTGAAAGCCTTAGACGCCATTCGGAGGGATAAAATGGGGCTAGCAGCTGTGGGTCCTGTGATAGCATAGAAAACGTTGGAAGTTATTGCTATCTATTCTTCCTTTAGTTAAAAACTAGCTTGAAGTAAACCCCAGTTATATAGTTTTTACAGCAGCTCCTGATGTGTGGCATGTACAGTCAAGTGCAAAAATATGTATCGATTTCATCCTCTTTCCACGATTCCACGTCAATGGAAACGTATGCTGTCAGATTTGGTGGCCATTCTTAAACCCGGAATTTCGTATATAGACAACGTGTCTACCTACTCTTTTTAACATATCATTCAGCCAAGATAGTGGTCTACCACTTTTCGACTCTATTGCATGCAAAATAAGGTCCAAAAGTGGTAGACCACTTTCTTTGCTGATGGTACCGTACAGATCAAATAGGGGTGTGATTATGGCTGCGGTCTTCTTTAAGATGGAAGTACTTCTCCAGTTGGTCTGCTCCTAATATGAGCGAGATCACATACCTACCGCTGGATCCTAACTCCCTAGCAATTTCTTATACGCGCCTAGGTGCAACAACACTCTTACTAGTTATGTATCCTTGTACAGTCGCCATCAGACATATCAGAGCGGCCACGGTGTTCACAACTATCTGAACACATGCATATCGAATGCCGTGGTTGCCTATTATTAGGGTCACAATTAGACATACATAAGTACTTGATGTTTCCACATAAAATGTAACATTGTGAACTCCGTTGGCAATCCTTAAATAAATAAATAAACACGTCTCTAATGCCTCGACAATAGAGACGTGTTCAGATATTTGTGAGCACTATGGCCGCTCCGATATATCTGATGGCGACTGTAATAGAAGTCTCTCACCATCTCGAAAACGTTATTAGGGCGTCATCAATACGGGTGTAGACTCAAAGTGTATTATTATGTCAAAAGAAAGAAGGCAAAAAAATATGCCTAGTGGCGAAGATCCTATGCAGATATGTCAAAGAATTATGAAGCTAAGACCGTTTGAATCTTGCTTATTAGAGAGAAAAAACGAACATAGTACTCAATACTCAATATTTTATTGCAATTTCACAAAGTAGTTGTACAGGTGGTAATAAACTTATAAGCTAGAGCTTTGTGAACCCTGTTGGGCACTGCAATATTATTATTATTATTTACAATACCGTCTACGGCGTTTACAGTACCAGGGAGAGGTGAATTTGTGATTAATTATCTTATTTACAGTAATTATTAGATTTATTAGCAAATTTAATGTACCTACCTTAAAAAGAAATGTCAAACACTAATGTCAGAAATACAGACGTAAACGACAATCGCTTCATATGAAGGTGCGTTTTGCGGAAAAGGGACAGAACCCCACTCTTAAAACTTTGGACGTATATAACTCTATGATTATTTAATCCCCTGCTTTACTTTTTTCTACATTTGACAATATATTTTTCTCAAACATGCAATGAAATATTGATGTTGTGTTCTTCATAATGGGCTACGAAGTGTCACATTTCGGGCGCAGCGAGCGAGACGAGAGACCCGTAATGACATTTCATACAAAATTGGAGGCCTAGGCCGGCAAGATGGTCTTTTTTAATTTATATTTCACAATTTGTGGCACAGCATCACGGCGTTCAGCCATGCAAATTAAAGTTTGATTCCTTGGAGTTTTTTTTATTTATTTCATTGCATGTTTGCAATAAAGCACTATACATACCTCGGCGTGAAAAGGGGTTGCCAGCCTCATAACTATCCGACCTCGCTATGCTCAGCCGTATATATGTACTCGGCCGGCAACCCCTTACTTCCCGGCCTCTGTAGTAATGTACTATTATCCTTTTTCGGGAAAATTCAAAATTTTTGGGTATTTTATTTGGTGTATACACCCTTATTCATCCCGCTATCTTTTAAGACATTACTTTTCATCATCTCACGATCAAATAAATCTCCACCCAGCACAAAACATTCGTCATAAACCCCCAGAGTTACGTAACAGCAATACCAGTGACCTTTGCCCGATCGATATCCCGTCACCCGGCTTACAGCCCGCCAATTCTGAATTATTATGTCACATTGCCATATATCAAGCGTGGCTCTGTCACAGACAAAAAGCGACTTATTCCTCACCATTTTATTAAGCAGTTAGGACGTTTATCGCTTGAACGGCTGAATGGATAAGCACACATTTCTTTCCCAGATTTTGTGTTGTATGAATAGCGCTCCCATGAAAAGGAATGAATTAATTTGGGATGAAATGTATTGGGTGATTTTTGATGAATGTTTTGACCGAAAATTCGTTTATTGTGGTTTCAAAAGGGATACGTTATGGTATGGCGGTTTTAGATATATTATATATATATAAGTGATTCTAAAGATACGTTCATAAAATAATTTTGTAGATTGTCTTACCCTCTGGGTTCCCAGGGCATTTACCCCGGAGTAAAACCGCTATTCTAGGTTTTTTTTTATAACATTTCAAGAGCATTTCTAGAATAGTTTGTTCCAATTAAGTACACTAAGGCGTGTTTGTAATTCCTGCCACGCAGAGGTAGTCTATAAAATACCCAATTTGTTTAATAAATGCGATGTAAGTCTTGTAAAATCGAATGGCACCATCATCATCATCATCATCATATCAGCCGAAAGACGTCCATGGACATAGGCCTCCCCCAAAGAGTGCCACAATGACCGATACTGCGCCACCCGCATCCAGCGGATTCCCGCGACCTTTACCAGGACATCAGTCCACCTTGTACGGGGTCTACACACGCTGCGCCTTCCGGTACGAGGACGTCACTCGAGAACCTTTCCACCCCAACGGCCATCGGTTCAACGTGCCATGTGAATGGCACCTTACCGACATAAAACAAAAAAACGGAAACCAAATCGATAAAACACAAACACAAATAATGACTTCGGTGAATTTTAAACATCGGATCCCGAGACAAGCGCAGTATCGGTTATAATTTAATTGGTTATTACGAAAGTTTTCCAATCTGCATGAGAAATGCGGTGGAGCTGGTGGCCCACGTTTTTGTGCGCCAATGTTTCCAGTGTTGATTTAACTTGTAAACTGGCTTCATGTAATGCCATAGACAATAAAGCCAAGACTCCACTGTCACCCGATCTTCTAATTGAAATTCAGCCCATAGAGTTGCCGTTCTGGGGACCGATTTTTGACTTTCGAGCGCTCGCCTCTTTCACTCGAAAACTGGCAAAAATTATGAAATGCTATTTTGAAATAGCGATAGAAAATTTAAAAACGAGTGGTATTGACTCGTATTAAATTCTATTGGTAGAAAGTAAGTGCCTGCCATTTTGACACTACACACGTATTTACTTTTATTTGATTTTCGAGCGCTCGAAAGTCAAAAATCGGTCCCCTGATTCGCTTTCGATTTAATAAAATCAATTCGACATTTGATTTAAATTAAGTAGGTGCTCGAGCTTAATTTCAAGTCTATGTACCTATTTCAGTACTCACATTTTGGATGTTAAATTTAGGCATGTCTAAAAGGCTGGTTATATACATCTATATTAACGACAATACCATCAAGTTCACGGTTACAAAAGAACGAAACTATTTCGTTTGTGATAAAAAAAAACCGGTGCCTTAATTTGACGGGCTTGAGAGTGAGAGGTAGGTAGTATCGATGAAATATATCGATAGATAAATCTTATTGTGAGAGAGACTTCTTAGTAATAGGCCAAGCATCGAATTTTGGAAAAATCTCATAACTTCATGTGTAGCGAGAGGATGTATTCGTATTATGAATCGGCGTTCGTCGGTTGTTTGTTTTTAAAATCGTATAAAGAGTAGGCAGCGGCGGTGCCTCCAGCAGGCGGGAAGCGCGGTAATAAATCCTAGTTTCACCCGGCCGGCGCCTTATTCAACCAGATGAAATATTACTATCGTTACGGGAACTTGAAAATTTTCACTATTTACGCTGGATGATTTTCGTAAACACAAGCGGGTTGGGAATAATGTATGGGGTAACTAATGGATGTAACATACCAAGAGTTAACAGGTTTGTTCGGATTTTACATTAATTAAACATGAACGTGGCTATATTTTCGGTTTTAGCTCAGTGTATGTAGATAAGTACGTATTAAATTATATCAGTATGTAGCGTGGATGTATTTTTCTTACTCGTCGCGACTCTGCTTTCGTATTCTTCTGTTCACTAATCGATCTAGTCACGATTTCGATGTTTTTTTTATGCTGCTGGGGCTGCCGAGGAGGTGTAGTGCCTCGGGCATGTTTGCCGAAGCCCGTGTAGACGGGTTTCAGGCGATCATGCGCAAAAAGATAGCCTCGCTATTAGGCAGGGTGAGAGCAAGCGCCAACAGCATTCTACAAGAAATAGCGTTAAGATTTAACTGTCCAATCTTATCGTTCTGGGTTGGGCTGATTAAGGGCGTTGCCCAATATATCATTTAAAAATTGTATGTTGTTTTTTTCTGCCTACTTTTACTAACCTAATTTAGATTTAAGTCGCCTGTTACTAACATACTATGGATCAACCGGTCTGAAATAAAGATTTTTTTATTTTTTTATTTTTAAATATATGACAACACAAGTCCTCACGTCTCTGGTGGATATTCACCTTAAGGCTTGTGCTTTAGGTACGACAATATAATTGGTAAGAGCACTACACACATAATAAAAATAATAATAATTGCCTACGTCCCACTGCTGGGCACAGGCCTCCTCTCATGGATACGAGGGAACGGGCAGTAGTCCCCACGCTGGCCCAGTGCGGGTTGGGGACTTCACATACACTGTTGTTCACTACACACATACAATTAGTAAAAGTACTTTAGATACTGCCCATGCTACTCCTTTGGGGTTGCATGCGTCTAGAGCCTGCGGTGTCCGCTTACCATCAGGCGGGGCCGTACGCTTGTTGCCACCGTCGTTGTATTAAAAAAATAAAATTCTAATTTCGTGAGGTATATTTTCACGCGGCAAAGAATACGTTTAAAGATAAATTAACTGGTCCTTTGAGGATTTTAGCGTGGAGCAAAAAACGCACATCTCTATTCAGTAGCTCTATGTTGTCTATGATAAAAAGACTAAACAGTTTGAGCCCGCGCCGTTGCACAAATAAGAAACAAAAGGCACGTCGTTTGTGGAAACATATTTTGTGATGGGACTATATAACTAGCCATAATCAAAGCATGATTAACAGTAACTTTTTTATATGGTGGACTAAATGACCTGATCCTAGCTGTTAGCAACATTACTCATGTATTTGTGTGCATATCCCAGTGTTAATACATATGCGTCTTAGGCAAACATCAATTTATTTATTTAAACTTTATTGCACAAAATATTGTACATAGTAAATGCTCAACGTTTAGAGCGTAGTACAGATTTATATTAAAATATACATATTATTAGTTATATCATCATCATCATATCAGCCGAAAGACGTCCACTGCTGGACATAGGCCTCCCCCAAAGAGTGCCAAAGTGACCGGTCCTGCGCCACCCGCATCCAGCGGACTCCAGCAACCTTTACCAGGTCATCAGTCCACCTTGCGGGGGGCCTACCCACGCTGCGCCTTCCGGTACGTGGTCGCCACTCGAGAACCTTTCCGCCCCAACGGCCATCGGTTCTACGTGCTATTAGTTATATACCAAAATATAAATACATTTAGGTTTTCTCTCACTTTTGAGGTCGATCCTCGAATCGTTCATTTGTAAAAAGCTGCTCTATAGAACGAGCTAGCTACCCTTTATTAGTCTACCTGTTTAGGTTGTGCCTGTTCGTTGGTGTGTAGATCGGAAGTTTAAAAATGTATCTTCCGTAGCTTAAAATACGTTTTATTATCAAACACTGTTAATCTGTTCGCAAATGGGGTTCACACGCGAGATTGATGCGGCACTACCGCGAAAATTACCTCTGAAAGGCCTAGATTCAGTTTTCATGGCTGCCGTTCCTAAGATGGCTTTTGTGAAATGAGATTGTGAATTTTCTGATAGGCAGGGAGACATCCAATTTCATAGTAAGTGTTTTGACGCACTGATTTAAACACAAGGTTGCCTAGTAGTAAATTCAGCTACTTTTCATGAAACGTTAGATTCGATAGTTTCTATTTGGTTAAATTGCTTCCATTTTTATTTGAATAAAAACCTTTTATATCACAAAAATATGTTCAGGCATGATGTACATATTGTACATCAATATGTATTCCAAGTACTTTCGTGAATTTTGTTTATGAGTAATGTAAGAATAATATTTTTGAAGTGAAAACTTCTTTAGCGGCTTTTTGTGATGGGGAAAATTTGTCAAACTCGCCACAGGTCACGTGACCGTAAGATGTCACGTGACCGTCAGATGTCACGTGACCGTGAGATTCGAGAGATTGAAAATTCGTAAGACGGACACGTGACCTGGTCGAAAAACTGTTACAATGTTATTGAGTTTTCACTTCTGCACGTCTATCATGGGACGGCCGCGACATACTCTCGTTTTTCTCGCACTATACCTCTTGTTCTAAGTGTTCTAATAAGTGAGAGACGGATAGTGCGAGAAAAATCGAGAGAGCTCGCGCGCCTTCGCGTGATAGCCAGCACGGCTGGCACTCCCGGAGTGCAACCCGGTCTTTTTTATTTAATCGTTGTTACTTCAGAACTCCGTCATTTATGAGCTGATTTTTTTTTTCGAGTGTAATGCCTCGGTCGGTTTGAAATTATACTGATGTCCTCGGCAGAAATGAAGTCAAGCTACCTACTTACAAATACATTTATTTTTAGGTAACAAAATGTATTGAAATGTCATTTGCACAAATAAACTTTACTTTACTTTACTTTACTTTACGTGTTGCCAGCTAAGATAGATAATTAATGAATATCAAAAGGTGACAAAAAATATGGCCGGTACCTAGTTTTGTCTACCTCATCTCTTTCCTGCTAAGAAATAACTGAATACCGACCATTTCAAACCCCACTTCCGCAAATCACATTCCGTTTCGAATTATGAAAAATATTCTATTTTCAAATATGAAAACGGATTCAAATAATTTCGTTCGATGGCCAGTGACAGCGCTATTGTCATGTCAACGTGGACATGCTTGACTGGCGTTTGAATTCTATAGTCTGTTGCCAATTTAAAAATAATGTGACGTTCATATGGCACTTTAATGGCAGCTCGTAGACTGAATGGAAAAGAAATTTAGATATTTCGGTATACCTAATGAGAATTTTCGGGTATTTTGTATATCAAATTATTCGGGATCGAGAAAATCCTATTAATATTCTATAGTTTGGATGTTTGATACTTAGATGAACTTTGAACCTATGGATTCCATCCGGAATAAAAGATATTGCTTTCGAGGGAGGTCGGACGACGAATTACGGAGAGGGGATCTTACGCCCGCGCGGGTTCGTACCTGGTGCAAAAGCTTGTCCATTGCCATTCAACGTGGTAACGCGGTCAGTGTGTTGGGTACCTTTGCGCCAGGGACAACTCGTGGGAGACTTTTTGACTAGGCTTAAGCTAGTAGCTTAAGTTATTATTGCTTTATTTGTTATTGTGTTTTTATGTGGACTAATTAATAAAAGATTTATTATAATTATTACTTGTATAATAAGTAGTGTGTACCCTGGATTAAACCATAGGGTACGTTCTATCCCCAAAACCGACCCCCAAAGGAATTAAATCGGAGTTGGAAGTTGATACAGGAGTTACCGCGGACAAAGCCACGGGCAAATTATCATAAATTCTTTATACATAGTTTGAACTAAATTTCGTTCAACCCTGTATACAAATTAGAAAACCATTTTATGGATTTGCTCAAAGTACGCGCTTTTTATAAAATAATTGATCTAAAATATTGTACCTACTGAACAACGAATGTAGAAATGTACGATTTAATGATAGTTCCTATAATGCTATTGAATGTGAGTTATGTTCGCTTATAACAGTGAGTGTTATATAACGTACCAATAAACAATCGTGCAATAAACACACCACAATAAACTGCAAGATAAACATCGCGCAACAACGGCGGGCAAATAATGGAAGTAATTAAAGTCGTCCAATAAAACATCTTAAAATCGATGGCCTATAAACCGCGCTTCATCTCGCTGCGAAATGTTGGAGGGCTATTTCACTCGACTTTTTACTTACAATGATGGTGGCAAAGAAATAGCAGTGATAATCCACATAGTATTTATACAGATGAAGACTAAAGGAAACTAAGGAAGAAAAAAAAAAGAAAAAATAAGTGATACATTTTTGAGGTTAGTCTCAAAACGGAGTCCACTTAGCATGTGTAGAGGCATGAAGTGCCACGACGCTGATTTTCAGTGAATCTATTTAAACAGTACAAAAAAAAAAAACAAAACAAATAACAAAGAACACCAAGAGAAGCAACAGACATTTCAGCGAAGACACAGTTTAAATTGCGAAAAGCAAAGCGTGTTAGTTAGTTATCTTTTTGTTCCTGATCTCAACTCAATTGCTCAAAGGTTAACTGGAAGAGATCCCTTACAGGGATAAGTTCGCCTTTGTACCGATTTAACTTTTTTTTCTATGTATTTTTACCTGTCTCTCGTGTACAATAAAGTATTTACATACATTACATACATACAAAACAGATGAATATATACGTATAAATAAATAATTGAATAAATAATGTGTTTAAAATATCAGCATCACTATAAAATATTTAAAATAGTATGAATAAATGTGTATACAGCAACATACAACAATATTTTAAATTTTATATGGTTGGCTAGACAGAGGACGCTTGTTCCATTTTAGCAACTTGTTATAACAATGCAGGCTCGTCGTACTAACATGATTTTTATACTAAATATTAACCAACTACCTATCTACATAAGGTATGTATGTAGGTATGTAAGTTTCATGTAATTGACAAAGGTGTGAAATAAACGTAAATATAGGTTTTTTTGATAGTTTAATATATTGGTCACATCAGCAACATTTATGCAAAATTTGATATTTGACCGTTTCATACATTTTGAGAAAAAAAAAAGTTTTTAGGGTGAAATGAATGCCGTGAGGTTCCAGGTGGCAGTAGAGGGTTAAAAATTGGTATTAACCCTTCGGATGCTTTGACGCTGACATTGCTGAAGGATTATATATTTTACGTTTCTGTCATACAGTCAATTTTCAATAGCACTGATCAGTGCTAAGACATATATTAAGTATCTTCCCTTGACGGGGCATCAAGTGGTATATAATAGTTTCGAACTCAAAGCTTTGGGGAAATTTTTGATGGGGTATCCTGCTACACCCTTTGACTAACCCGAAGCCCAATCGAGTAATATGACAATGCAATACTCTGGTACTACCAAGCTGGTCTGATGATGGAGACCGAAGGTGGCTATAGCATTTCCTAAAATATACAAGACATGTCGTGTTTCGGCTCATTGGAAGTACGAGTGTGATGACTGTACAAAAGAGTCCATACCTGTGCGAAAACTGGGCTTTTGAATATAAGCTTATTATTTTCCTATCACGTAACAATTATATTGGGCAAGTCAGTACTAATAGTCGTACAGTACATTTGGCGGCTTTTAAGTAGGTAAGTAGATCTTTTTCTTACAAACCGCATAGTAACATAATGTACGCGCCAACGTAAATTGGTGATGTGAAAATGGACTCCAGGCAAGCTGTTCAATAATTCATCCGGAGCCTTAGAGTTGCCACGCCACGGCTTATTGCGCACTCGAGTAAGTGCCCGATACGCCATTTGACTGTTTATTTATCAGTAACGGTTTAAAGAGTTGATAAGACGTGACCACCACTCACGGGTAAGCGGAGCGGTGTCCATCAATGGCACCCAGGTCCGGACTTAAATATTGCCAGGGCCCCTAGGCACGTGCACTCTCCTCGAGTTTCCACTCGTGTACAGGTAACGCCACCAGGACTGGGGCCCCTAGAGGCTGCCTGGGCCCCTAGTTCGGGGCCTTATAGGCCTAGGCGGAAATCCGGCTCTGATATCGTCAAAAGGAATGCGTGATCAAGGCTAGAAACGCTATACTGGTGGATTTTCCTCGCACATTGCTTCGCTACCTCGCACTGCTCTAATGGATACTCATTTACTCACCCTTAAAGAGTTCATGAGACGTGATCTGTTTGAATTTAAAGATGGCTTCGCTTTGAATACGACGGCCAAGTTGGGAATACTAGAATCGGTGGAAACATTGGAGTACTTAGTCGAGTTGCATATTTTACTATTATGATTAATCTGATATCCACCTTAAAAAGGTTAGTACAATTACTCGTACTACTAACCTTTTTAAGGTGGATATAAAACAATGCCTTCGAGCACACCAGGCATTGTTTTATATACTTTTTAAATAGCCCAGGAAGGAAAGTGTTATTAATATAATAACATATATTTCAAATAAACAATAGTGTATGAAATAAAATAATGTCAATCAGTATGTAACGGTGCAAAGTAGCAGATTTGTAGCGTCTTTTAGTCACCAAAAATCTATGCGCAAATTCTTCCCCGTCTTATAGATAGCTAGGGTTGGCATTTAATCACAGCCATAATTAACCCCGGTGTGGTACTACGCAAAGGCGTGGCGCACTAAGGGACCTTTGCTCGGCAATAAATATCGGAGGCAACCCTAATTAGCGCGTGCAACGAAAAATGTTTCAGCTTAGTAGGCATCGGTTGCATGTAATGATAGGTCACGGTCAGTTGAGGAGTGATGGTTCTGTGTTTATGAAGCAGCGAGTAAAAGGTACCAAATGAATGGTGTTACATTATCTTAATTTTATCAGCTACGTTAATTACTACTAACGCATAAGATGTTGTAAAATCATGACCAGGGGAGGAAATAATTTTTAGGGTTCCGGAATCCGGACCAATAAGGTAAAAACGGAACCCTTATGGTGCGACTCTGTCCGTCTGTCTGTCTGTCTGTCTGTCTGTCACAAAGTTAAATATCTCAGGAATTACTAATGCTATCACATGAAAGGGCTTGAGTTGGACATTTTAATACAGTTTTTCTTTTTTTTCTACATTGGTAAAATTTCGATCTATGAAGGAAAATGTAAAAAAAAATACCATTCCCCCCCCCTTATCTCCGAAGTTATACAAGCGAAAAATTTGTAATTATTACTTGTGATTAAGATAAACGTAAATATTACTGGAAAAGTATAACTTTTTCTGTATCTAGCGTATTTTTTGTTTTATTTTCAAAAATAATTTCCTAGTTAAGTTTGCAATTTAATCAACTTTATAAGTATTTTTTTGTTTTGAAATTCCTATAAAACTATAATGGATGTACTCTCTTTCAAATACAATAATAATAATCGAGATCGGTTCACGTGATAAGCAATAATCGCTAAAACACCAACATACATACTAAGCTGATTGCCCTTGCACGTTAGTACCAAATGGGGCCGATAGATGGCGCTGACCCCATTCCTACTTCGCGCTGTTAAGATTTTTCTAGAATGAATGGGGTTGGGACGGGTATATTTCAATAGCAGGTCTAAAAAAAGATCGCGATGTTCGCGATTCAATCGTCTTGGTAGTTCGATGGTCTTGGTGTAAAAGTTATTCGTTGTTTGAAATTGAATTCTGTCGTTGTTCGAAATTAAATTCTGTTGTGTTGGGTTAAAGTAAGTAATCCAATGTAACAAATATTGGGACATTCACTTTACCTTGAGTTAATTGATAGTTTGTACGGAACCCTCGGTGCGCGAGTCAGACTCGCACTTGACCGGTTTTTTTTAAACAGGGCGTGGCGTTGCCAGTTTTTTTGTCATGGCGGTTTCTCGTCGTGATTTTTTTTTAATATTTCAATTAAATGCATAAAATCATCAATTATTAATACAGCCTTAACAAACTTATACGAAAAGTTGTCACATACATGTAATCCAAGCGGCCTAGTGTCTAATTTCCACAAGTCTACTGTTTCAACATTTTGTTTATTTCATGTAGGACACGATTTTTTAAATAATACTCCAGGTTTTATCATAAGATTACGATCTCCAGAAACGTAAGCCTTCCATTGTAAGTAGTACTTTGATTGGATTGATAAATTTTACGGTACAGTCAAGTGCACAAATATGTATCGATTTAATCCTCTCATAAATATGTACCGAAATCTTAATCCGTTGACACAAGAGCCATTGGACATATTTATGTGCAAGTTATATGCATACTTTTACACTTGACTGTATATTTACTTGTGCTGTTTTCCAAATAAGTTTATTACAAAGTCATCAACAAGTGAGATTAAATTTAGCACGGTCTTTCGTTATGATATTAAATTAGACTCACAGCGCGCCGTTACGGAACCCAGGCTATTTAAGTTGGGCGTACCGAGCGCGGAAGCGGTACATCAACCGGGCGGAATTTATCACCGATGGCCGACGCGGGTTTACGCTGTATTGAATATCTGTGTGTTCGTTTGGTAATTAATATGGTCCTAGCAGGCACTCTAACTATTTAAGGACGGATTTTACGAGATAAGTTAAACTACTAAATTGTTTGAAATCTTATTCTTGTCTGATCAAATTGACACGATGGCCCGGTTCGACAGGAATAAGGACTTAAACAGGCTAAAATCAAACCAAGCATGTTGGAATCGACGCTTTCTTGTTTGTTCGAGTTGAATCTAAGGACGTGTTGCATCGAGCAAACTTTACTGATCGGTAAATATAGAGCCTCTAGTTGTAATCCAAAGCGAATTGTAAAATTTAACTTATAAACAGATTTTAACAGACGTAATAAGGATTACCGACAAAGAACTGAGCAACGAGCATACGGATTTTACGTTAAATGGTTTTAAACGTTGTTTCCACCATTTAAAGTTTACGATATATCATTGCTGGGCTCATTCGTTCGTTCTTCCTTCGGTCTTTTTGAAGAGTGAGGAAAAAGCGCTCTTAAGAAGGAATTCAAGATAAATAGCAAAGTAGAAGCCCCTAGAAAATGACTAAGTTAAGTTGAAATAAAATAGCGGTTGATACGCCCTTCCTTTTCCAACTGTCCACGTGTGAGCGGTGCAGAATTTTCAATTAGTTTCACAACTTATGGTTCGGGAGCGTTCTGTGACTCGACTACGAATGGCGACATTACACCCGTAAAGCACAAAAAGACGTAATCAACTTTAACTTTCGTATTGACATACGACGTTTTGAGAGGTACATTGCTGATTCCTCGACACGGTTCTATAGTTCTAGGAAACTATTCAGCGTTGCAACTTTGTCTTATTACTTAACTGATATCTAATGGTATTCGAGTTTTCGGTGTTCATCGCAGAACGGATTACAGTTTCACAGAGATTATGCTTGATATATCAATATATTACCTTACTAGCCCGGCCCGGCTTCGCACGGTTAATGCGTAGGAATGAAGCATTTTCCCGCGGTGAAAAGTAGCCTATGTTCATAAGGGATAATGTCGGCTTCTAATGGTAAAAGAATTTTTCAAATCGGTCCAGTGGTTTCAATACAAACAAATAAACAATCAAATCTTTCCTCTTTATAATATTAGTGTAGATAAGCCAATATGACTACAATCGTTGTATGGACTTATAACTGAATTAGCTAAATAACATTTTTGATTGACCAATTCTAAGACCGGTCATGCTAAGATGTTTTGGACATGTAGGGAAGATGGATGAAAAGAGGTTAACAAAGAGAGTGTAAGAGGGAAAATTGGACCGTGTAGTTGGAAGGGTCAGGTCAAGAGTACCCTAATCCGATGAACATGACATGAAAGTGAATGAACCAAGAAATATTCGTCTAGCTATAATGATATAAAGCAGTGGAGAACTTGATCTCTGCCTACCCCTCTAGAAACAAGCGGGCTTGTATAAAATTAACAGTAATTTGAAAAATCCATTTTCACTTTTGCGTTTTGTTGATTCTCCCCTATTCGAGTCGAAGACAGTAGGACACCGTGAGATATGGTATTTGCACCGCGGGAGACCTCAAAATAGGGGCATAGGTAAGTCAAATTTATGACTGTTCGCAAACTTTCCTTTAATTAGATACTTTATGAGGGAATGAGACAATGATCAACCGAATTCTGAAACGACTGAATTCAATGAATGGTTGTGCATTTCATGCAGTTCATAAAACCAATTCATACATATGATATTTGGAGTATGAATCTCAATCTCAAATAGCCAAAAAGCTAGTTAAGATAGATTACACTTATGTATACGTATCTATTCATATATGTAGATGCCAATAAGGTTATAAGGAGTATACACCAGAAATGTGCGAAGCTGAGTTTTCATACATTGGACACCAGCTGTCAAGCATCCAAGACAATTTATGAAACCACATCCACGAAATTACGAACATTTCTGGTGTATCATCCTTACAGTTGAAGGATATATTTTCTTATCTATATAGATAACTATTAAAGTAATAATTAACGTTATGGAGGAGGATTCTATAGTCTTATCCGATTAGAAAATTTAAAAAAAGGTTCACACATTTATCCAGTCCATTGACTTCCAAAACCTTCGGCAATAATTCAAAAAACCCGTCCAAAGCGGTCTACCTCACCGCCGTCGATACAACCTGACAGCTTGGCTGTTATTCTGTATGCGCTCATGCGCCTCACCCCACCCGTCACGCCTAACGAAACTAGACCTCTACCTACACTTAGTTACTACCAATCCCGGCGTCAAGATATATTTGTGGGTGAGCGTTAAGGCGAGCTTCAAACAAGATACAGAATAGCGGGGCTTACGTAGGTGTCTGATTTAGGAGGTAATTGCTCCCCCAAACGCCCAGGTGTATTTTTATCCGTTGCTTCCGATTCCGATTTTAACGTATCGCGTGCTCGCTTCCACGCGCGGTGTCTAAGTGCACTAACATGCCAGAGCGAGCGCGAGTAACTTGTAAATGCAATTGGGATATGAAACCGATGAGCTCGAAGAGGCTTAGAGCCTCTATTCTAACCCGGGTTTCCTCTCCTCTGATGGCTCGTGTGTATTATAATCTGACCCGTAGATTCGTTGAACGTATTTGTACTTGAAGCTCAGAGATACGGGTGCGTAACGATCGATATAAAAACTTTTGATATATTTTCACTGGATATAACGATTAAAGGATATAATGCACTTTTGATATAACAACATTTGATATATTCTCATGTAATATAATTATCAACAGATGTAATGAACTTGTAATATAACAACTATTAATCTAACAGCCAAAACGTATAACATACATGGGATATAACTTTGTTCGATATAAAACTCAGTTGGTATAATGTGCTATTGGCATAATCCCCCACAGTAAAAAACGACAAATAATTGTAACAATGGTATTATTTGTAGGTTAGGTTAGGGTTAGCTTGTGTCCCTTAGAGCGGAAATAGGCACCCCGCGAAGCGAGGTGACGTCTACACGCTGGCGGTTAGGTTTAGGTTAGGTTAAAATAATTAACGTGTGTGTGAAAGAAAAAAATATATCTTACAAAACATTATACCACTAATACTTATATCCAATATACATTATATCCATCAAACGTTATATCAAAATTGTATTATACTATTTGAACATTATACGCCATGAAATTATACTGATTGTTGTTATACCAAAAGTTTATTATGTCCCTTGTGTGATTATATCCAATTAAATTATATTAAATGTTATATCCAGTGACAATATATCAAAAGTTGTTATACCAATCATTGTCCCAGACATACACTCGACGCTATAGCTGCGCAGTTGTGTATATCTTCGCTTCCGGGCGGATGGCAAAACTGATTGGTGAATGTTATAGAAAGATTGAGAAAAAATGAAAGGTCAAAATATTACGTTTGTGACGCTATGGTGTTAACTGTAAGGTGCAATGTAATTGAAATAAATAAATAAATGTCTTGAGTATACAACCGCTCAATTCAAATCTATCGCGCTTATTCAATTTTGTAGAAAAAATACGTGCAGAAAATGGGAAACTGGTGAATTTTGCGTTTGACTTTTTTTTAATGTTCCGCGTGTGTGATAATGATAATGTATGTTTCATTTTAGCTGTAGAGAGTGTGCCTTAATGCTGTTTTTTCATTTGATTAGTGACATCACCGTTTTGCTCTGAAGCTGATTCGTTCGTTCTATTTATGTTTGTTCATTTGTAGCTCTGGTGGAAAAGCTGCCTTATACTTAGTCCAAATTCAGATCTGTCATCAAAACAAGTAGAATTTCGGCCGGCCCATTTTTACACCATATTTACCAAACGTTTGCGCAATTCCAGGAAAATTTCAGGCTAGTGAACTTTGAAGCATAACTATTCCAGGAAGTTGAGTCCTAAGCCCACCCGACTACATTATAAAGAACTATTTAAAAACCCCGCAACAATTTAGCAACTGTCACAACAGCGTTCTCCGCACCCGTTCAAACTCTCCCAAGGTATTTGCAACCGCCTTCAACTCCCCTCACGCTCGCGTCTAATCTATTTTGACCCCCATAGTAACAATTATGGGTTACACGAGGCTAGAGTTACTCTGTTTGGTGTCGGGCGAGTGTGTAAGCGTTGTGAACGGCTAGCACTGCTCGTGACGGTGACGAGGGCTGCGACGCCTCGCCGCGTCCGTGCCGCTCGGTCTAATAAGTAGGTACGACATGCGTTTTCCTTTGTTTTATTGTTACATACTCGTACGTATTTATAATAATACAGTAGTTGCCTAATGGCGGGTTTAGAACAAGCGACACTAGCATTGTGTCAAGTTACGGGAACCATTTACCACCAGGCCACGCTTGTTTGTCGCGTGGTTTAGATAGGTACAAAGTTGTCCTAGGGAAAATACCCCGGAATATCCGTAGGCTTCGTCAAGAATTAAGCAATTTAAATTTTATTATCACTCATTAATTAATTATGTGTACAAAGCAAGGACCTGCAACGTGTAAAAATATTAGGAGTATTACGTCGACATTCTAGTTATAAGACGCATATTTGATACAAAGTAAGATCCTCCCGGGCACTGTGCCGTATATTCTATTGAATAAACGACATTCTTACGTAGAACACATTACGGTTATGTTCGTATAAAAGCACGATAAAACACAGATTATACTTTTCACAGAAGAGGTATGTTTCCGTTTGTCGTTTCGAATATGTTTCACATTTCAAAATCGCACGTGCGCTCGATTTCATGCGTGCAGATGTAGCGCGTCAGAACGGGTGCGTAGCATACAATCATAATTCACTTTCTACTTACGAAATTCGTACAGAACACTTCGAAAATGATTTCCACTAATTTATGACATAAACTGTAAATCGAAATTCCTAAAAATAACATCTCGTATGTTTTCTTTTTTATTATATGCCATGTTTTACTTGCATTTCTTTTAGAAACAAGTAGGTGGAGGTAGGGTTTTATAATAATATATAAAATAATTTAAACCATTCGTATATTTTGATTTTCAAAAATACGAGCGTTCGACAAAGCACATTTTTAAGAAGAGCCTGCCAGATGACATGATTTTTCCGAATTGTTAAGATATTCTTGCAAAGTAACTAATAGGTATATTGAAATACGAAATTATGCTACAGACCCATCAGAAGTCTGATACTTCTTCTGAGCGCGCCAGACATATATATAGAAATACGACAAACGGGAGACGGGAGGTTCAGAATATCACACTTTTCCACTGCAACTAAAAAACTATTTTACAATCTGTTACCCCGCCCATAAACCGTTTCACGAATGATTTAACGCATTCATAAATATCAATTACACATTCTCTAGTGGCCATTATTTTTATTAACCGCGCATTTATAGTGATTTTAGCGGGTCATTTGATTCATCATTCGCCATTAACTTCATGGCTCATAAAAGAGCTTATAATTCGACTGTGTCTATCATTTGGTAATATAAGCGATGTTTAAGTGCTTTTAGTGAATCTCGAAGATTAGGGGCGATACGGTGTTTCAATGGCTCTTATTGGCCAGAGAAATGCCATTATAACTACAATAATATTAAATCTGCGCCTAAGCTACAAATATGTCATTATAAGACTTGTATGAAAAGTCACAGAGGTAAACATGTGGGTCAATCATCTTCTTTATTATACGGTTTTATGCTTGATCTTTTTACAAGCTTTTATTTAACTACGTTTGTTCGGGTGGAATATTGCAACATGTATGTATGTACGTATGTAATTTTGAAGCAAATATCTTCAACCGATTGAGCTGAAATTTTGGGTTTAAGTACCAGTAGTTAGGATGACAATTCAATATTGTGGTACCATCAAGCTGATCTGATAATGCAGACAGAAGGTGGGAATTCTGGACTTCACAGAGGTGTCCCTGTCGAGTTTGGGCTGGTTAGAATCGTCTCAACGAGTAGGTAGATGAAGACGGTATACAGAAAAGTACAGTTGGCAATAAATGCTTGTACCAAAAATTTAATTTTTGACACAAACTTATTTGCTTTTGAGAAATTATGGATGGGTCTTGACATGAACCAAATTATATGGAATGTTTGTCTAGCAGTTTTTGGAAATTCCCAAAAAAAAATTTTTTAATACTATACTTATCACGTGGCTACTAGTCTGTATTGTACTCGTACAGTCAAGGGCACCAATATGTACACCACAAAGTCTCAAAAATATGTAGGCATACCTTATTTCTGCAACAATAAAGCTGTAGTATACATATTTATGAAACTTTGAGTGAATACACATTGCTGCCCTTGATATCTATACTTAAACATTAGTATAATATTATAAATGTTTATATTCCAAAGTGTCAAGAATATTGTTCAATCCAAGATTAGCCTATAAAATTATGATGTTTAAACTCAGATTAAGTCCTTATTTTACTTGATCAAATGCGGCCTAAATACTCAATATACCGAACTAACATATTATGGGAATTGACATTCGGTTAAATTAGGAAGAGAAGTAACGAAGCCCGCTACCTATATATCGGGTGTCCGAAAATCTATACAGACTATAAATATGTATGTTCTTATTTATAACACTCGAAAGGGAAAATATCGATACCTACAGCGCGGAATAATTTGCCCAGGAAAAATAAATAACCCAGGAATGGCTCGTTATATGTGATTATTGCGGCGCACATCCCATTGCTTCGTCTTCGGTCGTTGTTGCCAGCAATTATAATGCTCACTGGAAATGTTTGGGGATTGGGGGAAATGGGGTTGGAATTAGTTATAAATATCAGACATTATTGCTTTCGTATAATAGTTGAAAATAAATGAGAAAAATGTTTTTCATATCCTCGCCGCCTTTCTTGGCATGTTTTTGCCATGAAATGTTTAATTAATATATAGAAACGGAACTAAAAGGATACTGAACCTGCCTGCGAAGCTAATGGTTGTGAGTTAAAATCCCAGTAGGAGAAAATATTTGAGTGAAGAGCATGTGTATTTTTCTCTGAGTATTGGATGTTTTGTAATAAAACGTTCACAGCATCGAAATTAAGTCGAGAAATGGCGAAGCTTTTCGTTCTAAACTCATGTAAATACCACTTTTTTTACATTTATCATAACATTATCCAACGCGCGCGTAACTAAGTCACATTGAAAAGAACCATCCCCCAAAGCAACCCTTTGACTACCGCATTACACAACCTTCAACATCGCAGCGCCCCTTTGTTCCACGGCTGTACAATCAACAGTCTCATTAAACATGGAGCGGGTTAAAAACTGTCCTACATGTCTACATATGTATGTCTTTCAAGTAACGGCTTATTTTAAAGACGGGTTACCCTCCGTTGTGAGGGCATCGTCTGACAACTGATGGTACATTTTAGATAGGCATCTGTTACGGGTTAAAGTTTAATGTACTTACGTCTGATTACAACAATATTAACTTAGCGCGGGATGCCCCAACTTACGATAACAGGCCGATCAACGTTAAATATGGCGTCGGCAGCTGTCAGAAACTTGTCATACTTTCCATACATTCAGATTTTAACGAACACCGCTTTTACCGATGGCTTAGTAGTTTGTGCATATTTTTGTTGTATTTGAGTGAACAACTATAATACTTCTTTGACTACATACATATAGTTCATAGTTACGCACGTATTATAACACGCTACATTGCGAAAAAATGCTATTACTCGCGTTACTATCAAATGTCTCACATAATTGAATATACTGGCTCTGGTTGGTATTAGAAAGCTAATATTTAATTTAGAAGACAAAGTGACAAACGAACGACACTCCCAACATTGGCTTTCCTCCATTGCATTGTAATTTAAATTAACACTTTTACTGCCGGAAACCCGCCTAGGTCTACGCCGTGTAGTCGCTTTCCGCTACATACGAGAAAAACCACAGCATCGCCCATCGGCGTGTAACGATTCTTGGCAGTGAATTTGTTAATATTAACAATCTTATTGTCCCTAAACTCTTTTTCATTGCTTACGTATCCTCTGAGCAACATACTAAGCGGCTCTTCGAAAATTGTGAAAGAATTCTTCACCGCAAAATTAATCCGACAGCCAAAGGAGTTGAAAAACTCCCCGAGATTCTCGTGGATTGGATACTCGTACATATTTTAAAACGTCGCCTGCGGCGTAATGACGCTAGCTGCTAATTTGCGCGGAACCCTCGGAACCCTTTCGCTACGTTCCGCGCTATTGAAGTCACCGCAACTTTTAGAATTTCCGCGCGTTTCCGCACTCTTCCGGTTTAATAAAATGAAAAGTGGCTATTCCGCAGATTTGTATTGAACTAGACGTCGCATGTGCCGCGATTTGTACGAACACCGGGCGTACCCATTTCTAAAAGCGGGTTGCACCAACTTACGATAACAGACCGACCAACGTTAAATATGGCGCTGGCAGCTGATATTCCATACAAACTTGTTAAATTTTCCATACGTTCAGATTTTAATGAACTAGCGTATGATTACAGACAGTTTGGAGCAATCTACTGACTACTACTAATACTCTTAAATGACTGAGGCATTTTAGTAATGGACAAATAACATTCATATTATTTGTGTGTATTAGTGTTATTTTTATTTTTTATTTCTGTTTTTTATTATAAAATAAATAAATAAATATTTGGGGACAATCTTACACAAATCAACCTAGTCCCAAAGTTTATATAGATAAACAAATACTTAAATACATAGACAACCTCCCTGATTCGGGAACAAATATTCATGCTCATCACACAAATAAATGCCCTTACCAGGATTCGAACCCGGGACCTCCGGCTTCGTAGGCAAGGTCTCTACCAACTAGGCTACCTAGGTCGTCAAAATTATCAATTATTATACCCTTTAAGATCATAGTATTAATTGATATAGATTTACATTAATGTTATTTATAATGCAATGTAATATTATGAGATAAATAAATATCAATATCAATATTCACGCGAACCTACAGACAAATAAGAAAGCAGAATGACTGTTTCAAAATTCGTTGAAAATAAACCTATAATGAATTTAAAGTCGGCTTATGAAGTTATGATTTGGTACCTACTGATCACCGGCGCCTGAATTATACTGCACATTTGTGCATGACTGTTGGTAAAAAGTAAGTGTATAATACGTGATCTACTTAGATGTACATCTGTGACCGTTCCCATGAGCTGCGACGGTGTTGCCATGCCTTTTAATTAGCCCTGCATATTAATAGGGCCATAGGACGCGGGGTAAAGAATAAACTGACTTAATTTAATGAGGCAGGTCACCGCAGCCGCCGTACTACGAATTTATCTAGTGATATAATTTATTTTGTAACTGAACATTCTATACCTCCTTCCGTATAACATTAAAGTAATGTCTATCTAGGATATAAAAGGGACATATTGTACTTGTTTTACTTATTTTGATAATTAAGTACTTTCCAAACATAACTTCTTAACGAAACAAATTATTTTGTTAAATACATCGTTAATCAGAAATTACCTGATGTGGTTCGATTAGAATGGGTCGAGCCACAGACCATATATCCTAAAGACCCCGCTTAGCCTAATTTTTACTTACAAACAAAGCTGCCATACTTGCGGGGCGCGGGGGACGTCTAGTGCGCTGTGATTGGTGCATTCAAGGCCGCGCGCGTAAGTGATTGGTCCGGTGTCTCAAATATAGAGTGAATTCACCGTATGTGTGGCAGAGGGGGTCGCCCGACTAAGCGACGTCTATAGGTTTACTGGTCTGTGGGTCGAGCGCATAGCTTGCCCATTAGAGTGGTCCTAAGGCTGTGGGCCTTTCAAGGGAATACAGAGAGGTCGCTACTAGTAGCGGCGAATATGATTGAAAGATATGCGTCGTCGGTCACTGTCCTCGTAGCTCAGTGGTGAGAGCACTCTACCGGAAATAGAGGGGTCACAGGTTCGACTCTTGTCTAGGGTTACAGACGATGATGGTTTATTTTTCCATTATATTTCTTCTCTCTGTATCATATCGTTTATAACATACATTATTCGTTGCGTTTCAACATGGTTTTCTGTGACACATGACGATACGGACGATTTTTCAAATACATCATACTATATAATATTATAAATACGAAAGTCTGGATTTTTGTTACATCACACAATCACGCTTAATCGGCTCAACCGCTTTGGATGAAATTTTGCACGAAGATAGCTTATAGCCAGGATTAAAATATAGAATAGTTTTTATCCCGGGTCCACGCAGACGAAGTCGCGGGCGGAAGCTAGTTTATGATAATAATGAGTGAGTGTCCAAACACCGGTACACATTCTCACTTACAGTGGACGACGGGCCTTAAAAGGTCAATATTGAGTGCGTCCTCAATCTCGCGTTTTATCGCGCGGACAAAGGCGACACGACGTTGACGGATCGCGCGATCATCCGACAAACTCGACTGATTGCTTCTGCTTTTATGGCATGGCTTTCCCCATGCCACGGGGAAAGCCGGGCGAAAAATATTACTTAATATACCTGGGAGGCAGAATGACCGAAGTCCACTTAAGGTTATTATACAACGTATAAATGAAGTAACTGAAAACTTAAAAATAGTTCAGGAATCGAAAATAAAACCAATAACAACTGGTGGCTCTATGATCTGTAGTCTACCTCGCCAGCCTATTTAAAAAAGAAACCCAGAAACTGAATCGTTTATAAAAGTCTATATAATTATCGAGCGAACCGTGCGGATCTGCTCACAAAATTCGGTTGAGCAGAACAGCCGAACAGGCGGACATACGAAATAACTTTGCCTAAGCTGAAGCGGAGAACTTTGCTTCGCTCACTCATTTAATTATAGCCCCTGATTGATTTTGATTTAGATTTTTGAAGTGAAAGCTTCTTTAGCGGCGCTGTGCACTTTTAGTGATGGGGAAAAATTGTTAAACTCGCCACAGGTCACGTGAGCGTAAGATGTCACGTGACCATGAGATTCGAGAGATACTCGCAACAGGTCACGTGACCGTCAGATGTCACGTGACCGTAAGATTCGACAGATTGAAAATTCGTAAGACGGACACGTGACCTGATCGAAAAACTGGTACAATGTCATTGAGTTTTCACTTCTGCCGCCACTCCCGGAGTGCAGCCCGGTCTTTTGTTTATTTTCCGTATGAGAGATTAATGCAGATTTATGTTAGCTTTAGCAGACTCGTTAGGTTACTCCGTGTCTTAGCTCGCGCCTAAAAGCTATCGGTTTTTATTTTCTTGACGATTGTTTTCAGCTCAGAATTGGATAAAAAATTGTAGATTGGACGAGCTTGTGACCCTGGTCAGGGTCAACACGGATGCGATTCTAGAGCCGCAAATGTCTACAGGCAGCACTGACGTCATACTTTCGAGCCGTACGCTAAACTGCGAATCTTTTGCATTTTCACGCTGTGTTGGTTGACCCGTATAGATTTGGGTACGCACTGCACTGCAGACACCCGCGCGGTAGGAGACCGAAATTGGGCCATTAGAGGGGCCCCCGGGCGGTTTATTGCCAAACTTGAGCTGACCTCTGGACACCCGCTGTGTACGCCAAAAATTAAACCAAGCAGGGGCCGATGAGACACTTACTTTTTGCATTACGATTTTGATTTATGTTCGAGTGGTCGCTTCTAAGCGCGTAAATTAGTTTGACACCCTGCCTACGAAGCAAGTGGTCCTGGGCTCGAATCCCGGTAAGGGCATTTTTTTGTGTGATGAGCACGAATATTTGTCCCTGAGTCATGGATACTCGTATTTTCTATGTATTTAAGTATGTATTTATCTATATAGTCTAGTACTCATAGTACAAGTCTTGCTTAGTTTGGGACTAGGTCGATTTGTGTAAGATTGTCCCCTAATATTTATTCTTATTATTATTTATAGATTTAACGTGAACACATTTATTATCAAATTGGAATGAAAAATTAAGTATCATATTGATCGCCCCCACAAAACACACAAATCACTAGCAGTATCGTCGTCAATAATCGGACAATGGAAGCCAGAGCGAAACTCAAAGACCAAATATAAACATATTCTCCAACTATTATTTTCTACTAAGTCTAAAAGTAGTACTAAACTTGGGTTGTTTCGTGAACAACGGCGCTATATCTCCATTACTATATACACCCGTAAATTCTATAAAGTCCTAAACAGCTCAACTTTGTGTTTATCCTCATCGTTATATCTAAGGTTAAGGTATAATAACCCAGTCGAGACCAAGCAACCCTACGTGCTACGCCGTACTCCACCGACAAGAGCCAAGCTCTTAAATAAATGATGATGATGATGATGATGATGATAGAAAATCGGTCCTAAATTCATGAGTGAGTGTTAATTGATATGAACATAACTAATGACCCAATTAATTATTATTGTTATTACTGCATACATTAACCATTTGGGTGAATCTCCTAGCGTGTGAACCGCTCGGGTTTAACGTCATTGTCGGCTCAAGATCTCATCAGAGGTAAAACGTACCGCAGAACCTTTAATCAAAAAAGATTCAGGGGACCGATTTTTGACTTTCGAGCGCTCGACTCTTTCACTCGAAAACTGACAAAAATTATGAAATGCTATTTTGAAACAACGATAGAAAATTTAAAACCGAGTGGTATTGACCACTCGTATTAAATTATATTGGTAGAAAGTAAGTGCCTGCCATTTTGACACTACAAACGTATTTCCTTTTATTTGATTTCCGAGCGCTCGAAAGTCAAAAATCGGTCCCCTGTACTGGTATTGGCTAACATCTTCATCAAAAGTAGACTCTGATACGTGTCCCTTATAATAATATTTGCTGTCTACGATAGTGGCGAAAAAAAAATGCCTTAAAAACGCAGAATATTCGCCCATTTGACTTGTATTAGTAGTATTGTATTGAAATATATCGATCAAGATTCTGCGGCGTACCACGAATCTCGACGTTCGGATATCTCGGTATCAGTCGCTCGAGTACCATAAACAATAAGTGCGATAGAGACGGAGAGTTTCGGTTTTCGTTATTATAGCTCTGGATCGAACTGAACCATCAGGAAAAAGCTGTGCAGTCAGGTGGAATTCGAATTGGGATTTGAAATTTGAAATTAACTGATTAGCCAGAAAAGTAGCCAGAACGTTCCGTTACACGCATCGTTACAATGTGGTTACAGTTGTGGGTTCAAGCCCCGCTGATTCGCGTTTTTTTTATAGTTTTGATCCTTGTTTCAATACCAATATGATATTCGTCGAGGTAAATAGCCTTCTAGTATCATTTCACGGCGAATCGCATGTCCCGATACATTACAACAAGTACAGACCGTTTTAATTTTACCGACGATACCCATCTGACTAATTGCGGGTAATTATACGTGTAGCGTGCCCCGGCCAACTTAGCTGTCTGTCTGTCCGTCTAAATATACCAACTCGTTTACATTGTTAAGTTTTTTGTTGTAAACTATTGTTGTTATTTGTTTAGTAATTTAAAAGTGAGTGTGACTCCACAGAATAAAATGATTTGTTGGATATTAGATAACTTCATGCAGAAAGTTTTACCGGATGAAAATGTCCTTCTTGTAACAACGTGACTTAAGAGGAAACACAAGGGCCGTTTTTTCCATAGAAACGTAGTCCCCTGTTTTCTCCCTGGATAATGGCAGTAGAGCAATATTTTTTTTACCATAAATCTATGGCTACAATTGACATGTTCCTATGTTTTCCTTTTTTTCATAAATTAATTCTTAAAAGAGATATTAACCTTCAAAAACCAGATGCCAGATTTTCCGCAGTGTGCAAATATCCAGAAAACAATTTTGACTACATTATTCAAAAAAAGGAAAACATAGGAACACGACCAAAGCCTTTCTTTGATTTTTAATAAAAAAAAATTGGTCAAGTTTTGGAGAAGAAATCAGGGGACCACGAAACGTTGATTTTATGTACTTTTAATAGGTATTTTCGATCCAACCTGCAAGGTCCCTATCGCGCTCTGCGGGGGGAGGCTTGAGGTTGGCGCGACAGCAATACATTTTACAAATACCTATTTCTCAATTATCTCGCCATTAATTAGTGTTTCCTCTTAATTCGGGTAATTTACCTACGAGTAGAGCATCCTACTAATCCTACTAATATTATAAATGCGAAAGTTTGGATATTTGAATGTTTGAGAGAAGTGAAATTACTCAATCACACTTAAACGGCTCAACCGATTCGTATGAAAATTTGCACGATTACAGTATTTACACTAGCATCAATGATATACCGTGTGAACGGCGGTTTGGGGACTGCTCGCAATAACGCGGCTCTGACTACCTAGCTTTATAATCATCGACTAAAGCCCGCTGAAATTTAATTACTTTGGCGCTAGGGTCGCCACATAATATTAAACATTTCATATTTTACAATAATACCTACCAAGCTTTTTAATTATACGCCGTTCATACATACATTTACAATTTCAAGACTATCTAAACGAACATGTTCCAAAGATCTAGACTTTAATAAAAGGGCAAACATTACAATAAGTAGTTGTGTTAAATATATTTTATTATTATAAAACCCCACCTTAAATTCCTCATCGAAACATTGCGCCTCCTTTAAGTATTACAAAACGTACATATTATGAAAGTACACACTCATCGGTAATTCGTTTTAATAAAAGGTTATTTTGAATAAAGCAGATTATTCCAATTGACAACCCTAAGTCGTTCGTTTGACAACAATTACATTTCATTGTAGTTAAAGCAAAGCGTAAAATAATTGGTATCGGGTGAGCCCCAAGGTGGCATTACACCACTGGTTTATTGAAGGCTTTTCATTTGTGTTTCGTGCTATATACCTCTATAGAGGCATAGATAAACTATTTTTGCCTAGTTATACTAATTATTATGGCCAAAGACGTAGAAAATATCTAGTTCCGAACATATATAAAGATCTACCGTCCGAGATAAAGAGTGCAACTGTCACAAAACAACTGTTTAAAAAGAAAGTCAGCGATGGCTTTTAAATAAATTAAAAATGAAATTCAGCCATCCTAAGTGACTTCACAAATTCTTTTATTCTAGCATAAGGAATACCGTTAAATGTATTAATATTCATACAGCTTTTAGCTAATAAATTGTATAATTTATTAGGCGTATTACCTGTCTACCTACCTACCTGCCGTATTATTTATTTTTATTATTATTATAAAATGAATTGAGGTCGGTATAGCGCATCACACACTGCCCCCTCATCCCGCTGCGGTGTGCGGAGCGACGACGACGGTTTGCAACGTTGTATGCCAGTACCTCAGTTTGTGTACAAAATCCGACCGGCGTTTGTATGTGGCTTCGCACGCCGCAGCCGGATGCGGCGGCAGTGTGTGATGCCTACGTGTGTGTGGTCATTTCAATTAAGATAGATGAACGGAATAGTATGAACTACACGAGTTTTATAAGATCGCAATCATAGTATCGCTTACATCATCACCCTCCTAGCGTCATTCCCGGTTCTGCCCTAAAGGAGCCCGGGGGTCCGCTTTGACACCTAATCCCAAGATTTGGCATAGGTACTAATTTTACGAAAGCGACTGCCATCTGACCTTCCAACCCAGAGGGAAAACTAGACCTTATTGGGATTAGACCGGTTTCCTCACGATATTTTCCTTCACCGAAAAGCTAACGGTAAATATTCCGTACATTTATGTTCTGAAAAACTCATTGGCACGAACCGGGATTCGAACCCACGACCGCCGCTTGACAGCCGCATGCCTGAGCCGCTAGGCTACCGTAGCTCTGTATAATTTAAGTAAAGCATAGGATCAGCTTAGCTATGATTGCGGTTACGTCAGACGTAGAGTATTGGTCCCGCTCTAGCAAACATGTAAGTGAGACAGGGACGAATGCGTTAGTAAGTCGGATGAAAACGCTATCACGTTAGCATTGCAGCCCAGTTAGCATGAGCGCTTTATGTCGGATATTTTTATTATGTATTTATTTTATTTTATAAAGCCCGCACGGCTTTGCTTGCGATTGTCTAAAACGCATACAAACTCGCGGGGTAAAATAATAGTACATTACTACAGAGGCCGGGAAGTAAAGGGTTGCCGGCCGAGCGTAGCGAGGTCGTATAGTTATGAGGCTGGCAACCCCTTTTCACGTCGAGGTATGTATAGTGCTTTTCTCAAACATGCAATGAAATAAATTAAAAAACTCCAAGAAATCAAACTTTAATTTTCATGGCTGATAGACGTGATCCTGTGCCACAAATTGTGGAATTGAAATTAAAAAAGACCATCTTGCAGGCCTAGGCCGCCAATTTTGTATGAAATGCCACTACGGGTCTCTCGCTTCGCTGCGCCCGAAACGTGACACTTCGAAGCCCATTATGATGAACACAACGTCAATATTTCATTGCATGTTTGAGAAAAGCCTATAACCGTCCAGAGAGTCCATTTTACACGCTGGTGAAAGAATTTTTGATAGCGGTTCCGGAGATTACCCATTACATACGAACTAAAAACTCACAAAGCTACTATGTCACAGAATTCTCCTCTTTATAATATTAGTAGCTTAGTCCCGCTTGCGCTTACGTACCTACCTGCTTGTAAGGGAAGTATGCTTTATGCCAGACATAAACTCAATCATGTAGGCAGGCACTGTGCGAGTCGACCAAATTTTACTAGAAAAGAAAAATGTGACCGAAGCCAAAAAGGCTGCAGAAAATCAAATCAAAGAATTTACATATCAGTATTAAACTTTGAGGTAGAAAATGTGTTAAATTCGCCCCAGCAAGCGTAACTTTATCCTAACACCCCACTTGTCTTAGAAATCTTTTGATCGCGCACACAAAGCACATCAAAAACGTTGTTTTTTTTCTATTCGATCAGCTTCGTGTTTGTCCGGGCTCGGTTCGATGCATATAGATTATAGAACAAGTTTGTATCGGACTTAGAAGAATAACAAGGAAAAGTAGGTTAGAAGTTTGTCCTCATAGGTAATCCCTCGGTTGAGACGAACTGGCCACTGTCCATTGAAAATGTATAAAAAGACAAGCTTGGGTGAGAGCACGGAAAAAGCGATCTTAAAGTAAAGGGCAATTGAGGTGTTCCGTGTTATATTTGTGTGAAGGTAAAGTGAAAGCGTCATAGTTTGTTTCGTTTAGCCCCGAACGGATATTTTATATTTTGTTTTATTTACTTTGAATTTTGTGTAAAAGGAAAATGTAGACGTTTTCGTTTTTATAAATCGGTCTGAATAATATGAAACAGAATAATCGGGATATTGCTTGTGTTTGGGTGACCTGTGTTACTTTGATCGGCTGGGTTACCCAAAAGGCGGTCGACAGTATTATACCTCCACTTTGATCTTTGTATTTGTAGAAAAGGGACAAACACATTTTAGTTAAAACAGGTTTATAAAATTTTATAAATAAGGGGGGATAAATGGTTTTATTTAGAAAACTCCCATGAATCTCAGACATGTCCTATTATATCCTAGTATCCTTACTAATATTATAAATGCGAAAGTGTGTGTGTTTGTATGTTTGTCCTTCTTTCACTTCGCAACGGAGCGTCGTATTGATGTGATTTTTTGTATGGAGATAGTTTAGAAGCTGGAGAGTGACATAGGCTACTTTTTCCAGCGGGAAAACATCTAATTCCCACGGGAAAATTAAAAATGTTACATTTTCCTATAACCACGCGGGCGAAGCCGCGGGCATCAGCTAGTAATATTATAAATGCGAAAGTTTGGATGTTTGTTACACTACTCAATCACACTTAAACGGCTCAACCGATTTGGATGAAATTTAGCACGAACGTAGTTTATAGTCTGGAATAAAATATAGGATAGTTTTTTATGGCGGGTCCACGCAGACGGAAGCTAGTTGAAATATAATGAAATGCATGTCTCTGAGGGCAAATCTAATACGTGGTCCTCCGGCTTAGTACATCTTATATTCATATTTTAATATAAATGTTTTTAACACTGAAAACGGTAAAATAATCCTTTTCACACGGGTTTCTATAGCCACAACTTGGTTCGCTCTCCAGTTAAATCTGGACGGATTTGCACGCCCTTTCATAGCGGCCTTTATTTATGACGGTCATAAAATATTTGAATGGCAGCAAACAGATTTAAACTCATCACCGTACGTAAAACCAAATAGTTTAATGCTAGTCCCCAATTAAGGCGGGTCTTTCTCTCCATTCAATTTCAGCTCAAAATTCATTCGAATTGAATTTTCAGCCTGAATTTTGAGCTCGTATTGAAAATCTTTTTCAGATATTCGGAAAGGGTTTTATTTATAATGCGTTTTAATGGTGCGGTTTGGTGCATTCTGAATAAAAATAGTAATAAAAGGAGGATTTTCATACCATCTGTATTTGGAACGATAACAAGGTGTTTTGCTTTACAATATTTTTTGAAAGACACTAATTTTTAACGCGTATCATAATTAAGTTGAATATAGGTATTATACCGCCGACCGCTTTAGCCTAGTTGGTAGTGACCCTGCCTACGAAGCAAGAGGTCCCGGGTTCGAATCCCGGTAAGGGCATTTATTTGTGTGATGAGCACGAATATTTGTTCCTAAGTCATGGATGTATTCTATGTATTTATTTATCTATTTAAGTATGTTTATCGTCGTCTAGTACCCATAGTACAAGCTAGGTCGATTTGTGTAAGATTGTCCCCTAATATTTATTTATTTATATATTTTGAAAAATATTAAATATTACTGTTTAAGATATGGTGCTTACTGAAAATATTTTTTTATTCGAAATAGTATTGATATTAGTACCAATTTCTATTTCGACACTAACTATACTTTGCAGAAGCACAATTGAAATTTGAATTTTTGACTCAAAATTGCATTACTTTATTCGCAATAAACTGTGTTTAGTTATCTTTGAATTCACAACTTCCACGGCGAAAAAGAAAATATATTTCCTGTGCACAGGGGTCGGAATTAAAACAACAATTTCCTCCAAGCATGCGAGATTATTAACCTTTTTGCCGGTAACAACCGTAAATTAAACGTTTGCACAAACTTCCACGAAAAAAAACAAAATGGAACGGCAACTTCAAAACAATGCGGAGTTCGTTTTTTTCTAGTTTTGCAAAGACGTCGTGACGATGTGTTTTTCTATGAAGTAATAAATTCGAGTTAGATAAGGGAAGGCAATTCTTTAAAACTTTTTAATGCGCTGCCAACTGGAATAGATTTTTTGCACGCGGGCGGTAAGCGGGGTATTATGCTCATTTACAATGAAGTTTGCACTATATTCACGCTATACTTAGTAAGTTTGCGTTAACTGCTTCCATACTTCAAAGTAACTTAATATATATTTCAATTGCAATAAGTCTTCGTCAACGAACGAGGCCCTCCTAAGGTACTTTTGCTAGTTACAGTAAAAGTACCTTACGAAGGCTTTACACAACACACAAATTACCGAGATACATTTTTCTGATCAGAGCTCAGACTAAATACAATATACATATATGTATGAATTATAGCTACGAATTGTTATGGATATACGAGCAACATACCTATCTACTAAGCAAATAATTAAACTTGCAATACGCATTATGCTACGTACACACCTATTATAAGAATTAAATGTTTCACAAACACTAATTGGCAAACGTTCTCATAATGCCGCACCCGTATATAACCACGCGTATACCTCTGCCCGGATCTATTCCAGCCAAGTGTATGCGGATTGCAGAGATATCTCAGCATTGTCCGAACGGGCCGGTGACGAATGCTCATCCGGTGCCGTCCGGCCGGCCGGTGTCGTCCGGCGCCGGACGACCGGCCGTAGCTCATGCGATTATGAACGCGCCTTCGACTGTTTTGTGGATAGTGGGTTAGGTACCTATGAATGCGTTTTAGAGAATAATAATATTGTGGAATTTTGAATGTGCCTGGGGTGAATTTGGTTATGCATTATCGTTTCACGGAATATCATAGAGGTTATTCATGCTATTATTAAATAGTTGTAACAGAGGACGGCTGGTAATCTAATCAGAATAAGTATCAAAGATGACAAGTTTGTAAATAGCAAATCTGGAGAACAGAGTGCCAATAGATTTAAAAATGGCCTGTATTGATCTTAGAATACGAATGTGTCTTAAGATGTTTTATTTTAAGTGATATGAAAATCTCCAAAAACCTGACTCTTCGTTTAACCCTGATCGCAGCCATGGTGATAGAAGTTTAACGTGTGTATTTTTCTGTTGCATCATTTCTCCTGGCTCGTTAAGAAAACAAACAATATACCTTACAATATAAGCATCTTAACAGTGATACATAATCTATTTAATATTAAGATCGTACTCATTAGGGTTGTCACTCATGCGTGAATTATTATATTACGTAATTAATTATTGGGGATAAGATTAATTTTAGCATTCAATATAATAGTATATTGTGACAATGAGACAATTATTGCTCTTTAGTTTATTGAAATTAACATTATGCCAATAATAATTTATTCTTTGGCACCTTATCCCAAGATTTGGCAAAGGCCATTTATGGTTTCGCATTTTTTTTTATACAACGACGGTGGCAAACAAGCGTACGGCCCGCCTGATGGTTAGCGGACACCGCAGCCTATAGACGCATGCAACTCCCAAGGAGTAACATGGGCGTTGCCGACCCTTTATATGTTTAAGGATTCATGAACGCTAATAATTCTAAAATGTACCTACACATTATTTTTAATTAATGAACTTACTTGTCGTAGTATCGCGTGACCGAGATGGAGTGTTACATGAAATTCTAATATTGACTTATTAAGCATAACGAAATAAAAAAAATACATAAAGCTTAAAAACAAAGAACATTCTAAAAACTTAAATATGTAGACAATGGGTTACCAGTCTCAGCCTTAGCTGGATAGTAACTTAGGTACCATCCAGCGCTGATTTTCAGACTCACCCCTTTTAAAATACTATAAAATAAATAAATAAATAAAATAAACTATAAACAGGTCGGCTGAGTTTACATTTTTAGTGTGTGTGTGTGTGTGAATTTTAACAAAGGCATTGGGTTTCTTAGTGGTGGTGGCAAATTATTCCATATTTTCGTTACTGCATACTTGAACTTGAAACCCCCCCTGAAAAAATTAGTTTATGTTTTGGAATCATCAGTAAGTTTTGTCTGTGACTTCTAACTAGCTCATCCCGTTAATATTGTGCCCACTTTAGCTTTTCGAAAAGGTATGGAGGCTTTTGGAATTACATAATTTTACGCAGTGTAAAAGTCAAATGCAGACCCCGTATCATGGTCGGCCTTATCACGCGATAAGTGACAAGATAGGAGCGTCGTCTCGTTCTACCAAACGGTGTCAGCCAGTGACGGACGCTCTATCCTGTCACTTTGTGTGTGATAAGGCCGACCGTGATACGGGGTCAGGTTCTTGCAATTCTTCATGTTTTTAATATTTCTACTATTATGGTGGGGTGTTACTACGTGAGCACGTCTGTGTACCTATGTTGTAGCAGAAGCGTGTACAAGCATTCTGTACTCGTTGTACCGCCTTTGCCGTTCTTCCTAATAACCTATGAGGACCTTAAACAACGTTGGTATAGTTAACCTGAGATTGTACCAGTGATTCAAGAAGGTCTTCTCTAACTTTTTCAGACAGGTTCCTGAACCCGTACAGAGTGCTGCTCAAATCTCAGTTCTCCATCTAAATATGATTAGGCCTAGATTTTTTACGTATTGTACTAGTGGCACCTTCTGGTTTTTCGTTTATAATCTTCTGCCATTGCCATTTACTACCCATTACCATGAATTGAGACTTTGATGGGTTCAGCACAAGGTTGTTTTTGGCCGACCAATCCGCTATTGTATTAAGGTCCTTGTCTATTCTGTTCAGTGCTAGACTTAGTTCTTGTGGTTTGAAGGAGTAATAGATCTGTGTGTCATCTGCGTATACCTGACAGTATTCGAGTTATTTCACCATGACTCAATACGGATCCTTGTAGCGTTCCTTGATTAATTTGTCTTATGCGCCCCAGCCCAAGTTGGCTCAGTTCGGGTTGCACAGGGCGGTTCCACACCACTTCGGGAGCTCAAATACCGCGAGCCACCCGGTTACCCCTTGGACACTTATTTTATTTATTTATTTATTTAATCGTATGGCATACACTTATTTATAATATTTGGACACTGCAACTACGCGTCATTGCTGAATACTATTCAAGGTAAACGACTTAAACTTTCAGTCAATTACACGTCCTAGTATCCCCATGCCAACATTACGGCGCAAACTTCACAAAGCCACCAACCCTGCGGGAAGAGGAAGAGACGGGCCGGAAACGGCGCCGACCGGAAGCGCGGAACCCTTTCCCGTCCTTTTGTTTATCGAGAGTTTTCTCAGAGGGGCCGAAGGGTATCTGGTCTGGTGGTGGCGTCATGTTAATTAAAATTGTATTAATATGAAGGCATGTTCGCGCGAAAACTGATAACTAGTCTTGGTAAGTTGCAACAGAGGAAATACACGTAGATAGCTCGGTGAATAAACGCTATGGAAGCATGGTATATACCTAGACTTCTAAACAAAGCCGGAGGGAAACATTAACTACTGAGTACAGTATCCACGCATATGATTCGAGGTACCTAGATGTATATTTTTGTATAAGTACTAACCTTTATAAATCTTTTGGCTTTTGTTAATAATCCTAGTGTAGTGTGTCTTGACGCTTCAGGCCCTAGCGGCACCATGTCCTTGAGCTTCTCCAAGCAACTTCTGAGGTGTGCTCTCCTGAAACAATACAAAAAATTACATCAGACATGGTTACACCTGACAACGGTTTTTACCACTCATTTTGGACCGCCTTGAGTTTATACGGGTGCCTTTTGGTTTCAGAGGATCGCCAATATTCAACAGGGCTAAAATATCACAGAATCAATATATCTACTTCGCCTATCATTGAGTTAATGTTTATCGAGAAATAGCTATACAGCATATAAAAAAAATTATAGCATCAGCAAAAATAGCCATATGTCACAAGTTGATACTGAAGTTGAATTTCACTGTAGGTTGTTTCTTTGTGCAAAATCCGGCAGATAATGTAGCAGTAGGTAGTGTAGGTAGTTCCAAGAAAATATGTCATTAAAGGTTTGCCTTTGTTTCTGACATGCGCAATTAAAGAACTTTTAGCAAAGTATAAATTGGGAAAGGAGCATTCATTGCATCGAAAAGTGGCATCATTAGGATCTTGAAAAGAGTAGCCAAACTATTCAGATGCCACCTATTTTATCATTCAAAGAATGTTGGTCGTATTTTCCGTTATTAGATAGAGACATCTACATGTACAAGCAAGTCTAATAATGTTCATATTTACTCAAGCGCACGTATTATCTCTGGTCACTAGATTTAACCAACCAAGTAACATCCAAAGTCCAAAGCTAACCGTACAGAAAACGCTTTAACTATTTGCTAACCTTTGAAATAATTCATGAATACCTGAATCAAACTCGGGCGCACGCAATTAATCACCGACAGAGATTAGTCGCTTTACCATAAACACGAAAAATCATAACTTTATAGGAACTACGAGTCGCTTAAGCCCTTGTATTTTTGGCATTGTATTGCCATTCCGCAACTCCGGCGGCGACGGAAATCGCCTGCTACTGCCCGCAGCGTTGTTTATTTTACAATGGGAATAGCTGCCAATGGCTTTCCGAACTTTATACCTAATATATTTATGGTCTTTAGTTATTAGCGTGATTGTAACGTCGTGAAGTAACTTCGATATCATACTCGAGATAGATTTTGACACGAGTATTTTTCAACACCTAAGTATATAACTTTATGTTTTAAGCATCACTAATTGGTACGTTGGACCAGAACGAACGAACGAACGTTCCTGCACTTACTACTAGACGCACTAATTTGTGTTCATTCGCTAGTTGTACAACCGCCATAGGTTTTATAAACTAATAGATTAGCTTGAGTAATCTTCGCTACATAGTATAGTGAATAAAATATCCTCCGTAAGAAAAACTGCTGATATAGCGTCTACCATTAGGTACAGTAAGTAAGTAAGTAAGTAAGTAAGTTTATTTGCATAAAATAGTGTACAACAAGATGTCAGGTTAGGTATACAATTAGATCCAACTATTTTGCCTAATAGGCATACAAATGTCAAAGGAGCACAATTTATGTCACAACGTTATAATCTTACAGTAATAAATATAAAAATTAAGATGATTAGTATAATATTATAGTACAATGTCAAAAAATATTTAATAATTAATTTAATGGTAGAAAAGTCATGCATCATTAATTTCGCAGCGATAGGAATTCTTTAACACTGTAGAATTTCTTCTGCAAAAGCCAGTTGTTCAGTGTTGATATACAAGCTTTATATGGCAAATGTTTTATGGTCTCTGGTTGTATATTCGTATACACATGCAGTAACTATTACTACTGCAATTTTTAGTGATCGTTTTAGGTGCAACTAATCTTAAGGGGTACCTCGTATTAAATTTACATGTATCTTTTAAAATTCGGAATAAAGAAGGATTTGACTTTACGAACTTAGTTACTTCAAGTATATATAGCGATGGTAATGTCAACAATTTCAGTTCATCAAAAAGGTCTCTACATGATGTTCGTGGCGGCTTGTTACAAATAGCTCTTAAGCATTTCTTCTGACAAATAAATAGCCTATTCATTTCACAACAGTTTCCCCACAGCACAAGTCCATACCTTAGCACAGATGCGACATACCCGTGGTAAGCAAGGATAGCAGTTTCTCTATTTACACGTGTTGCGAGTCTCCTGAGTGGACAGACAAAACTATTTACTTGTTTACTTTTTTTCTCAACTTGTGGTTTCCAAGAGCAGTTTTTATCTACCATTATACCTAAGAATGTTACTACATCAGTTTCCCGTATTACTTTATCACCATATTTAACATTTATTTTAGGACATTCTTTCCGATTCTTTCTTTTGTAAAATTGCATATAATTAGTTTTTTCAATATTTGCATTCAAATTATTTGATTCAAGCCACATAATTATTTTACGAATTTCCGCATTGATGTCATCATTATAGGTAAGTACATTGTCACATGGAATTATTATAGAAATATCGTCAGCAAATAAAGTACATTGATAATTGGTAATATTCGGTAAATCATTAATATAAAGTAAGAATAATAACGGGCCCAGAACACTGCCTTGAGGAACACCAACGCTATTTGTTGCATACTCTGATCTAGTGTAGCCTACTGTGTTTTTATCAGTAGTATGCTCAATTTGTACACACTGATTTCTATTATCTAAGTAACTCCTAATCCAGTCTAGAGCTGTGCCCCTTATACCATATTTACTGCATTTATCCAGTAGGCGCTGGTGTGAGACAAAGTCAAACGCCTTACTCATGTCGAAAAAAATGGTACAAACTGGTTTTCTTTTGTCTACTTCTTCAGTAATTTTTTTGAGTAATGTGAATGCGGCTAGTGATGTAGATTTACCCTTTTGAAAACCATTTTGTTCATTCCTTATCAACTTGTATTTATCACAAAATGATGTTATTCTAGAATGCATGACCTTTTCAAAAATTTTGGAAAGGACAGGCACCAATGTGATTGGACGATAGTTATTTAAATCCTCCTTGTCACCCTTTTTATGTAATGGTTTAACAATGGATATCTTAAGTTTATCCGGAAAAATGCCATTTTTAAACGAGAGATTAATCAAAAAACTTAAAACAGGCGCAACAAGTGAAGCACATTCCTTAATTACTTTAGTCGAAATTTCGTCATATCCTACATATCCTGCTACAGTAATAAAACTACATTTAATAAGCACATAAAGACATCTTTGTTTCAAGGCGCGATACTTTATATCAACACAAAACACACGGCAGTTTATCGAGCGTGGCATCGTTAACCCGACACGTGTTTATATCGAGAGATAAGCCAGTCGATAAAATTGCCGTTATATTGCGTTCCGCGTTTCATTTCATCGCACCTTACAAAGTGCGCTTGAGATCACACATGATGCTTCGAGATAAAATTATATGGTTGATATACATATGAGGTGACAGGGAGTGTTCTCTTTATTAGTGTTTACTTTATATTGGATAGTCTGTCTATTATTTAAGTAGGGTATTCGACGATTTCCATGACGGCGACGCTAACAATCATGGATTTGTCCTGTTTAGAGATGTTATAGCTGGCTAGGCCAAACCTGCTCTTGATAGAGTATACGCCATGGGTGTTAGTAGAGATGAGCAGCACCGTGTTAGATGTGTTAAACAAAGGAGGGTTAAGATTAGGTTTTTGGTATACTACATAAGCCGCCTTCATGTCACATTACTATAGATTTTCATCATGAATAAGATTTTTTTCACTCAGACTTTGACTCCTTATCTAGATCACCTCAAAAAGTTTCAATGGTACCTACTGTTCGAGTGTTATTGTACATCATTGCCAACATCTACGTCGTTAAAATTGTATATTGCTCACTCACGCATTATGTCACTGCCTTTCCAATCCAATTTTCGCAGTCAACCTCAATTCGATATAGTAAAAGCTCGTTGAATTTACAATGAAGCGGCCAACATCTACGCTATGGACATACA
The DNA here is from genome assembly GCA_947578815.1 of Epinotia ramella. Taxonomy (NCBI): domain Eukaryota; kingdom Metazoa; phylum Arthropoda; class Insecta; order Lepidoptera; family Tortricidae; genus Epinotia; species Epinotia ramella. Next base: position 24,023,356 of record OX388212.1, read on the forward strand.
CAAACCAATTCGCAGCGAGAACGAGTGGTTTGCTTCCGTCTAATAATCGATATAATAATATGTGCGTAATACTCGATCGATAGTTACAAGGAAATGTAGCCAACGTAAAGTTTAAACTAAAAACTTAAAGTACCCCATACATCATTACAATCCAAAATCAATCAGGGCCGCACACTCAATATTTCACTTAGCGCACGTGAAGTCAAACATCCATTTTTCAGAGCGTCATATCGCGTGATTGATTACAGGGCGGTACCGTCTGATATTCACTCTTTCCTTCCACACGAAACCAGTATAAGTGGAGATCTGATTACGTATAGCTGTTACAAGACTGTGGGTCAGGTAATACTGGTGAATAGTAATGAGGTTTGGAGGTGGTGAAGAGCAGTGCTTGGTCAAACTACGTTGCGATTACTGCTGTAATGGTTATTTATTACACACGAGTTATGTTTGTGTGTTTGTTCATTTAAGTACTGTAACACGGCAAAACCTGCGCCGTGCGGCCGCTAGCGTACTGGCCGGCGATAAAGAAAAATGTAGTTTTTTTTCACGGCTGTGTTTTGTTTTCTCCTGTCAAAAGTTTTCACTAGCTGACGCATACGTTTGGAGAAAACCTATTTGATAACATAAATCTTAATGATTTATATAATGTATAGTTCTCGAGATTACCTCTGCTCGTAAATAGTGTATATTTATTTATTTATAAACACATTTAATGACATTACAGTTCTAAACCTATGCATCACAAAACTTAAATTAACAATAAAAGGTTCACAATAATAGATAAACAATCAGCTTAATTTGGAACAGTAGAGCACCTAGTATCCATCGCCTCACAGAATCTCAGGCATTCACTACACACTGCCGCCCATCGCCACGCAAACAAGTCACACTCGGGTGTCGATGTCAGGAGAGAGAAGTGAGAGGGCGCGGGGCAACGGCGAATTCCTGAGCGACACGGTCCTCGACGACGGCAGTATAGTATATAGTTCATGCATACAAGGACTGCCACTTATGCAGGTATGTTTTGTATTATATAAGTTCTGTGTTCTGTATATATTTTTGTTAAACCCAATCCAGGCCTCATTTAGGCGTCGCTGGTCTAAACCTATGGGGCTCGGATGGGTTTGAACCTTAAGTAACTAAAAGGATTGCTTCCAGCCCTTTATGCCTGGTTAAACCGCTACTACTGACCGCTACTCGGCTGCTGCATATACTTTCGCCTGCGCCGCTGCCTCCAAGCTGCCTGAAGGTGCTCTAGGCCTGCCCAGCCCTACGACCGTCTGTACTATTCAGTCCAGTGACTTTTAGCTAGTGCATGCTCCGTACTGACTGACTAAATTACCCACTCTGTACATACTTCTACTTCATTTTACTATCATATTTTATTTTATTTATTGTATATAAACAGGTAATTATTTCGAGCGTTCCGCGTCAGCTGCGTAGCATTTCTGTGTTCCTTCCCTTCATAGCCGGAGACAGTTTTTAGATGTGATGTTTTTGTTAAAAATTCTAAAAGGTGTGATGCACTGTCCGAACCTCTTAGAATTGGTTACTTTTAGTTGCCCGCGTCACCCCTTACGTACTAGATCTCTATTCCATATCAGCTTTGCCCGCAAAAATTACCCACGGCATACTTTTTTCAGGCGAGTCCCTAGTTTTTATAATAAGTATCTGATCGATATTGATCCTTTTCATCAATCATTGTTAAGTATCAAATTGTTAGTAAAACGTAAGTTATTTTCTTAGTCCTTCCAGGAGTATTATAATTACCTAATGTAAATGTTACTCTTCAGATCTCCTTGTAGGTATTCTAACCGAAAAATGTCTACATTCATTTTTAGTTGCAAGATTAAGTTCCTTTTTTGTTAACACAATTATCATAATATTAATGAACCTCCAGGTCTTTAGCATTATGTCTGTTGGTACTCTATGTGTACCCCTTATATATTTGTTTAAGCGACTGTTTGTGTTTCTAAATAAAAAAATAAATAAAAACTATTTGTTTTATTTTTTACCCGCCGGTTAGCCGGGCTACAGTACACTCAAGAAAGGGTCCGTGAGCTCTTGGTGTAGAGCTCGGGTTCCGATGAACTTTTAATTTGGGATAAGAACGAGTAGGAACGAGCGAGACAGAAATATAGACCCGCATCCTATTCTAAATACTCACGCACTCATGTAGAGAAAGTTGGTGAATATTCAGGCTTTATTTATTATCTATTTATGGCCGTATTCATGAACGTTCAACAAACCTATGTTATACTTTGATTCGTGAAATCAAATTTTTGATTCGTATTAATTTAACGTGGAAGTTACCACGATCCTACTTAACCTTTTTTTTAGCTAAAATGGCGTTCAAAAACGTTTGTCTTTTATCACTTTGACATTGGTGTTCGAAGAAAGGGGCAAAAACATCATATTTGTCAAAGGCTTTTTAAGTTTTATGGATAATGGGGTAAATCTTTATTGGACTACCGTAAGCATTCTCTACTAAGTCAACCTTTGGCTTTCGGTGGCTGTTTCATCGATCGACGGTGTACTGTATCTAAGGGGACTATTACCACTAACACAAGCAACACAAGCATGAACATTTATGGCATTTTTTTTGTAAAGTAACTATAACAGACTGTGTAATATGGCAACTACATGTATCAACAAATTACATCTGTACATCCCTCTAGTCTATAATTAGATCCAGCCTCTAACTCAACACAGCCGCCGAGAGCTCCATTACTGGTATTACGGGGTCTGATCAACGTCATAAAGACGTTCATGACGGTGGCAACACACCACATTACACACGGCCATAACGCACTAGTAAACTGTGGCGTAATGCTGCGTAATAATTAAAGGGATGACCTTGTTTGGCCTTGAAAACATCGATTCACTGCATAAATAAAATTAAAAAACTTCGACACAACATGTTTTTGTTAGCTGTTTAGCTCAGAACCATTTCTATAGACAAAACCCTCTGTATCATGGTGTTGCCTACAGGCGACATACTCTTATACCCTTCGTCAATTTAAAAGGAAAATTTTAAACGCGTTATAATGCATTGTAGCGTATCGCCTACACACCGATGTATAGACAAGACGTTTCAACAAAAGTCAACTAGATGGCGTTACATGCTCAAACTCACCATTTGTTAAGTGTTTCGGCAAATTTTTAAAAACAAGTATTCGTGGTTTTTAAAATTCTGAAAAAAAAAATTGATGATTTTAGTGTCTGATAGTATTAAAAACGTTGAGGTAAAAAGATATATTAAGTAACATACATTGTTATCTGCAAGTAATTTCTGGTTTTTGTCAAGGTCGATGACACTTAGTGTTTGTATCCTCCAAGCTACATTGACGTAAAAGGGTAAAAGTTTAGTATGGTAACTATGAGTATTTAACGGCCATATCCCATACTAGAACAAATTCTAGGATGTCTAGTAAACGATGTTTGCGAGGTATCAACATCATCGCGGCCATTTTAAATGATGATGAGAGTGAGTATGAATTAGATTTTGACTGATTTTTGATCCTGATACTGAAGGGTTGGCTGAAGAGTTGACTGAGGATTTTGGGCATTATCATTATACTTATTACTCACTGTTGCCTACTAGCAACACTCCCTTTTTCTTGTTTTTCTCATAAAATAATCAAAATAAATAAAAAATAAGAAATTAAGTTTTTTATCTTCATAAGTTCTATCAAAATTTATTTGAAATATTTAAATTGATGTTATTGAGGTTAACACTTTCACTGCCTAGTAAAGGCTGTCATAGATGTAGCGGGAGCCAACGCCTTATTCGCTTTCCGCTACATACGGGGAAGCGGAAGACCACTAGATCGGCTACGAGCGTAGCGCGAAGCAATTTGCAGTCAATGTGTTCAATCGGTACATATTCAATGGGCATTATTACAGTAAGCCCAAAATAAAACATAAAAGGACAAATTAACATAGTTCATTGCCTTTAACTTAACCCGTGGCTGCTCCGTAAAACTCAGCAAGTTTTAAAGTTATCGCGCCCGTAAACTGGCGTTTGGAGTTTATTTCTATACTTACTTACTGAAATTGGCATTTAATGTCGGATATAAATTAAGTTAAGACATTAAAATATGCTAAAACATGAAACTGTAATAACATAATATTTATGAACAAAGCGTATTTAGCGAAACTAGTATCGGAAAGGCAAAGCATCATGGTTCATTTAGATTTTATGAGTAAGTAAATAAATAATGTGAACTCAGTTTTAATACAATTTCATTCACTTACTTCATTTTATAATGAAGAAATGTTCCGCATGTAAAAAGTGACGTAAATTGTTTTGACTGATTAAACCAGAGATCTTTTTAGGGTACCGTACACAAAGGGTAAAAACGGGACCCTAATATTAATAAGACTCCGCTGTCCGTCCGTCTGTCCGTCTATTACCAGGCTGTATCTCATGTACCGTGAATACCGTGATAGTTAGACAGTTGAAATTATCACAGATGATGTATTTCTGTTGCCGCTATAACAACAAACTAAAAAACAAAATGAAATAAATATTTAGGGGGCCCATACAACAAGCGTGATTTTTTTTGCCGTTTTTATGGATAAAGGTACGGAACCCTTCGTGCGCGAGTCCGACTCGCACTTGCGCGGGTTTTTTTTTCTCAATTACATGTCGTATGTTGTTAGAAACAAAACGCCATGATTATTTACTTATAGTATTTTGAAAAATAAAAGATTTCTAATTTATTGTAATTACCTTGTAATTACACGGTATACTTTGCTCTATCAGTTCTCCCTGCTATCAGCAATTACTAGAACACACTCGTACGTGTTCGTATAGTAAACGCTTCAACAGAAAATACCAACTAAATTGAAGTATACTTTGGAAAAAAGCGAGGAAAAGTAAAGCCAACTTTTAGTGCTAGCGATAGCGCCAACGCCTTTTGCTTCTAAGTCTACGCTCGCTAAACGCCAATATCTTTCGATGAGTCGTAAATCTATTTTACGGCATTATACGGTGGCTAGTAATTACGGCCGATTGTCCGTGTTATCATAGAGTACGCCCAATTTTGGCTTGATGACTTTTTTACGAGTCTCGGCAAACGCGGATTTCACCGGCCCCTTAATTTATGGGGTCGTAAAAACGTGGAACGATAACATTGTCCCGTTGCACCGAATTAGGCCGCAACTATTGTGCTTTATGTACCGTGAATAAGACAAGCGTGTATGAACTTTGGCCTTTACTGCCCCTATACACATACCAACCATCAAACCAGTCTAACTGTGAACCTAGGATACGCGTAGGTCGTTAAGGACTCGAGGTCAATTTATATCAGCCTAGGACAAAAAGTTTAGAATAGATTGGTTGAGCGCTGTCTTGCCTCCTTGCGGTGTGTTTTAGTGAAGTAACTTAATGATCTAAGTCATTTGGCTGGAAATTAATCCCGTTAATTTGTTTTCCTTCTTACAGGAGTCTCCGTATTTACGGTATCCATTTTAACGGATACAACAATAGTTATTTACGATACAAGTGCCGAAAATAGGAAATTCGCAACGAGTGGTGATAAATCATGGTGATCACGACCGAAGGGAGTGTTTTAAATCGACACGAGTTGCGAATTACCTATTCGCACGTGTATCGTACAACGTTTTACTGTACATATGGCTCTTTAAAGTTTCGACATATGCACGAAAAGTGCTCTTTTCCGCACCAGTGCGGGAAAGTAGCACCATATATGTACTGTAAAAAATTATGCTTTGTTCACACATAGGCACCGTATAACGTTCAACGTATCCGGCATTAAGTCTCCGTAAATGAGTTTTGTACTAGCGGTGGTATGCTTCGCAGTATACGTATACGGATACGTTTTCCGTTCATCCAGTATTCGATGACAAAACGGAATGTCATAATTTAACGGACCGACATTTTTTACTGTATACTGAATACTGTGTCATATGTGAAGTCGCTCATACAACTCCATACGCCATCAATGAAAAAAAAAAACGTATACGATAAAGCGGATCAGTAAAACGGAGACCCTGTGTGAACGGGCTCTTAGGGGTGGGTGCACCAAACCATCAGTAATCGTAACTTAAAATCGGAATGTATACAAGTTTTCTCAAGTTTGTATGGACTGACAGCTGCTAGCGCCATATTTAACGTTGATTGGTCTGTTATCGTAAGTTGGTACAACACGCCCTAAATCATACCGATTATATAAGAACGAATCTCTAAGCGTTTTCGTTTCTAAACATTTCGGTTAAATATTCAATATGTACTGTGGCACTCTTTGGGGGAGGCCTATGTCCAGCAGTGGACGTCTTTCGGCTGATCTGATGATGATTCCATACTGCTTCTCTATTCGACGAGTTCAATGTAATAATATTAGACAATGATTTTGTTATTTTTTGCCTTAATTATATTGGAATAAAAAATAGCTACCTATAGCACATACTCGTAAATATCAGCATTCAGCAAATAACTAACAATCAGACTTAAACAACATGTCACTCGTTCCATTTTGGCTTCTGAAACAATCACAAATGAAGATTGAGGATGAAACAACAGAAAGCGTGTTACAGATAACTTGCGCAGTAAAAACCGACTGCTAAGTAAAATAGACGTATACTCGTCTCCACCCCCTATTTATTACGTCCTTTTATGTCAGGAATATGTAATAACCGTTTCATGCAAGGTACGCTCTGTTTTTTTATCGTCTCGAGACTTTTACGTATATTGACGGATTGGCTGAAACACAGAGTTTTATTGAGCACTCATTCGTATCGCTTGCTTGTGATCTTATTAACGAAATGGCTTTGTTCGGTATTGGTTTTAACCGGGTTCGAACAGAGAGGTACCTAACTGATAACATATTATAGTCAACATCATCAGCCTTATACAGTCCGCTAAGAAATGGTCTTCCACTAACTATACCCAAATAATAGAGTCGAAAGGTGGTAGACAAGCTTTCTTCGCTAACTGTACTTATGAAAAGATGATTTAAGCAGCATCTATGTTATGGCGGTGCGGAATTTACATACATGACTCGTAAGGCCGATACGGCGCGACCGTTTAACGGACATGTAGCACCTACACGTGACACTATAGCAGATATGTTTTAGATTTCGTTTTATTTTTTAATTTTCATCATATTTGATCTGATTTGCTTATATGTCATGAAGAAATGTTTTTCTTTCTTTCTTTCTTTCTTTATATGTAAAGGTGTGCATGGTGATGTAGGGCGGACAACGTAGTGCTGGTGTCTCTCTCATGGAATAGTATTTATGCTGTCTTGCCCTTAGAAGTTTCATGGAGTTATCGATCAGTCCTCTTAAGAATGTGCTCAGTGGGTCAATCTGGGATGAAGTTACAAATATCATTAGATTAGATTATTTATTTCATGCATGATTAATAAAATTACATTACAGATTTGCATACATGTCAAAAAAATAAGAATTTTTATCACGATCGTTAAAAACAGACAAAATTAAGATATAATATTAAGACAATGTCAAAAAATGTAAGAACACAATAACAAGGAAATAAAAAAACCCGGCCAAGTGCGAGTCAGACTCGCACATCGAGGGTTTTGTACAAACATGTAACAAGCAAAAGTTGTAGTAGGTTTATTACTTAATGAAAATGGAATCCGTAACATTACAATGTGGAAGGCTGGGGGAGTTTAAACAGGGTCACTTTATCAATTAAGTAATCCTAAAAATATATATATATATTACCACATCATTTATGTTATAATATAGTAGTTTCTGTGTTAACGGGAAGTACCCTTTAGGTTTTGAGTTTCTTGCAAGTACTCAGTTTCAAAATATGCGACTTTAGTTGCTATTTCTTTTGATTGCGTTGACATAAAAGTTTGGTTTTGCTACATCTGAAAGGTCCTATAGCTCTGAGTATTTGACATGAATTTCAATTTAATACCTCCACACGTTTACGAGGAAAAAGGTATTAAGTTTAATATTTAAAAAATAATATTTTTTATAATTTTATTAAAAATGTCTACTTTTGCTCATTTTTCCTTTGTCTGTGCTATATGACGTTGCTTCGTGCCAAATTTCAAGTTTTTGAGTTCACGGGAAGTACCCCGTAGGTTTTGCGAGTGTCGAAAAACTCTAAAATTTGCAGCATAAACGACTGTATCTTTTGATTGAGTTGGCGTTTACGTTTGATTTTTTCACAGCTCCAAGGGACAATAAACCTGCATGAGTATTTGATATAAAATTCAGCTTGATACCTCTACGCGTTCAACAGACGGACAACAAAGTGATACTATAAGGGTTCCGTTTTTTCCTTTTGAGGTACGGAACCCTAAAAAACAAACCAAAAGCAAAAGAACACAAATATATCAACCTCTAGGTATGGTCATTTCCAAGTCTAATCCGATTTCTGGTGTTTTGTGCTTTCGCGAGTTGACCTGTGACAACGAGCGAGACGATACATATACCTACGTAGGAAAATTGCAATCCGTAGCACGTGTGTTGTGTCAGATTAATCCCCTGGTATTGCAATATGTTTATTTTCTATAAATTATTACACTTCGAAAACCAGATGGATATTACCTACTCGCTGACATAGCCACTTTTCAAAAAAGGCCGTTATGATTAAAATAAGTCGAATTTCGCCCTTGGTGTTATACCAAAGAGGGCAAAGAGCTACATCATGCTATTAGCTAAATGAATAGCTAGATTTGATTTAAATTACCACATGCAATTGTTTTTCGTTTACCTTTTGTTCCTTAGCCAGATTTGTCAGACGATAAAGTCCAAAACGGCGAAAAATGTAAAACAACATTTCGAAACAGCGGCGCGGCCATCTAGTTTTCTGTACATAAAAAGCAACGTCCTCGTAAGGCTGAGGCTGAAATGTTACGGTAACGCCTATAGATACCTCTTATCGAGAATTACTACCGCATTCTGACGTTCTTCATAAGGGCGTAATTACTATGAAGCTCGCACGGCGACACGACTTTTTGAAAGGTTGCGTCCATTTGTGTTTTGTTTTGACAATATACAATACGTTCCATACGGCCGGCCGAAAGAGGCATTTTTTGTTTTAATGTATTTACAGGCGAGATAAGGCTCGTGTGGACTGAGGCGAAAAAATCCAATTTGTCCAAGTAAAATAACTGGTACAGATGTTTCTATTCCTGCGGTCCTTTGGGAGTATTGGGCCTTTCCTGTATTTATTGCCGAACCTAAGTCATCATTTCTATTTGGCGATATTAATAAATTGTCAGTTTGCGTGAAGGTCAAGGTTTTTCCAACTTATTTCTTTTTTACAATTAACACTTAAACTGCCACCAGCCTAGCGGGCGTCTACGCCGTAGTCGCTTTCCGCTACATACGGGGAAACCTACGACATCAACTACGAGCGTAGCGCGTAGCAATTCTTGGCAGTTAATTTGTTGAGAGCTCCTAGTTCCTACATTTTTTTATTTTTATGAACATCACAGCAAATTCTCAACTCAGTGACAAGTCGGCAACGCGATTAAGTCTTCTTTAGCTTATGAGGGCTACAGTCGTCGCCATGATCTAAGGTCGCGTGTTTTGGAATTCAACTCCAAAAGTTCTGTTATTTCCCATTCCATATCAGACAAATACATTTTATTAGACACTAACTTCCCGTGGGATAAAATGTAGCCTGTAACTATCTAGAAAGTCCATTCTACATGCAAGTGAAATATTTTTTGAAATCGGATAAACGGTTCCCCAGTCGATATTACCCACAACATACAAACTCACGACGTCAGACTCGTAGTCACACCATTTTGTCACACTGGTGTGACCAAGAGGAATTTATTTTCCTCGTAGTCACACAGTTTGGTTCTGGCGTTTAAAGTGGTGTGACCACGAGTAAAAGTAATTACTCGTCGTCACACTGGTGTGACAAAATGGTGTGACCACGAGTCTGTCGCTAAACTCACAAAGTTTGCCTTTTCACCTATATAATATTAGTATAGATTTGTTTGCTTGATGTCAAACATTAATACTTGGTAACATAGCTACGGCAAAATATAACAATGACTTTATTTGGTTGGTCGGGCCAATAATAGCAATTTAATCTTAACAGTGTAAATACACCCTATACACATATTTTGATTCACACTTCCATTACGTTGAGCATATACCTACCTGTGTATATTTGCACGCGGTTGGTGTATATTTGCAATACACCCTTCGGAATTTAAATAAATAACAGGTCATAGAATAGATCGTGTGGGCGCTCTTATATTGAAAAAGGTGAAACAATATAGGGTTGGCAGTACACTGAAAATTGTCTCATGTTATTTTTGAAATGTACTTAAACGCAGTATTTCACAACCAAAACCGCAATTTACATATGTATAATGATGTGACGTCATATCATAATACTCTATGAATTTGTATGAACCGTTTCGGGTGTCGCCAGCGAGGGTCTGTCTTCGGCCCTCTTTTTTGTCTTTTTACGTGCTCTAACTCTAATTGTAGCTAGTCCAATATAGTAGGGCAGTTTCAGGTGATAATGTGGACACGCTGGATAAAAGCACCAATTTTTTTTCAGGTACTTGTTAGGTCCTTGGGGAACTCGACTCTAAAAAATATCTAGTTGAATTCCTTGACCCCAAATATTTAGACATTAGATTAGATTAGATTAGATTATTTTATTTCATTTTGAAAATTTACATGTCATTTCATATAATTAAAATAGCATGGATTCACAAAAAGATCGTCAGAGTGTATAAGAATAAGGAACAATAATAAAAATAATGATAAATGGTACAATGTCAATGTCAGAATATTAATAATAGCTAAGCCATCCTAGATTATTAAGTTTGTGATTCTACGTTAGTATTAAAGATATACGTATAATTCAAAATTGCCGCCATAAATTTAAAGATGGCCGACGGAGGAGTTGGTTCCTATCAAAAAAATAAAGGACCTAACATGTGCCTGAAAAAAAATTGGTGCTTTTGTCCAGCACGTCCACATTTACGATAATTTGTTCGAGCACTCTGCCCCACTAATACAAACATTGATCCACTCAGTAAACTGGTTCGAATAGCACCGTAAAAAAAAAAAAACAAATAGCCAATTCTGTCGCTTGGTCGTATCTCGGTTAACTGCACAGATGTCGGCAGCCCTGTGGCAGTGCAGCATGTTTAGCATACAGATTGCGTCTGTGCGGCGCCGTGACGACGCACACGGCGGTCCGGGGACACCGTCCACTCTGTATGCCAATATACAGGGTGGCCGATGCAGCGGGGCTAGCAGGGCGTAGTTCGAGTTGGGCCGGTATTCGACTTGCTAAATTGGACATGTTCCCAGCATATCCCCGTGTTTTTGACACTTTTTTTGTTAAATCAAATTACTTAATCGGTAGGCGCACAAAAAGAATAGATTAGATTAGATTAGATTAATTATTTCATGATAAAAAATTACATTACAGATTTGCATACATGTCAAAAAAATAAGAATTTTTATCACGATCATCAAAAACAGAGAATAATTAAGATATAATATTAAGACAATGTCAACAAATGTAAGAACATAATAACAAGGAAATAGAAAAAACAATCCAAAAGCAAAATAATACAAATATATCAACCTATAGGTATCGTCATATCTTTACACATACATTTAATGTCGAATCATATTCAAACAAATTTAAATAGGTAAAAGTAATAATTTAACATGTCAAGTCAAGAATCATATACTCTTTAACCGAGTATAATGGATCACAAATGTGGCGAAACATGTGTTTTTTTTAAGAATATTTAAAGCAACATTCAACGTGTGCGTTGTGACTTATGGCGCACACGATTGTATTACTTATTATGCGAAATGTCTTGTTGAATTACTCCTGAGCTAAGCAAAGCTAAAAATAATCACGCAACACTGCCTAATTCGCCTGAGCCCAATTGCACAGAATATAAAATAAAAAAAGGACGGCCGGAGGAAGGCTTAGAAAGAGACTGGTAGCCTATCTCGCCGCGACACATCTCGCGAGCCGTCCTGAGTATAGCCTTGCTGAATTAGTAATGAATATTTCCAATACAAGAACCGTCGCTCAATTTTTTAAACTTATCAGGTTTCTGATTTCAATTTAACAGTGTAGTTGGAAAGAAATATACATTACAGATTGGACTTTAGAAAAATATGGTTTCTCTTTGTGTTTCCCTGAAAGGGGAAGCTGGGCGGACGAGACGGCGGCAAGAGCTGCGGCCAGTCCTTTATTAAATTAGATTTAAAAAAAGTTGTAAGATGCCTTAGGAGACAATAGGTACTAGGTACAGTCGAGTTCTCCAATATAGACACAGACAACCTTTCAAAAATATTTATGCAGAGACTTTAATGTTACTGACATACTCGTAAGACACATGTGTAGATATTTATTTTAGCCTTGTATTTTGTTGGTGTGTCAAATAAATATATATATATATATTTTAATTGGAGAACTCGACTGTACAAGACAACTATGTCTTCAATAGTGGTAGGTCTATAATTATAGACTCAATTCCAGGGCATTATTTACGACTTTGTCGAAATAAAACTTGAACGGAATTAATAATTGGCGAAAATATGTTATGCCTAACATTAGCAAACCGTCTTTTGGCCATAGGGTCGCCGACTCACACGTGGCACCGCTGGAGTTGCAAGCGTCCATAGGCTACAGTGACAGCTTACCATCAGGCAGGCCATACGCTCATTTGCCACCGACATGGTATTAAATAAAAAAAATAGTTCATTACATTTGCATCATTAAGCGTAAATATAGATGCATTGTGGAGGTCACTTCGCTTAGCGACCTACACTAATAATCTGGAGAGGTCCTGTAGATCAACATTATTTATCATCATCATCACCGCCATCATTATCAGCCTGTACTTGCCCACTGCTGAGCATAAGCCTCTTACGCCACTTATTCCGGTCCCGTGCTAGTTTCATCCAAAAATGACCCGCGGTCTTTTTTATGTCGTCAACCCATCAAGCTGGTGGACGACCGACGCTTTTATTTCCTGTAAGTGCCCACCAATCCGTTCACGGTAACTTATTGTTGCTCCTTCACATACCAATCTCATTTCAATGAGCGCGGTAAATACATTGAAAAGCCGTCAGCATACGAATGTGATTAACTAAATTGAGACCTTAATGCGGCGTACAGCAATGCGTATGTATGGCGTGAACGGCTCAAGGCCAGGCATCTGCTGGCGTTCACATAACGCCAAACCTGCCAAGGCTATTGGGTGAGAAGTGAGCTGTATAATTCAGGGGAATTGGTTTAGCGGGGACCGCGCCGACCGCGCCGTAAATATGAGACGAAATTAATTTTCGTTATAAATTTTCAGCCTGAGGCGGCGCGAGGCGCGGGGACGGGCGGTTGTGTAACGAAGGGCATGTTGTTTAGGTTATAAAAAATAAATAATAATAAATCAGCCTACATACATCCCACTGCTGGGCACAGGCCTCACGGATGAGAGGGAACGGGCAGTAATTAGTCCCCACGCTGACCCAGTGCGGGTTCGGGACTTCACTTACACCTTGAATTATACCTTTGTTTAGGTAACTTTTGCAGCAGGTGTGAAAACAGTGGCAGGTGGTACAATACAATACCATACGATACAAATACTCTTTTCACAGCTGCTATTCAGAAAAGAGTAATTGTTTAACTTAAATGAGGTGTAAAAGTTGTACTTTTCTTCTCTGGTATTCAGAAATTAGTCATTGTTGCCCGCTAATGAGGGATTTAACCTTTCCTTACAGAAGTTGTGAAAAACAGTATGTGCCACTCGGTAGCAAAATTATTTCCGTCTAGGGCGTAAGCACTTGAGACCCTCGTTACGCTTAAGTTTCTACTTTAGTATCCCTCGCTACGCTCAGTATTATATTGTAGGATCTTTCACTTTACTCAGAATTCAATATACCGCCCTCGCCGTTAATATATGATTTTGCTCCCTTGATTGATTATTGTACACCTCAAGAATAGTACTTGCAACAGAAACAGCACAGAAAATGAACTGAACACACTGAGCATGAACTTGGTAAGCAACGCATGAAAAAAAAATCTAAATCATTATACGAGTACCTATGTTCGTCGATAGTATAATATTTGACAAGTTTCCTCAATTCCTCATTGGTCTAATCGGATTCCAGCATCAGATCTGTTGTATCAAATTCGCGCAAAATCGCTACGCTTAGGATTCTATTGTAGAATCTTTCGTTTCACTTAGAATTCAATATACCGCCCTCGCCGTAAATATACCATTTTGCTCCCTTCACTTTGACACAATCTTGAAGTCGTTTAATAAAGTCAGTCATAAAAGGAATGACGAACATTTTCACATGCCAGGAGATTATGAAAGAGCAAAGGATATAATGAGCGAAAAGACGATAACTCTATAGCCTCGTGCTGCTTTCTCTTTCTTTTCAAGCAATTAGACTTAGCGAGGGTTGCACCAACTTACGATTAAAGACCGATCGAAGCGATTCGATGCGCTCATAGCCTGGCGGCGCCTGCGAGTCAGAAACGATAACGCAGGTTAAGCAAAGATGGCAGCGGTCAGTCTTTGGATAGGTGACCGCCTGATGTTTGAGTGGTTAACATAAATGAGCGTTTCCGTTCTTTGGAAGGCACGCTAAGCAGTTGATCCCGGCTGCTGTCTATGACAGTAGTCGTTAAGCCGAGTTAGAGACCTCTACGGGCGGCTTAAGAACTTCTAACAGTCGAGTTGCCCACTAACTTGACAAAATGGGGACAACTGTCACTCGCGTCCGCAGGAGCTACCTACCACAACCCTGCACGTGTCCCCTGGGTGGTACTAAAGAGTGACACACTTTAAAGGCCAAAATAATGTATGCCATACAGTTAAATAAACAGACCGATCAACGATAAATATGGCCCCGGCAGATGCAATTCCATAAACTTGTAATATTTGCGATACATTCAGATTTTAACGAACACCGCCTAAGATTACAGACGTTTAGTTGCAACCCACCCAAACTGGGCGTTATGGTTTAGTTTTGTAAATACACCAATTGTGTGTTCAATCCAGTTCTAATTTTGCAGAGCGAACTAAAAGACCATACAATGCAAGCTCCTTACAAATTTCTACCCAAACACGACCCGAAAACGCGGTATGCGTATTTTCGAACTAAACGGCTGCCTGGCATCGTTTTGACACCCCGCCCCCAACCCTAGCACTTGGCCTACTTAGACTTCTATAGTTTTTTCGTTCACTGGAAATACGCTAATGCCTGAAACTTGACGCGCCCCGTATCTGACGGTTATATTCACGGGGGAAAATAATGAAATATAATTCCAAAGTGAAGGGACTTGATTAAACATTAATATTTTTCGCTGCATCTCCCGACCTCCGGCCATTTTTGTATTTATTCGCAAACATGTAAAAAGTCCGTGGATTTATTTCGCTTATAGTTGTGTGCGGTTTTAATGATCGCAATGTAGCCGAGTTTCGTAAGTTGTTTTATTGTGCTTTATAAGAGGTCTCTTGTATTTTATAGGATTTTTATGCCGGACTACTGAGAACATGGCCATGTATTTTATTATCAGTGCTTTTGCTAGTCAGTTATAATGTTTGGGTCTTAAAATGTATAGCAAAAATTTCTAAGAATTTTTGTTAGTGACCAGATTGGAATTGGAACGCTAGCGTGTAGCCAATTTGAGTTCGGTGTTGTATAATGCAAGACCTCAAAAAAGAGGTTATTAGCAAAACATTATACTACTAATCCTACTAATATAGTTATGTAAAGTTTATACGTTTAGATGTTTTTTAATAAATCACTCGAAAACGGCTGAACGGATTAAGATGAACTTTAGTATACAAATAGAGTATAGCCTGGATTAACATATCATCATCATCATCGTCATATCAGCCGAAAGACGTCCACTGCTGGACATAGGCCTCCCCCCAACAGTGCCAAAGTGACCGGTCCCGCGCCACCCGCATCCAGCGGACTCCCGCAACCTTTACCAGGTCATCAGTCCACCTTGGGGGGGCCTACCCACACCGCACCTTCCGGTACGCGGTCGCCACTCGAGAACCTTTCCGCCCCAACATTATGATTAACATATAGAATACGTTTATCCCAGTAAAAGTCCAACAAAAGGAAGTCAAAGCGAACGAAGTCACGGGCAAAAGCTAGTAGCCTATAGATACAATATCAATTCAAAAATATCCTCATTATATCTATCTGTATAGAGTAATAGGTTTGAAGTTCCGATGCGAACTGTCTTTCCACTAAAGCAGTGTACTATACATTGGTTCTTAAACAACTCTGTCCTACCAACTGCTGTCGATAGGTAAATGTAGTTCTATTGTTAACAAGTTTAAGTTCCGTTTGAACCTACAATTTGTACGGTAATAAGATAAGGTGTGATTGGGCAGCCAAACCACAGCCGAACGGAACACTCACCGCCAGGAATCTAAGTAGCACTCCTAACAATCAGTTACACAGAACTACAGCGATTTAACAACGCTCAAAGTTGGCTATGCTAAAACAGAAAGGTCGTAACCGACTGGATGTTACTTCTAAACACGCTATTCTAT
This sequence comes from Epinotia ramella, assembly GCA_947578815.1. Classification (NCBI taxonomy): domain Eukaryota; kingdom Metazoa; phylum Arthropoda; class Insecta; order Lepidoptera; family Tortricidae; genus Epinotia; species Epinotia ramella. The sequence continues at coordinate 24,039,900 of OX388212.1, forward strand.
AGTATATACTAATATTATAAAGAGACACTGTCTGTGTGAGATTGTAGTTTAAGTTTATAACATACATACATACAAACATACATATAATCACGCCTCTTGCCCAGAGGGGTAGGCAGAGATCACGGATCTCCATTTGCTACGATCCTGACAAGCCACTTTCGCTTCACTCACTTTCATAACATTTCTCATGTGCTCGTCGGTTTAGGGTACTTTTGACCTGGCCTTTTAGTAAGATTTCTCCAATTTGATCGGAGACAGTTCGCCTAGGTCTTCCCCTTCCAACTTAAGTTTATAAGTGTGTATGTAATGGGTAATCCCCGGAACCACTAGACCGATTTCAAAAATGATTTCAGCTGTGTATAGAATTAACTTTCCGGTTGGACATAGGCTATGTTTTATTCCGCGGGTATGCCTGCGTTATCTGCAATAGAGCGGGTAGCTAGTTCGGTATTGTAGCGAAGTTTCCAAACGCGCCTTCTGTAAGCTGTCAAGATGGCTGCCGCCCGCGTCTACACTAACGATAAGTGTCTACGAGGCGATTACTTGTGATAAGTATGAAATATATCATAATCTAGTAAACCAGTGCTTTTATTCTAACAGTATTGGTATACCAAGGCCTAAATTGAACAGCTCATGAATGAGAGAAGGAAACAAGCGAAGCGCGTAAACAAATGACAAACGGCGTTCTAGAATTGAGTGTCAATGTTCAAGTAACACCATGCGGCGTTCCATCACGGGTACATAAAGGTTACACTAACGGTACGTTATATACTGTACAAGGCTACATAGGAGTGCCGCATGACGCCACATATCAACGCGAACGCCACAAGTTGAGTAAGGTCTAGAATTTTCCAGGTTGCCTAACTGCTGTAATCCAGATGAAAGTTGGTAATGTTATGTACGAACGGAGCTAAGTATGATTAAGTTCAGTAAACTACAGTCAGTTTGTTAGGTATTTTTGTTTGGGTTTGGACACATAATTAATGAAATAGAAGCAAAGAAAGAAGATGATACATAGAATAAGACCCTGCTTACATAAAACGAATTATATACGAAAGACAACCGAAGAACACCACAAAAGTTTGGAAGTTTATCTGGAAGAGATCGCTCATTACCGATAAGACCGCCTATTGTCTACCATTGTATAGCGTGAGGTCCTTGTGTTGTTTTTATTTCTTTTGGTGAAAAATAAACAATATTAGTATTGTATTGTGTATAAAGAATCAGAAATGAGGCTATCCGTAATCGATATAGCCCGCCGAATCGCTAAACTTGGGCGGGGCACAATGCTCGTCAGGTGGAACCGATGGCCGTTGGGGCGGAAAGGTTCTCGAGTGGCGACCACGTACCGCAAGGCGCAGCGTGGGTAGACCCCCACAAGGTGGACTGATAATCAGGTAAGGGTCGCGGGAGCCCGCTTGATGCGGGTGGCGCAGGACCGGTCACTTTGGCACTGTTTGGGGGAGGCCTATGTCCAGCAGTTGACGTCTTTCGGCTGATATGATGATGATGACGATTGTGTATAATATAATAACGTTATAAATCGATTTGACTCTTGAATGTAATCCATCCGCATAATTGTAGGTAGGTACTTGCCGGGTCCAAAGGGTAATCATAGCTAAGCTCAATAATCCTCGTGTTACATTATAAACCAATTATTCATTAATCTCCAAAGCTATTTATTGCAAACTCTCGAACCGAAAAACCGATAAATACACACTCACAGTTATCCACGTGAACAAACTCCATAACTCGCGCTTAATATGAAAAGTTAAATTTAAACGTGCTTAATTGTGCCGATTCGTTTACCGGTTTTTGAAGTTGAACCGGAAACTGTTACGGTGTTTTCGTGCCGATACGGGCTCTATTAAGTTTTAATTTACGATTCAGGAGGTCGTGAAACGGTTGTGCTGTATCGAGCATGTTCTGCTCATATATGGTATGGAGCCTGTAATAGGAACATTTTTTTAAGAATGACTCCATAGAATACTCATTTTTATTTATTATAAAATAAAAGAAATTACATGTCAAAAAATATATAGTAGATTACTGCAGAGGCCGTGAAGTAAGGGATTGCTGGACGAGATTGGGGTGGACGGATACAACGAGTCCAGCAATCCCTGTTCCGGCCGAGGATTGTATAGTACTTTTCTCAAACGATATGAGGAAATATTAAAATTAAAATAAAAACAAGGTAGTCAATTAAATAATAGGTAATTTGCGCCTTTTTTTTTAAACATGCCATTTGAACAAGCCGTTCGAGCACCATGTTTAACCGCACATAAGTACCATAGTTTTTTTTGTTTTTTTTTTATGTAGCAAGTATGCTTACAGAGTCTAGTGGTGGTTGGCAGTATGTAATTTTTCCTTTGTCAGTTTAATATTAGTAAGCAAGTTTAAAAAGTTAGAGTAGCGGAGAATAATGGTTTTACTTAGGGTTTTCATACATTACTTCTTGGCGTAAGGCCAAGAAGTAATATAAACAAGAAACTTCATGTCTTCATTTCGTGATATTAACGCGTACATTTCCGAGCATGTTTGAGAAAATATGAATTATCAGTTATCTAATGTCAAATGCATTTGATTACTTCAATCAAATCACAATACATTACAAAATATACGCATACAAATGCATGTAATATACACATCCTACAATGGTCCCAAGTGTTTCCAAATTATTGCAATCGGAAAAAAAAAAATTTTAAAGTTGTGATGGCCAAGTAATTAAATTTGATTTACGCGATATCGTAGCATGTCTGGGCCATTTATGTTATAGTAAGTAATTTCCACATTTATTAGGGTTTTTTAACTTTTTCAAGATTGTTCTTCCACTTTTTTCAGTTAAACCACTTGGAATTAATGATTGATTAGCATAATAACCATTTGTCCCTGTTACAGGCCACACCCTGTATGTATATCTATCGGTCTCTGTATTTATTCATGACGAGTATCATAAATAAGCACTATATTTCTATTTTATCACAAAAACTCATGTTTCTGTAAATAATAAATAACGTTCGTGTCAACGTAGCATCCAGTTTGGTTATCAAACTGGATGCTACGTTCCGATCCCACGTAACATTCATGCGTTTATATTTATAGGCGCCCGGCCCTACAGGTAACAGATGTACCAATATTATATTATACTCAAGTATAACTGGTACTTGAGTATATATTGGTACATGGCTACTTCGTTATTACATCATTACTGTGAATACTTGTCTTTATTGCACAGAAGATCCGTGACACGTAAAAATATTATAAGTCGGTACAAAGGTGAACATATCCTTGTAAGAGATCTCTTGAAGTTAACCATTGAGCTATTGAGAATGAATGAATAAAAATTCTTGAATTGTCATTATTTAAGTTTATTCTCAAACTGATATTTTTAGACATATTTGGTGACAAGATCAGAGATTATTCGTACAATTTGGAGATTTGGCTTAAAGTTTGGTTTGGAATTAAGGTTCCTTCCTTTCCATTCCTATTGTTGTCTGTCATACGAAAGACATCTGCCTTATTTAACCTCACTATTCATTCTGTCAAGAGGTTTTGCAAAGGCATCAAGTTATACTTTTATTTACATAACGCTCTATGTTTCAAACAATATGATACAGAGAGAAAGAATATAATGGAAAAATAAACCAACTTCGTCTGAAGCCCCGGACAGGACTTCCCGGGGTAACTTCCTCGTTAAAAATAACGCAAAACTAAAATATTTAATAAAATAATTTGTTTCGTTAAGAAGTATTTCATTCATGTTCCTATACCAATTAAGTCGAACCCGACCTTAATCTCCCCTGATAAAGTAATTAAAATGTACTTCGCGCTCTAATAAACTTAGTATTGTTAAGAAGCCATTTTGTTTCACATAGCTCGCCAACTTCACTATGTTGCTAGGTTGTAATTCAGATGAGTTCTTTCAGATGATTACACCTTACAGACAAACTCACTAAGTTACAATCTCGGAGACTTTTCCTCTTTATTTGACAACCGGTTTAGCGTAGTGGGTAGTGTTCGAATCCCAGTAAGAGCTTTTATGTATTTGTTTGGTAAGCACGAATATTCCCGAGTCATAGATGTTATCTATGTATTTAAGTATTTATTTATCGATATAAGTGCAGTGTATATTGTCGCCTAGTACCCATAGTACAAGCTTTGCTTAGTTTGGGACTAGGTCGATTTGTGGGAGATTCTCCCTCAATATGTATTATATAATATTGATATCTACACTAATATTATGAAGAGGAAAGATTTGATTGTTTGTTTTTGTATTGAATAATCTCCGAAACTACTGCTCCGATTTGAAAAAATATTTTACCATTAGAAGCCGACATTATCCCTGATGAACATAGGCTACTTTTTACCGCGGGAAAATGCTTCATTCCTACGGGAAAGCGCGTAATTCGTTCGAAGCCGGGCCGGGCTGCTAGTAGAATATAAAATATAAATATGACGTTTCACATGTCCTAGCTCTGTTTAAACTACCTCAAAGTTACTCACAATACAACTCACGTCTCCCGGGACTTCAAAGACGGATAACATACACACAAACACACACATGTACACATACACAAAGATGCAACAAACAACGATACCCGGTCCAATGCCCCAGGGCACGAGTGCGACACACATGCCAATTACTTCGAATTTACATGCCAATATATACTGTACTTAAATGAGGATTTGCGATGTCATTCGTGGTAGTTTAATTCTGTTTTGACAGTTAATATCAGCTTATTGAACGGCGAAGTACCTGAGTACAGTCAGCTGCAGATGTAAGTCCGCAAAATAACACGCCCAATATACACATTATCTACACATTCCATATTCCTCTGGTAGCTTGGTTCTCGTCGCGGCCATTTTTGGCCAGGGAACGGGCAGTAGTCCCCACGTTTCCCATGCTACGCATTTTTTTTTTTTTTTAATGTAAGAGTTGGCCTCTTCTTGATGGAGTATTTTTAATTTCTCTCTAACTTACGCCAGCCATCATTTGCTGATACGATGCGAAACCAGCTTTTTCCTTTATTTGGTCTTGTGTGGTGGGTGGGTGGTGGTAATTTTTCATTATCCATATCCATACTATCCATACTAATCCATACTAATATTATAAATGCGAAAGTGTGTCTGTCTGTCTGTTACCACTTCACGCTTAAACCGCTGAACCGATTGCGATGAAATTTGGTATGGAGATAGTTTGAGTCCCGGGGAAGGACGTAGGATAGTTTTTATACCCGAAATCATCCCCTAAGGGGATGAAATGGGGGGGTGAAAGTTTGTATGGAGCTGCGATATAAACGAGTTCCACGCGGAAGGAGTCGCGGGCAGAAGCTAGTGTGTTATAATTTGAGGATTTACATACATACATTCACGCCATTTCCATTCCCAAAAGGGCCTACCCCTAGCACATGAGACTTATGTTCCAGCGCCACTTTTAGCATAAATGTGGGTATAAAAGATCGTCAAAATGTGATAATGCAGTGATAGGTTGCTAGCCCATCGCCCACAACATACTTCAACCCTGCTCCCTTAGTCGACTTTTACGACACCCACGGGAAGAAAGGGGGTGGTGAAATTCTAACCCCACACCACGGGGGGAGGGGGGGTTAAGATTTAGTATCCAGACGAAAGTACCCACTTGACAAAATAAAATACTTTAAACGACATCAACAATGAAACTGAATAAACAATGGTCGGTCCAATATACATATTCTTGATTAAAAACACAAACCTATGAATAAAATTATAAAAATAACATTCAGTGCTCCCGCCATATTTCATTTTAGAATACATTTCATAACGCAATTGTACGTGTATTGCATGCTCAAATATTTGCCTTACATTTCAACTTACTTCCTGATCCTCCTATCTCACGACTTTATCAATGAAAAATCAACCGTCATCCCTTTCGCAATAAAGTTCAAAATTCAGTAGAACGCAGCATACATACGGAGGTCCCTATTTAACGTGTTTGTCATTGTGAACGCAGTCGTCCGTCGTTCACAATAAAGTTAAAATTCCGTTGAAACTTGTGAAGGTGGTACGAGTTTTGGTGAATTATATTTTTCCCGCGAGCGATTGATTCGGACAAGCGAGCGGATGTCGAAAGCTCATTTCCTGAAGCTCTCCCTTAGTCGGACTTGCTGTTCGCAAAGCTCACGACTGGCAGGTCTAGTGTTACGTTGAACTCCGATGACACTTAGTTGTTACGAACTTAGGGGCCAAGTTATATAAGCGGCGAGTATTCAGTTAGGAATAGGTTTATGAATAAATAGAGTGAGCACGGCTTGGGCAAATCTTTGCGTTAAATTAAATCTAGTTTAACGTATTAAGTACTAGTCTAGTCTTAAAACATAAGACCCACAGAAGCATACTGAAGACCGCAGCCACTAATTGCTCTGAAGATATATAAAATAAAATAAAAATAAATAAATATGTGGGGACAATCTTACACAAATCGACCTAGTCCCAAACTAAGCAAAGCTTGTACTATGGGTGCTAAGCGACGATAAATAAATACTTAACCCATTCAGGGCCCATGACGACACATATGCGTCAGACCGCCGTAGTCGCTTTCCGCTACATACGAAGAAAACCACGGGATCGGCTACGAGCGTAGCGCGTAGCGATTCTGGGCAATTAATGTGTTAAGAGGCTCCCATACGCCAATGACCTTCGATCTGAATCCCTTAGTTTTCTAATGTTTTTTGTAGCTTATTATATTAACAACAACGGCTTTAAGCAATATAGTATCCCATATTTACTTCAAACTTCATTGTTTTCGAGATATTTGGCATCAAAGTTGAACAATTTTAGGCCAAAAAACTGGTTTTCTGGCCATAACTTTTGTGTTAATTGGTTTAAAATTAAAACCCTCTGCCAGTTTTTAGAGACGTCATAGACGAACCCAAATTTGTAGATTTCGTATATGTTAGATCTTTCACGTCAATAGAGATGCCAAATAAGTGTTTTTTTAGACAATGTTTAAAAAAATCATACAAAATTAAGTATTAATTTGTTTCAAAATCCGGTCTGTCAAAATGGAGATAAAAGATTGAAGAACCGATAGCCGTTTGATTTATGATTCTATCTGTAGTGCAAAAGTAGTAGATACGATTCAAAACTTGTCAAAAATCGATGAAAACCTCGGGTAGCCCCTTCAGGGGGTGCCTTACAAGCAATATTAAACCAATTGTAGCTTCGTAATTCTTTGAGATATCTGAATGGGATTTTCGTCACTAAGCATATTTTTTTGCCTTCTTTCTTTTGGAGTAATAATAATTTTCGAGTCTACACCCGTATTCTAGAAGCAGTCATCGTTTTCACTAATGCCTCCTCTGGGATGCTCGATTCTACTTTAACGGCCGCCTCCGGCAATAGGTATTCAGTTGCACAGGCCTATTTGATTCGAGCTATTAACCCATTGAGGGCCCACGACGACACATATGCGTCAGACCGCCGTAGTCGCTTTCCGCTACATACGAGGAAAACCACGGGATCGGCTACGAGCGTAGCGCGTAGCGATTCTGGGCAATGAATGTGTTAATATGAAAGAATAACTGCAGCAGCTCGCGACTGACAATAGCAACTTTTTAGATGATATTTCCATTTCGGGAGAAAACGGTTTCCACAAATCTTAACAAATAATCGTGATTTTGATATCGATCATCATCATCATCATCATATCAGCCGAAAGACGTCCACTGCTGGACATAGGCCTCCCCCAAAGAGTGCCAAAGTGACCGGTCCCGCGCCACCCGCATCCAGCGGACTCCAGCAAGCTTTACCAGGTCATCAGTCCACCTTGGGGGGGGTTTGATGTCGATCGCTTGAGTATAATATATGCCAGGACTATAGGATTCGCCTTTAAAAAAAATCTTTGTTTTTATAAAACAAACGGCATAATTAAGTTTGTGCTTCTTTATTTGGGCCAGAAAGTTAAACAAACATATAAATGACGACCGGCTTAGCCTAGTTGGTAGGGAGCCTGCCTACGAAGGTCGATTTGTGTAAGATTGTACGCAAATATTTATTTAATTAAATATTAGATTCGAGTGGTACACATGTATCAGAGTGCTATGGGAGGTGTTTGCTACGTATTATACCGATCGAGCTGCTACGGACTACGAAAACCGCTACGAGCGTAGCGTGACGGTCAATGAGCCCATTCAAGACCAATTGACATGTACTTGCTATGAGTCATGCCTCCTTGGAGTGATTTCTGCTACAATCGGAGAAATGCTGCTACACGCAGCGTTGCTTGGCTTCGAATGGGTTAGATGTAACAAGTCACAAATGGCTACTTCGTAGCCACTACAACAAGCGTAACCGCGTAGCCTTGCTACGAGCTGCGGCCTACGCCGTAGCCGTCGCTACGAATCCTAGTAACCGTAGTCTCGATCCCGGATAATCTTTCTTAAGGATTTAATTAAGATAAAATTGATGGTTTGAATAAAAAAAAATGAGGGATGATAAAATGAAGATTAAGGATATTCTATCCTTGACCTTGACTTATAATTTCTGTCCTGTAAAGTGTCTTCATAATAATATTAAATAGTACAAGCACTTCGTTGCAAATGAGATATGAATATATAAGGACTGCATTTTTCTTTGTCTTATTGTTGTGTTTGCCTTTGTCTCTCTTTCTCTTTGATAATGTACATAATTTTCTTTTGAACGATGTACGATTTAAAGTTTTTGATATACATTTTGACTTGTAAATGTGCCCTTGTGGCCTATTTGCTTAGTAAATGTTTGATTTGAAATATAAATAAATAAATATTAGGGGACAATCTTACTCGTACACAAATCGACCTAGTCCCACAGTAAGCTCATTAAGGATTGTGTTATGGGTACTAGACGACGATATATATAATTACTTAAATACATAGAAAACTTCCATGACTCAGAAACAAATATTCATGCTCATCACACAAATATTTGCCCTTACCGGGATTCGAACCCAGGACCTTCAGCTTCGTAGGCAGCGTCACTACCCACTAGGCTAACCGGTCGTCAATATGCAATATATATTCGTATATGTATATTGACTCTAAGGAGAATTGCTGCGCGGCTAACATGAATTAAACATGTACATCGACATACCAAACCGGCAATGTCACGAGAATAAACAATGACGCACGTCACCCCACATTTGACATTTGCATCCCCCAGCCACTCCTGCATACCCGCTTATCTAGAAGTAAAGCTTGATGTTTTTCATGTCGTCATCATCCAAATTGCGAACAAGTAACTCGCATATTTTTTTACAAAAGTGTTTTAAAACATATAGCATCTGACGTCCTCTAATGTTGCAATTTGAGTCTTATAGTTATATTTATAGGGTTGAAATTCCTAGTAAATCAGTAAGATAGTTAATGCCTTTTCGTTCCCAAGTGGAAGGGAGACAAAAGACGTCTGCCGCCTTTATTATGATTGACGTATGATAAAGATCATGTGACGTGTATTTATGAAGATGTGATGCCGCTTTACATTCAATATTATTTGATTTTGAATGAACAAAATGGCGGTGTAGTAAACAACGTATATATATTACAAAACTATAATTTGCGGTGGTTTGTCTGTGAACTCTGGTAAATTCATCCCTTCGGAGGTTGATTTTCGGACTAAAATGTGTAATTTATTTTATTTAAAATAATATTGGATAAAATTTTTGGTACTACATACATACATTCACGCCTTTATTCCCAAAAGGGGTAGGCAGAGCACATGAAACGTATGTTCCAGCGCCACTTTTAGCATAAATGTGGGTAGAAAAGATCGACAAAATGTAATATTTCAGTGACAGGTTGCTAGCCCATCGCCCACAACACACTTCAACCCTGGTCCCTTAGTCGAATTTTACGACTACACGATTACGACGGCTACGATTTTTGGTACTACATGTATAATATGATATTTCAACACTTTCACTGCCAGGAACCCGCCTAGCGGTAGTATCTACGGCGTAGCCGCTTTCCGGTACACACGGAGAAAACCAAGAGATCGGCTACGAGCGTAGCGCGTAGCGATTCTGGGCATTCAATGTGTTAAGATACGAGGGGCGTCTGAAAAGTTCTAAGCCTAAGGTATTTCGAGGTTATATATGCGTTTATGATACTGGCCACTAGAAAGGCCATTTAAAAACAAATTATTAAAAAATAACATGTCACGTTTTTATTATTCTGTTTCGAGATATTCAACGGAAAAGTACATCATGTGTGAATTACCAACGAATATTACGAAAATTGAGCACCGTGCTGTAATTAAATTCCTTACAAAAAGTGACAAATCACCGCGGTGTATTTTTGAGGAAATGGCTATTATTTACGGTGATTCTGGGCCTTCTTATGCCACAGTCAAAAAGTGGAGTCGCTTATTTAAACTCGGACGGGAATCGATCGAAGACGACCCCCGCTCAGGGCGGCCAATATCGGTAGTGACCGAAGAAAACGTAGCAAAAGTCAAAAAGCTGGTATTAGAAGATAGAAGAATGAAGGTTTGGCAAATAGCTGAGGTCTTAGGTATTAGTAAAGAAAGAGTCGGAGAAATTTTACATGAACATTTGTACATGAGTAAAGTCAGTGCTCGTTGGGTACCGAAAATGCTAACGGCCTTCGATAAAGTACGTCGTGTGGAAACTTGTCGGGCGTTTTTAGAATTGTGCGAAGATGATTTAGATGAAGTTTGTTCCCGAATAGTAACTGTTGATGAAACATGGATCAGACGGTATGATCCGGAGTGTAAGTCTGAGTCGATGCAGTGGATTGAAAAGGGTGAAAGGCCGCCGAAGAAATTTAAAGTGCAAAAGTCGGCCTCTAAGTTAATGGCTACGGTATTTTGGGACTGTGATGGCATTCTTTTAATCGATTATTTAGAAAAAGGCTCTACGATAAACGGAACTTATTATGCAAATCTAATAAGACAGGTGCGAAAAGCCATAGTTGAGAAAAGGCGGGGTAAACTAAGGAAAGGCATTTTGTTTTTGCAAGACAACGCACCCGTTCACACCGCTAATGTTGCGAGGCATGCTCTGAAGGAAGTTGGTTTTGAGGAAATTGACCACCCACCCTACAGCCCAGATCTAGCCCCAAGCGATTATTTTCTATTCAATAATTTGAAGAAAGAGTTGAGGGGAAAGCGATTTAGAAGTGACGAAGAGATGAAGGCGGCTGTACAGGAGCATTTTGAAGGGCAAAATAAAGATTATTTTTTTAATGGCCTAAAAGCACTGTATAAAAAATGTAAAAAATGCATTGATTTAGGAGGAGACTATATTGAAAAATAAACACGAGTTCATTTCTGTAAATTGTTTTTTTCTATCTTAGGCTTAGAACTTTTCAGACGCCCCTCGTATTGTGTAGTCAAACGTTTATTTTACTAAAATTAACAAAATGTGGATTTCTCAACTGTGCGTACTGTTGCTTACCACAAAGGAAAACGGACCTCGATATAAACGGCGATATTCATTGAACCATTAATAAGCTAACTGTTATCTATAGCCCAAACCTGACGATCAATGTCAGACCCATAAAAGTCGCAGAACTGACCGTTTAGATGTTATTAAAATACAAGTTGATGTCCAGTTAGGTTTTACAGTGCAAATTAAATTGATATTCCCAAACATTTTTGACGTCGACTGTACAAGGGCCAGAAAGGCCTCTTTGTCGTTACCGCTCCAGTCGCTGGTAAACATTACGCAATGGCGGCTGTCACCTGTCACCTTCGCCGTTCGATAACCAGCAGATTGCGTAACGCTTCATACGTCAGGTAGATCCAGGTAAATGTCATTTTTGTAACGGGAAAGTTGATGTAGAACACAGCCTCGTTTGAAAAGATACTCAATTACTCTCTGAACTTGGCTTTAGTCCGACTCCGATCTCATTAGGTCATCATCATCATCATATCAGCCGTAAGACGTCCACTGCTGGACAAAGGCCTCCCCAAAGTGCCACAATGACCGGTCCTGCGCCACCCGCATCCAGCGGACTCCCGCGACCTTTACCAGGTCTCAGTCCACCTTGTGGGGGGTCTACCCACGCTGCGCCTTTCGGTACGTGGTCAGCACTCGAGAACCTTTCCGTCCCTCTCTCATTAGCTGTGATAGTCAAATAAGCAACTTCTTATGAAACGCTCTGTTAGTATTAAGTTGGTAGAGGACTAGGGACAAGTGACGTCATAATTTTCTATGTCCCAGCAGCGCCCATTGAATGAATTTAAATATCTTTTTGATAGCGAACACATGCTGCCTGCCAGATGGTAAGCTGACGCCGTCGCCTGTGGACACAAGTGCGCTGCTGACACTATTTTTCTAAACTGACTCTCGAGTTATTTTTTGTTTAACAACTCGCGCTAATTGGGTACACATTTTTTTCTAAATGTACGTGTGTGTAATGTATGTATGTTTGTGTGTATGAGTTTAATTCTAAACTAGCTTTTTCCGCAAATTCGATGGCATAGAAATCGCCAATCATTTTCCCATACCTACTAACTTACCGAGTTCACCCAGATTCATGATTGCTTTATCCTATGTCCTTACCTGTAAGAAAACAAATATTCTGTTAATTATTTCGTAATAATATACATGCCTACACCAAAACATTTTTGAGTACCCTATACAGGGTGTTATTTAATTAGTGATACAAAATAACAAAATGTGAATCTATCCATTTCTGAACAACTTTTACTTTGAGACCAACTTTGTGTTATGCAAAAAAAACACCTGTTCATACATTTTCGTCAGTCTAAACTGAGAAAAGTTAATGAAATAGTTGGATTTTTTTGGCATAACACAAAATTGGTCCCATAGTAAAAGTTGTTCAGAATCATGGATAGATTTACATTTTGCTATTTTGTATCACCAATTAAATAAAACCCTGTATATAATCAATATGATACAGAGAAAGAATATAATGGAAAAATAAACCATCTTCGCCTGTAGCCCCCGACAGGATGCCTCGAACAAAAAATAGGGCTTTTAAGCTCCATATCTCGCAAACGAATCACTGATTTGAAAAATGAATTTAGGAAACCCATAATAGTTTTTAACGAGCTATCCAACGATACCCCACACTATGGGTTTAACGAGAAAAAAAAATTGCATCCCCGCTTTAGGTGTAGGGGAAATACCCTAAAAAATTTTTTTTCAAAAGATTTTATTGTACTGTTCTGTCGGCGTGATTGATTTATATACCCATGCCGAATTACAGTTTTCTAGTAGTAATGGTCACTGAGCTAAGCCGAAGACGGACGGACAGACAGACGGACGGACATGGCGAAACTATAAGGGTTCCCTGTTGACTTCGGAACCCTAAAAAGACAACATACAACAACAACGAAAGACATTACGCACTTCATCTGAGTAGAAATAACTTTCCACATATGCCTCAGCAATCACTTCTCATCCCAACGTAAGCAATTCAAATCATACAGACTCGTAACACATATATATGTGTATATGTATACGCGGGGGAAGCCATTTATAACAATAAACAGCCGCCATATTTGCGAGTGTCGGGGAGGTGAGCCATTTCGTTTGCCTTTTAGTGTATGAAAGGCCGTTTATGGCTCAGATAAAATAGGTACATAAAAAAACCACTACAAGAAAGAGTTCAATGGCTGTGCAGTCAAAGCCAAGAATCTCCAAATGATCGTACTGTTGCGGCGGTCATGGGCTTTGAATGGGTTAAAGGCCGGCAACGCACTCACAACACCCCTGGTGTTGCAAGTGTCCATGGGCGGCGGTAATTCCGATCCGTCTGCTCGTTTGCCTCCTATGCCATTAAAAAAAAAAAAAATGTAACTGAAACCTAGTTCCATCTTTTCTGGCATTTGTCATCACAAATATACGCTAATAAAATACAAAATCATGTAACTTAATTTCATAACAACCAGACCCCACTGTAAGTTAACTAACTGCGTACCAAGACATCACATTAACAGCGCGAGAGCAAAACAATCTGCGAGTATGCACCATCCATTACCTCCTCCGCTGGAGACCGGCTCTGAATAAACAATAACAGGAGTTCAGGCTATGACGTCAAATTGATTTACGTCGAGAGTGCCGCTTAGTTTATTTAGTAATGGAATGGAGTGTTTTGAAAATGATATCTTTGTTATAAAATAAATATTATTAGGGGGTTCGTAAGGAAGTTTGCTCTCGGAATGCCAATGACATCATAGCGAGGAAGAAAGTAATTTTGAATAACTGGAATACAAATAGTTAATAATGTATCCACCGTTCCAAGCGGTCCCAAATAAATTTAATTTCATCTGATCTTTTGATGATGTTAAAACTAGTCAGGAAAAAGAATAAGTTTTTATAAAGGTATTGAATTCGTGCAGATTTTCTCAGCTCATTTATTACTTATTTTAAATTCGATCCTGTTTTTTTAATTATTACGTATAGGTACGTATTTGACCACTATCTCACCTAGTGGTAAGTGATGATGAGGTCGAGGGTGTTATATGCATAACTACGTAGTGCCTATTCACTCTCGTCTTGAACGATCCACGTTATAAGTAGCTGGGAAAAGGTTTGCCAGAACTGAGTTCCATTCTTTAGCTGTCCTCGCAAGAAGACTGGAAGCAAAGCGCTTCGAGCGAATCAGTGGTAATCAACAACATAAGGGTGGAACCCACATCCGCGCCTAGTCCTAAGATGGCGAAATGGTGAGGGAGGGATTAATTTAATCCTAGTGCACACTCGCTTAAAACTATTTTTAGGGTTCCGTACCTCAAAAGAAAAAACCGTAACCGTTTGTTGTCCGTCTGTCTGGCAATACCCTTTATCTCGGGAAAGCGTGGAGGTATCGAGTTGAAATTAAAACTATATACTTAAATCTACAGTCCCTTGATAATGAGAAAAAATCTAAATTTACAAGTTAAGTTAATAAAGAGATACGGCCGGATATGTTTCGACATTCTCAAGGGAATCAAAATTTATAAGGTACTCATCCGTACATAAAACTATGAAATTTAACAAATAACATCGTCAAGTACAGGGTACAATCTGAAAACGATACATTTGTAATTAAGTACGTTACCCGGTGGGCGAGTCCGACTCGCACTTGTCCGGTTTTTTACATCATGAAATCACTCAGCTTCCTTTTTCACTTTGCGAAAATACGATACTTTTTAGTGAAAATCACGTTAGTATGTTGGAGCACTGCACTCACTGCTAGTGCAATAAATGCAATAATAAACTCACAGCTGACTTGAGGAGAAAAGGGGCTGTTTACTACCAAGTGAAACAAGTAACGATCGCGGAGCGATTCCAAGCACTAACGACCACTTCCGCGTGCTGCCGAACAAAGACATGTGATGTACGTAGGTACATGTATCTCTAGTGCTCTTTTAAATTAATAGGTTACACTTTTAAGGACAATTTGACGTGTGCACTACAACTGTTTGTTAACTCTAACATTTAAACAAGAATCGACGCAACAGCGACTTGTTATTTTTTTATATACAAAATTGCCTGCAAAAAATTAGAAAAGAGTATTATAACTTATGTATTTTATAAACTTAAGTGGCAGTGGGCGGGGCACATAGGGCGGAAAGGTTCTCGAGTGGCGACCACGTACCGGAAGGCGCGGCGTGGGTAGGCCCCCGACAAGGTGGACTGATGACCTGGTAAAGGTTGCGGGAGTCCGCTGGATGCGGGTGGCGCAGGACCGGTCGCTTTGGCACTCTTTGGGGGAGCCCTATGTCCAGCAGTGGACGTCTTTCGGCTGATATAATGATGATGAATTTATAGACTAGAGGCTCTGTGAGCGGTAGAACACGCGAGTCTGCAGTTAAAAAAGAATGTAGTAAAATTACCCAAGTATTCCATGTAATTATCGAACAGCTTACAAAATTTCAAGAGAATCGGTTGGGAATTGCGACCTGTAGAGAACAGCCGGTCAGTCAGACAAACGAAAGCATTTTGGCCCAAGCTGAAACAGATAACTTCGTTCGCTTCGCTCGCTCGTTCAACTATTTCCATTTTACCTCCTCCTTATAAAGAGTTAAGCCGGATTCATATTGTCTTGTATGTCATGTAGGTTGTATAATTATATTAAGGGGCTACCCGAGGTTTTCATCGATTTTTGACAAGTTTTGAATCGTATCTCCTACTTTTGCACTACAGATATAATTATAAATCAAACGGATATCGGTTCTTCAATCTTTCATCTCCATTTTGGTACCGGATTTTGAAACAAATGAATACTTTGATGAATACTTAATTTTGTATGATTTTTTTAAACATTGTTTAAAAAACACTTATTTCGTATCTCCATTGACGTGAAAGATGTAACATACACGAAATCTACATATTTGGGTTCGTCTGTATGACGTCTCTAAAAACTGGTCCAGGGTTTTCATTTTAAACCAATTAACACAAAAGTTATGGCCAGAAAACTATTTTTTTGGCCTAAAATTGTTCAACTTTGATGCCAAATATCTCGAAAACAATGAACTTTGAAGTAAATATGGGATACTATATTGCTTAAACCCGTTGTTGTTAATCTAATAAGCTACAAAAAACATTAGAAAACGAAGGGATTCAGATCGAAGGTCATTGGCGTATGGGAGCCCCTTAAGGGCGAGTTCCATTTACGATTACAGACCGATAACGTTAATAATGGCGCCAGCAGCTGTCACTCCATAGAAAACTGTCAAACTTTCCATACATTCAGCGGCGCTACCACGAACTTCGAAAGTCGAATTTCGGATATTTCCATCTCTATCGCACTCCCTTACTCGAGTAACAGGGATGCATGTATTACGAACTTCGACTTTCGAAGTTCGTGGTAGCGGCGCAGATTTTAACGAACACCGCTTACGATCACAGACGGTTTGGTGCAACACTCCCTAATTACTCGTGCGATGTTTGCGAAAAAAAATGTAACGCTTTTTTAAATTCACTTCCGCTTAATCCCTATAGCCGAAACTCCATATTGTTTCCAGCCAGCAATCTCTAAATAGACGCAAATGCATCTGAGCATAAAAAGCGCATTACAGTCCCGGCGCGGGTCGCGAGATACCGCCTGCATGCCCGTTACTTTTTACACCACTAGCTTAGTATTCACTACCCCCTGACAACTCGTCTGAGCCAACCAGTGTAAGTCTGACCTCCCACCACGCGCATTTGTTACGAGACTCGGACTAGATATAGTAGATATTCTGGCCGCGATGATGTGAGTAGTAGTAGTGAATAGCACAGCTGAAGGCGATAAGCTGCAGAGGGAGCTGTGTTGCCATGCGATTAAATTGAGTTTTACTTTTTAGTTAATCAAGCATTTTAACGAGAGAGATTAGCTACTGTATTTGCGTTTTATGTTTGTGAGCATTTATCATCAGGCGTTTATACGTCACGGCGCCAAGCACATCTAATGAATGATAGGGAATGGATTGTGGTTCCCACATTGTCTCAGTGCGAGTTGCGAAATCCACATACGCCATTGGTTTTTTTTCTGTAAGCACGTTTGTTGTACTGAATAGCTTGTGGAAAATATCACATGATGTTGTGCACATGAGATTGTACTTTCACGCGAGCCAGCACTTGAAATCAAAAAAACATTGTAAGTGTCTATTTCAAGCTAGCTACCTGAGGGAAATTAAATTACACAGGCGAATAAACCTGGTTGTCTGGAAGAGATCGCTCTGTTATACCTGTTAATATCTTATATTGTTCTGCATTTGTTTATTTTGGTGTAATAAATAATAATAATATTATTAATAATAAACCTAAATTAACTGATTATTGAGTAAAACAAGTCTTCCTTCCTGTGGTCATTACTTAAGGGCTTCCGTGCATATAAAAATCAATCTTGAAATCATATTAAGAATCCGGATTAACAGTCCAAACAAAAATGAGGTTTTGTAGCCCTTAACTTTGACTATGTCCACAGAACACGCAGACCTAAATGTCTGTATCTCATACTCGACCCATGCATCATCCCACCACCGAAAGATCATCTTTAATTTTCATCAATAAAGTGATTCCTTATACCAGATACATTGTTCCGATACGCAATATTAAAAAACGCAGCCATAATTCCCCTGAAATATCGCCGACACGGCCATTAACAAAAACTACCAGCTGCAACGAAACGGAAACGGGTAAATAGGCATTTTCGGCGCCCATGTATCATTCCAGGCCGCACGAAAAAAGGTCCACTTTCTATCTGCAAAAGCCATTAACTAGAAACGGCGTCGGCGCCGAAATTCCGCGATTTATCGCCCAATGCGAACCAAATCGTAACTGCGGGACCAACGTAACAGCGCGAACCGATGACTGGAAAACCGACGGGAGTTTACACGGTTTTATAAGACTCGGTGGTCGCTGCGACTGTAAATCTAAGTTGGTGTTGCCACATTTATGACGCTACTGCCGGTGTCGGTGAGGCCCGAACGTAAAGTTGATAATAAAAATATGAAATTAAACATGGCGTGCCGCGTCAGTTTGGTGCAACTGCAGTTTGGTTACATAGTTAATGACAGCTGAGCTCATATTGAATGAACTTATGTAAATGAGTTTGCTCGCTTAATCATTAAAATACTTCAGGGACTTAATCCGACATGCTCATATATGTCATAGAGCCCGGAATTCTCGTAGCACTTTTGAGCTGTCATAGGGACTTCTCGTCTATCGAGTTCCGATTATACATATGTATATCGATAAATACTGAATACAATATGTAAAATATGATTACGAGTAGAACAACACGCAGTTTTACCGAGAATGAGCGATCTCTTCGAGATAACCTTTGGATACCAACTTTTAGGAAATTATAAATAGAAATGATGACAGCTCAAAACGCTAAGTCCAGTCAATGAACTGACAACTTGTATGGAAAAAATGACGATTTTGGAAATAATTTATAATAGCTTATTTGTTATGTATAACGAATATATTATCAGTTAAATAGTTACCCAGCGACAAAATCCGACCAAACTTCAGACATCGAAAAAATGATAAGTTAACTGGTTTCTAAAAAGTCAGTAAAAATATTAATAAATGTTTTTGTCTTTATTTTGGTTCATTTACATTTGCTCTATAATATTCAAGATAAATCGTACAAAAAAAGATAATGTATGCTTCATTTAAATCTACATAATTACTTCCGGGTGGAAAGTTTGTCGGATTCTTGACTAAATCATCTTAGAATAACATTTTCAAATGAAATCAACAAAAAAAACGCTATTATAAATTAATGTTTTTCAAAACCGTATTTTGCCTGGAGTACTACGAGAATTCCGGGCTCTGTAAATTACTGTACTTTGTTTTCTTTATGTACCACGCCATACTATATCTAGGCAGGAATCTAAGGACGGTGCCATACCTACTATATACCATGGGCATCACTTTATAGTATTTAGTAACTACATTACTTACCTAGTGCGGTAAATCAAAGAATGTCTCGGATAGCGGGTATTTGACTATATAAATATGCTATGAGGCTGAGGCTGAGGCTTTCTTTATTAGCGCCCGTGGGGAGATCATAATTTTACGACTCTCCCTGGCCAGGGAGTGGGATTTCCAGCACGCGTAGTGGTCGGTAATTGCTACTATATGACGTAATAGTACATTACTTACCAAGGGTTGTGAAAGAAAGAAAGCCCGAAATCGCAGGTATTTGTGTCCCGAGTCGCAGGCGAGGGTCTTATATATGCGATAGAGGGTTTTCTATTTTACTGCCCGTGGTGAGTACACAATTTTCTGTCTTCATCTGGCCATAATGCGAGTTTTACCGTACGCGTAGCGCGTAGACGTAAAAAAATAAGAGTTAAGTACATAATATTACGAACAGGGCCTAAATTTAACTTTGTTTGTTCAACCCTCGTGACATGATGACAAGCGTTCAATAAGCTAAGTGACACCTCAGACAGCACTTCAGGAATGAGTAATTTTAATACTAACGTAACTTCAAAATCCGTTTATTTAAAGTAAACTACGTGGTCGGCCTTAATTTACTTAATATAATTATACAACCTACATGTCATCCGTCACATAACGGAGGGGGGAGGCCTTTGCCCAGCAGTGGGACACCGTATGCTCCTAATAATAATAACATGCCACCCAGCAATCATGTAACAGCGATTTTCCTAAGCAAATGTCATTAGTTACATTCAGCCATCGATCGACTATTAAGGTAGGTATTTATATTTATGGGTCATGGCAGACGATGCGAGACAATTTACCGCTTCTATATACCAGGGATGTTGCAGACATTCTCATCCGCATCCGCAAAAACTGATGCGGAGTTTCGTTGGGTTAGTTGGACTTTGATGTGTTCGTGGCACGCGCGTGTTTAGTATTTTCGTCGTTAGTCAATAAGAATCTTCATTTCGTTTCCGTAATCTGTCGATTAGCCGTATTCGCTATTGGTGATGCGTTAGGTTTGCAACTATTGTAAATCAGTCGTAACGAGTTCGAGTCCTGCGTGACCCTAAAGACGTTGCCTATTTATGTGTTTGAGTGTTTTGCCTCAAAATCCGCATCCGATTTCGCATCCGCGGATGTGAGCTAGGGATTGCAATCCGGATTATTCAAAGTTCAAAAATCCGGATTTTCAAGGGATTTCACGATCCGTTTCTAAATCGATTTTCGGATTTTTATAATATTAGTGTTAAAGCTGTTAAAGTATTCTAATAGACAGCATTTTCGGCAGCTGGGATGCTATGTAACCTTAAGAATGCGGTTGAACGACTCAAGACTTGGCGCGTTAATGTTTTTAACATTATTTTTTTTGGGTAATTGTCAATAAACTTTACGCTGTATAAAGACGTGTTTAATTATTTGAATTGATAGTTAGCAGTTTTTTTTTATTTTTATATGTTCAGTTTCCAAAATTTGCGTAGACTTCTACGTAATTATTTGTTTATTAAAAAGTCTTTTTTGGGTTATTTCAGTTGTTTGTTTATTTTTTCTAGTACTGAGAAAAAACCTACCTAAAATCCGGATTTAATCCGAAGTCCGGATTTCGGCCGAACCACTATCCGAAAATCCGGATTTAAGAAAGTATTTCCGGATTTGCAATCCCTTTGTGAGCCTCGAAATATCCGCATCCGCGGATGTCTAAAAATTCGCATCCGCGGCATCCCTACTATATACCTTGCTGCCACGTGCGTGTTGCAAAGTATGGTCACATAAACTGTGGCTCTGTGAGCTGTGGAAAACGCAAGCCTGGATATTTCTGAAAAACTTAATCGTCAAAAAAGTCTATATATTTATTGAAACTGCTCACACAATTTCACGAGAATCGATTAAGAAATGCGAGCTGTAGAGAACAGCTGGACATCCGGACCTAAGGACATACGAAATCATTTTGGCCCAAGATCGGTCACTATTAGTATTTACGTGCAGACTATCTAATAAAACCGATATTTGACAGGTAGAAGACTCAAATCGTGCCATCCAGCTCTACCGCATTGCACTTTCGTCTAGTTAAGGTTGTCGCGTTTTGTGTGACAGAGACAACACCAGCCGTGAGACTGTGCTAATGATACGGGACACCATTCGTATAGATTAAGCTATCTTTGATTGTAATTGTATATTGTGAAATAAATAAATCTAAATCTAAGTCTACCGACATTGAATACGGGTATTTTTTTAAACTAATACCGGTATGTCGCCCTGCTTCGAATACCGATTGCTCATCAATTAACAGTCACGTGCAAATATATACATCGATTTAATCCTCTCATAAATATGTACCGACACCTAAATCAGCTGACGTAAGAGCGATAGGACATATTTATGAGTAAGTTTTATGCACCCATATTTTTGCACGTGACGTACCTTCATTATTTCATTATGATGCTCATGTAAATAAATTAATAACTATCCAGCCTATTTAGATTAAGTCTCAATTATTTTAGAGATCACATCCCTCAGATCTAGGTATCAAGCCCCTGTAACTTCTAGATCCCTGAATTACATTATATTATAAATGGTACGCTGAGACAGACATTGGCTTGAAAGTCCCCCACGTCCCCCCTACAGGTGGACTGCTAATGACGTAATGAAAACGACTCATTTAATAACCGGGATTTCATATTGAAGATGAATAGCGCTCTAAGCTCTTTCAAACGCTTAGTTTTTTTTCGTGGACAGTTAAGTTAACGAGTTGATTGAAGGTTTTGTAGACGTTATGCGCTAGAGCACATAACGCTAGACGACTGGTGTCTATTAGAAATGGATGTTTAAGTTGTAAAAAAGAAGCCTAAATTATACAGGGTAATATCTTCAATTTAGATGAAGGCGAAGTAACCGATCTAAAAGACTGAGTAGTGGGCAATTACTAGCTGTATCCAAAATTGATATCTCTTTTGCATGTGGAGACTTCTGTCGCATGTGAACTGTCGCCGGTATTTATGTCTGCCATAACAGCATACATATATATAATCGCGCCCGTTTCCCAGAGGGGTAGGCATAGGCAGATCACGGATTTCCATTTGCTACGATCTTGACCAACGCTTCGTGCTTCATTCACTTTCATGACATTCTACATACATGCTCGTCGGTTTAGGGTACTCTTGCCACAACCAGGCGCGCATAAATATCGAACACAACTCTAATCCTTGGTCTGGACGTGAAACAAAGAAAGATATCTAAATTTATTCACAAACACACACACGTGCTGGTGGATGTGTACAGAACTACAGACGGCTTATGCCACTCTTTTTATTGATGACTTATTATTTTATTGAATACAAAAAATATATATATATTACACATTCTTTACAATAGAATTCTTTCTTCTTTTCTTTCTTTACTTACATCAAAGGTTAGCAATTCAAAAAGAGAGTTGATGTTATGTCGTATCGAGATGTCAAAGAGGTTGCGTGGGATCGGAATAGAAGGAGGGCTTACTTTGAGCTACACCCACAAGAGCTTAGCTATTGAAGAAGAAGAAGAAGTCATCAAAGGTTAGTAGGTTCCTATTTTCATTACAAACTGACAGTTAAGTGTAGACTTGGGCACTGAGGCTCTAGTATAAGTTTTACCGAAACAAAACTTTACGATCGCGATTGCGTTTTACCCTCAATTTGTATGGGATTTGACAGCTAAACGCGAACGCGGTCGTAACGTTTTGTTTCGGTAAAACTTATACTAGAGCCTCTGAACAAAATCATTTACCGAATCCCCGCGTGTCCGCCGTGTAACGTGTAACGTATCGCGCCCCCAGGTCGCAAAACAAACATATTTTCCCTGCAAAGTTTCGTGCACCCGTCTCATGATTAAACCATGTCTCTCTGAACTCACAATACGGCTTCAATGCTTCATACAAAATGCAGGCTGCAGCCGAGTGCACGGCTGCAGAGCAAAAATGTCTTAACCGCCGTTGCAGCCCTTGCGTTTCACGACCTTTTACAATGGGGTACACCGTGAATAGATTTAAAAACAGCGGCGAGTCGAGTGACGTTTTGGAGAGTGCAATGTTTGACATGTGTTTCTCTTTATAGGAATAAGACTACACGTGTACGCTCTTAGGGAAACAAAAGTTTGGAGATTGTTACACGTTTTTTGACAGCTCAATTCTAGCCGCCTAATTAAAAGGCATCCTTTGAATGAAATTTATAACATTCTAAATTAATAATTCTGGAACCAAGTTGTATTTGTTTCGTTTCAGTCGATTTAAAACGAACTTTTAAAACCAATTTTTAACTGACTCGAAGAAGGTGGTTATCAATTCCGAGGAATCTTTTATTTATTATATGTTCGCTGATAACTCGAAGACACCAGGACCGATTTGGAAAATTATTTTTAATTTAGTTTTTTTTTAATGTTTGAAAGGGTATCCTTCCCAGGCATCCTATGGTCATCAGTTCAGGGTCTTCTGATGATGGGATCCCCGAGAAAACGAGGGGATTCCTCAAATATTATTGACCGACATATAGCGACTTAGGTTTTTTCTCTAATCATCAACACATTTGCTCTAGGAAAGCAGTTCATGTAGTAAATAGACACATTTATTTATGTCGGCCTTATCTATGCCACTTCGAGCTATTGTCGCAGTTTATAGTTCGTTGCATATTCTTGCTGCTACACAAAGAACATTTCCACAAAGAACATCTTTCTGCCGCAAATTATAGTTGTATTTTCATCTAGTTGTGCATGATGTGCCTCCCCAGGTGGACACTATCCTGTTTGCCACTACCGTGGTAATATTTTACTTGCATTATCATGACATAAGCCTCCCTCAAAGAGTGCTTTGAGACCAGTCACGCCACCCGCATCCAGCGGACTCGCGCGACCGTTACCAGCTCATCAGTCCACTTTGTGGGGGCTCTACCCACGCCACGCCTGTCGATACGTGGTCGCAACTCGAGAACCTTTCCGCCCCGAAGGCCATCGGTTCTACGTGCAACGTGGCTCGCTCACTGCCACTTAGCGCTCTCTATTGCTGTTTGGGTGACTATGAGCCTTCTATTGAGGTAGTGGGCGACTACGTTTCAGTGCCATATGTCAACAGTGGCAACACACACTTTCGTCTTTAGACACTGCGGAATATTAGACGAAGCTCTTCCCGAACGCTGCCCAGCCGAGTCGGATTTGACGATTGACATCTTTCTCGACCAGACCCAGACATTCTGTTTTAGTATAATATACTTTGGCTTGCCTGAAATCCGTCTTTTACACATATCAAGCACTTTAACTCACTTTTTAAAGAAACATGCGTTTGAAAAGAGTATATTGAAACTTTAAAACAGCGTATGAAATATGTATCGAACACAGTAATACACTTAATCAAACATTGCTTACTCGTTTTACTTTTTACTTATTTCAAGAGACTTCTTGGCTGAAATACAGCGAAATATTCTCCTCTGTAGCTTCAACGAACACTTCCAATTATCGGAGCAACGTTCCCAACGCATTCTCAACTTTGCACTGTTGCTTTAAGGTTCGAAATCCAGCGTATCACTCTTTTGCAGTGTAACATAGATTGAACTGACATTGTCGTTACATTTTCAACCTTCTTTCTTAGATTTAAGGTTGAGAATGGAGTATACGCGTCAGCAGAGGTATGGAGGTATGTATACGTGGCAATGTTTTCGCGAGTGAGGATCGCTCTCCAAGGGAACATTCGTCGCTCGGTCGTTACCGAGCTACCGGCAATTTATTAAAGAGATATAGAGGAGTTGTTTTAACTACTGCCAACGCTGTATTACCAGCAGGATTCCCGGGATATAATGATTTATGAATATTATATAACGCAGCGATAGAACTTCCAAGATGGCGGGTAGATGGACGGAGATTTTCCTTTCGTAAAGAGGATGCATTGACTGGAAATCTACAACAAGTTGAGGTTTTTAGCAAAGATATACAAACTTAAATTAATATTCGAAGGGAAAATATGCATTCGTCATATATATGAAAATACATCTTCGCATATCTCTGGTGGACATTACCCCTTTGCTGTTTTCCACAATAGCTTGGCTGCTCTTATAGAAAACTAAGCTACAAATTAGCTATCAGCTCAAAAGTATTAATAGGGATTCAGAATATGTGTACATATAGAAAAGCGATATCCTATATGGATATTACCTTATATTCAGACCACTAGAAACGCAGCCCTAATAATTTATCACTTTGTCCCAGTAACGTAGTGATGCAAGAGTGGTTTATAGTTCTAATATAAATCGCTACGACAAAGTTCTATGCACGTTTGTAAGGTACAGAGTGACTGGCTGGCTGCGACGGTGGATTACGATGCAATTAATCAACACTGCCTTAGCGGTAGGGTTGCCAACTGCATATTTCAAATAACAAATGAGTTCACAAAATTCTTAAATAGTTCAAAACGTATAACCCTCGTACGCTGTAAACTCGTTACATTTGATGACTTAAAACGGTTTCCCAAAATTGTATGTCACCAATAATAAACTGTTAAATGATTGCTATAACTTTATTACATTACATCCAGCATTAGAAAGTTGAAATGGATATGTTGCAATATGGCCATCACACAACAGCGGCTGTCAGATTTCGGTCTTTGGCATCGTTTCCTTTGACTTGTTTAACCCATTCAGGGCCCATGACGACACATTAGAAATTAAATAGACAAATTCGTCTACGTTTCTTAGCCTATCTAGCTAGGATATCAAAAGGAAATGTTGTACTTAGTTTTACTTATTTAGATCGTTAATTGCTTTTCAAACATAATACTAATATTCCGCGTTTGAAATAGTTATTTGTTATACAAGGGTGCAAAGTTGTATTTTACCCGGGAGTGTGGAACACGAGAAGTAAAATACATTTGCACCCGTGTGTAACACAAAACTTTTCACCTCACTGTAGCGAGGAAAGTGCAACATGCAAAACAACTTTATTTAATTTAAATAATAATATTTATATTTTTTTAACAGTAACTACCGTACCGTACTACTAGTAGTACTTAATAATAACGTTAAGTAATATCAAGTAGAATTTTGGTCAAGTGCGAGTCGGTTTTTAATTTTCCCATACATTTTGAGACCCAGCGCCTGAATGAAGTCAACAAGCAATTCTTTAAAAGTTCTTAAATATTTATTTTATTCTGTTATTAAGTATTTTTGTTATAGCGGCAACAGAAATACATCATCTGTGAAAATGTTGTATTATGAGCGTTTTACGTTTTGTTATCTATCAAAAGTCTCAAAAGCTACTTAAACACGCTCCAAGGTCAAATTACTTTCCCCACTAGTGGATAAAATGCGTTTTTGATCACTGGTTTTAAAGGATAAAAGACGGCTTTCCGAGACAGTGAGGCGAAAATGATTTTGCTTGAAATTGCATGACGATTAACGTACTATTTGTCTGATGTTATATAGGGATTATAGGGTATAGATGAATGCGCACGCCACTCCCTTGTGCAGCAAAAAGGCGTATGTATGCGAGCGCGTATCAAATTAAAATGGAAATATTCGATGAAAATTGGAGCTCGTTATTACCTGTAGGTGCATATTCTGAAACCTTCTACTTACTTCTCGCCAATTTTCATTGCTCTCGCTGGCAATAAAATAAGATTTTAATTCCGATCTGGCAACCCTGGCGGAATTCTCCATTTCATTGGTCGACAAAGAGTTTAGTGGCGAGGATCTACTTACACGAAATGTTTAATGGACGCTTATAAAAACGCTCTAAAGCTCTCTGATAACAAATTTATGGCTGAAATAGAGAAATTCGTCAGAGTTTTACCTATTACCTAGAGCTACTGCGGGAATAAAGATGGCCGATTGTGAAGCTTGCCACCACTCCTCATGATACAGCCAAGAGGTCGATAACCATCGATCGACATCCCTAGCCTACTAGGGATGTCGATAACCATCCATACAATATACCTACTAATATAATAAATGCGAAGTAGGTAACTCCGTCTGTTACCTTTCCCGCCTAAACTACAAGTTATATTGTTTTTGCGTATAAAAATAATTCACTGATAATCAGATATTATTGAAATTGAATTAAAATGAGGTTGCTAAAGGCAAAACCTGACTATATTATTTAACTCAATAGGGGTTAAATAATATTAGTCAGGTTTCGTTAAGCAATTCGGACAAAGGCTCTCAGTCCCAAATCTTTGGTTGTTTGTCCCAATTCAGTTGCCTTCAAAGGGAAGAAACACTACAGTAACCGATTCTAGACTTTATCTCGACGTCTTAAGTTCCACTAATGATCAAGTGGTAACCGAAGAATCACGAAACTGAGGAATTGTAATTCTTATTGTAAAGGATTAAGGTCTATAATAGTCTACAGTAGTATTTCTATAGCAGGGTCGGGTCGTTTTACCCGCTTTGATCGCTTGGACCCGATTTAGCTGACCTTCTCTTGTTTAATTATATCGTGCTCATCAATGCAGTAATACGGTATTTCGAGAGCACGACTTATTATAAATAAGTCAACGTATTAGACTATGAGAGCCTACTAAACATATAATAGCAAAGAACGTCCAGGTGCTATAGCATTCATATGTAATAGAACAACGATTATACTCCGGTTTTAAATTTTTCGAACTGTACAGCGAACAGTTTTTTTTGTTGATTTCATTTTAAAATGTTATTCTAAGATGCTTTATTCAAGAATCCGACAAACTTTCTTATACTTATGCTCGTGGCGGATTTTATTGTTCCTACCCTTTCGGATATTATAAATTTCTCCTTGTCCACTGGAACCTTTCCGGCATCGTGGAAGTGTGCTCACGTAATTCCTCTCCCCAAAATTCCTAATGCTGTTTCTTTCACTCAATACCGCCCTATTTCTATTCTCCCAGTTTTGTCAAAGATTATTGATCGTCTCCTTTCACATCTTAACAGAATTCTTTATTTAATCCTTTCCAATCCGGATTCCGCCCCGGGCATAACACGGTCACCACTTTAGTTAACGTCACCGATGACATTCGTCTCAATATTGAATCCAAAAAGCTTACTGTCCTTGTTCTTCTTGAATTTAGCAGTGCTTTTAATACTAATAATAATAACAGTGATTTTGAAATTCTGCTAGGGATTCTCCGCTCTTTTAACATTTCTGAAACTCCCTTATCCTGGTTTCGCAGCTACCTCTTTAGCAGGCGCCAGCGCGTTATGTTCTATGACAAGATGTCCGAGTGGTGCGAGCTCTCCGCTGGTGTTCCTCAGGGAGGTGTGCTTTCTCCATTACTGTTCTCCGTTTTTATAAATAGTATCATCGAATCCCTAACCACATCATATCACCTTTACGCAGATGACCTACAGATTTATGCAGCGGCTACTGTAGATGATATCTCCTCATTAATCTCGGAAGTCAATCGAAACCTTGAATCTATACGCTGCTGGGCGTGTAAGTTTGGTTTACAAATTAATGCGAAGAAATCGCAGGCGATTGTTATTGGTAGTCCTTACTATGTAAATAAGCTCTCAGAGGTGGTGGTGCCTGACATTCTTTTTGATGGAATTTCTATTCCTTTTTCCTCTACTGTCAGGAATTTGGGTATCACTATGGACCAGACGCTTTCACGGTCACCCCATATAGCTGAGGTGAGTCAGAGGATCTCTAGATCCCTTCACTCCCTAAGGCGTCTCCAGAAATTCCTTGCTCTTCGAACCAAGTTGACTCTTTCTCAATATCTTTTGCTTCCTCTTCTGGACTATGGCGATATTGCGTTTCTGGACCTCAACGAGGAGCTACTTGATAAGCTGGAGCGCCTACAAAATGTATGTATCGATATATATTTGGTCTACGCAAGTATGATCATGATCATATCTCCGAATTCCGTTCTAAGCTTCGATGGTTACCGATTCGCCGGCGCAGGGACGTGCATATCCTGTCATTACTTTTCAACACACTGTTAAACACCACTTCCCCTCCTTATCTTTCTGAGCGGTTTAGTTATATGGCAGACGGCAGTGGCCACCGCTTGCGGTCGAGTGCTAACCTTACTCTTGCTGTACCGTCTAAAAAGACGCGAACATACTCCAGATCTTTTACCGCGCGCGCTGTTAAGTTGTGGAATGGTAGCCTTTGTCGCTGAGACAGTCGCGGTCTGTAGCGTCACTTAAGATTAATTTGAAGAAGATGTGGCTTTCTAATGACTTGGGAATTGGTTGAATGGTATTTACTTATTTATTGTATATTTGCGATATATATTACATATGATAGGGTGTATTATATTTTGTATTGTATATTCATATATGTATTGGCATGTTTTTATTTTTCTAGAGTTTTTGACCTATTAGGTTTTGTTTTTATTTTCTCTGTGTGTTTTTGTACACGGTATAAGTTTTCCTATTTCGTTCTACATACCTTCCTCTGAATGGCTCAAAGGTTAGCTGGAAGAGATCTCTTATAGGGACAAGTTCGCCTTTGATATATTGTGTGACATGTATATTCTTCAACCTGTTATTGTTTACAATAAAGTGCTTACATACATACATACTTTCCATCCGGAAGTAATTATGTAGATTTAAATGAAGCATGGATTGTCTTTTTTTGTATGATTTATCTTGAATATTATAGAGCAAATGTAAATGAACCAAAATAAAGACAAAAACATTTAATAATATTTTTTCAGACCTTTCAGAAGCTAGTTAATTTATCATTTTTTTGATGTCTGAAATTTTGACAGATTCTGTCGCTGGGTAACTATTTAATTGATAATATATCCGTTACACATAAAAAATAAACTATTATAAATTATTTCCAAAATGCTTTTTTTTCCATACAAGTTGTCAGTTCAATGATTGGACTAAGAGCCAAGCATCGCTACGATTATTTCCACGAAGAAAAAATCTGTTTACGAAGGTCACACTTGTCGGTTGAAAAAGCTCGAAGCAAATTTACCGTCGTTTCGCTAAAATGCTCGCTACAAACGCTCGCTAATAGGCTCGCGAAAACGCTCCTGTTTACTTTGTGAGCTTTTACATGTAAGTAACATTGCTAAAAGTTCGCTCAGGTCTATGAGCACCTTTAAATACTAGCGGGTAATATCACAAAATATATACTAAGAGAGGCAATTTTACTAAACACTGTTTTATTATAGCAGCATATTTTTCATCAAATTAGTATCACTCTTCAAAAGAGGAGCAAATACTCTATTACCGGAACGAGAAAAGAACCAAATTGACTCAAACTCTGAAACTACACCCACCTCGAACTCTCTCAAACTATCACAACTCACGCTCACGCTAGTATAACCCCATTGCAAGTAACTTTAAGGGTTATTTCCGCTTCAACGACTCGTCGCTTACCAAAAACAAAAGGGACGTTATTCATGCACGAGTTCGACTATAGACTCAAGGCGGTCGATCTAAAGTTGAAATTGCAACGGATTGTTCGTTACGAGTATGATGACATATGTGGACTAATTATGAAAGAACGCTGAAATGACAAGTGCATACTTGATTCTCATATGACGGTGTATACAGTCGCAATTAGGGTTCGCAATAACACTTTTGTTTTATTTTAATAGCAATAGTTGAAAATGAGTGCACCGGCTACCGGATGTTTAAACCACTATTATAGGAGGAAGATAATACTCTTAGGGGCTGTTTCACAATCTCCAGTTAAAACATATCCGTCAGATAAATGTTGGCTGTCACTTTTGTTTTATATGACGGGAGAAAAGGATAGCAATAATTTTAACTGGCAGATAACTTTATCCGGCGATTGTGAAACAGGCCCTTACTCTATAATATTTAGTCCTGAATTTAAACGATTGATTGGAGGGCCGCTAACTAGAAGAACATTAATAACTATTATTTAAACTTTATAAATAATAATAATAACCTTATTCGTGAACAATTATCACATTTATTTCTAAATTCCGTTAATATATCTTGTCTTAACTGTCTCTTTGACATCAGTGTTTGGGCGAAAGGGACAAAATATATATTTAAGGTAAAAGAGATTTTTTAAGTTTATTAATTAAAATTTTCACGAAACGAATTAACACTAAATAATAAAATAAACACGAATTTTCGATGATTTTTCTCGGGTATTTCATTTTTTCATTTTCCACCGGCCATTTCCTTCATTATTTGCAGTGCACTAGCAGTGTTAAATCGTGTGATTTATTACAATTTCCTTGCCCTGTATGTCGCGCGGATAAGCGGGCATTTCCCGATCATTAGGCCGGAAAATTCGTGCTTCCCTGCCTGTGGCTAGTATCACGAAAAATTTAAGTCTCGACTGCATCCAGTGTTTTCATCACGATAGGCGGTATTTTAGTTTTAAAATGTATTAAATGATTTTATGCTATGCACCTGTTGTATGCACGGCCCCCTAGTCTTTAGGCTTCTATGTTTGGGTACCAGGAAAAAAAATTGAATCCCACCTGATGGTGAACAGACATCAATCTAATTATGCAATCCACAACCCTGATCAAATTGTCACTTAGCATCTAGCTCAAGCTAATTGCTTGCCAATTTCCCAAAAATAAGAATAAATAGACAGAGAGGGCTTTCAGAATGCATTGATGATGAAGTTGTGAAACGGAACAGCACAGATACCCTCATTGCAGAAAAAATATGCATGAAAAGAGTTGTTGTCTATTTAACACAGGCGTCACGTTAACCTAACTACGAGTAGTTCCAGCTGACACCCTGTCATAACACACCTGCTGTTTCCCACCAAAAACGTGCAATCGCCGCCACGGGAATTAGATGACCACGGGAATTAGAATTAGCTATTCAGAGGCTAATAGAATTTAAACGGCTCTCAACACGAATATTTCAACTGGTAATTTTGTGCAATTTTAGCGTGTACTTTATCTACGTTGACTGTAGTGTCGTTGTAAGTTGAAACATGTTATTTTAACGAAACGTGTGTTTCGGCCAGTCAATAAGAAGTACTAATTTAATTTTAATGTTTTCGTGCGATCATTTTTTTTCATGTCCCAGCGCTAGGACCGCATTGAAGTCAAATTGGTGTATCTTGAATCGCGCACCGGGCTCCATTCCGTTTATCTTAATGACAATTCATGAGAAAGCTTCTTCATTTCACCACTAGCAATTATACGACTCAAGGCATTAAGATAACTTGAAATCAAGAAACGATGAAAAAAGGAAGAACTATGTCCATTGCAGTTGCCCTCCCTGGTTTTGAACTAGCTAAGCCCCACCTAGCGACCCAGAACCCAGAACTAATTTCAACCGCCGGCTATGAAAAGTTTTAATTGGGCATTTCACAAGATCACTCATCGTTATAGAAGTAATCAGAGAGTCTAACGCAGGCTTTCTTTAAAATAAGTTTCACTACATACAATAAGAGGGTGTCTTAAACAAATCTAAGATGAAAAATTCTGAAATGTTCGTGACATCACAAGAACGAGTACCAGGTGAATCAGAAAAGTTAATTTCCTAAATTGACCTGATGAGTAATCGGACCAAGTCGAAGAAGTCAGTCACCCATTACGGATATCAGTTCCATCACAGTAATATCCCAAGTCCAAAAAGGTATATCTATAATAGAAGTCACAAACAACAGTTATGCATGATTGAATGTTATAAAAGTGAGTCAAGCGAAAGACTTAAATATGTCAGGATCGATTCTGAGTCCGCAGTATATATCCTTCAAGAAAAAAAACTTCAGACCACATCTGTATACAAGCTATACTGTGCAAGCCATGATAGGAATAATCTCAAAACTGACGACGATAGTCAGAGGCATATTATAGATATTGTAACAAAACTGATAGTTCAGACATACTTTAAAAACAAAAAAAGTTGTTACGCTTGACAAAGCAACATAAATGAAAATGCTCGTAAACGAGTCAGTTCGACTGTTCTACTTTTCACTTATATCTAAACAGCATGCCGCTAAAACAAAAGCCAAGCATCTGAAACACAAGACAATCACCAGTTGAAAACATCGTGAAAAAATCCCACCACAGCACATTACACATTACCAAACCATGCCGACCGACGCCCAAGAACATAATTCAAAGCAATCAAATTAAAGGCAACACGACACAGAAATTATAATCAAAAAACGCGGCTCGCGTGACCTGCCCTAATAAATACATTAATGTGAATAATGTTACATGCATTTCCCGTTTTCGGGTGTTTTTAATCAAAGAGTTGTTGCATGCATGCATTATGTAATGGGAACAGGGGGAAATGCTTCGTGATTCACAAACAGTGTCAGCTCACCTCAATGTCCCCAATTTAACTTGACCCCTGAAATTGGTAACAACTTTGCGTCAGGAGGCTCATAGGAGAGAAGAGTGGCCAATTATGAAGGTTCTTCACCAAAATGGTTCAATATTATATCATTGCATAACTTCGTCTTGACAGGGAACTAACTTGACAGTTTAAAGCTGTGGTTGACACCGAAAATCAGCGATACAGTCAGCATCATATACTTAGTATCATATAGAGTATCATATATCATCATCATCATCATATCAGCCGAAAGACGTCCACTGCTGGACATAGGCCTCCCCGAAAGAGTGCCAAAGTGACCGGTCCTGCGCCACCCGCATCCAGCGTTCAGTATCAAACGACGAACGAGTATCTTAAATAGTTACTCTTTATTATATAAGAGTAAGGATGTGTTACGATGTATTTGGCTACTTTGGCTGCTACTAACTATACGATGCTTACTGTACAAGTTAGGTTTCACTTTTGTAACTTGTTTGACTTGATGAATAACCGTTATTCATTTTATATTACTTAATACGGCTATTGACAAGAAGATGCCTCATGCGGTCAGATTTAATCTGGGTACCTATGATATGTTCCTACTATGAAGTTGAGTTTAGTCCGGTATAAACACATGAATAAATGCGAAAGAGAATAGGTACGGCCAGTCCTTCCTATACTATCGGCAACACAAACTATTATGGAACGAGGAATGCCCCAAGGATTAAACGATCAATATCCACGTTCTGTCCCAGCCGCTGATATTATGCGACCAAATTAAATTACTACAATTATCTGAATTGCGCATCACTCGACTAGCCTTCGTGACATACGTCCACTTCCAGAAACCAAGTGGAGTAATATACTAGAGGTCGATCGGAAGCATGTATTTTCCATTTCAATTTGATTTTAATATTCTTTTGCAAGAGTTCTGTCATGTTACCTCCCGGCTCGCTGAGCACCAAGGTGCACTGGTTCAGCAGACGTATGCATTGTGAATACCAACCCCTGGGGAGTGGAGGCTCGCGCGTCAATTTGCGCTGCACGCTGTCAGCAAAGTATCAGTTTCGAGCTCTGGTGATCTTTAGCGGGTCTGCGTTGACAGGGTTGAGGTACAGTCCCTAGCAGACAAGGGGATTAGGAAGTAAATCCTGATTCCTGACTTGCTTAGGAAAGATCCCAGAACAGTACTACTGATGGCACTGATGCTTAATTATAAGGTGGTGCAACGCAAGTGTGTCTATAAAATTGTACAATAAACAAAAACGAACAGTAGTCTAGCGTGATTATAAAAGTCTAATGTAGTAACTACTATGGGAATTTTAATAGACTAAGTTTTCTAGCCCATTGTTTAGTAATAATAATAATAGTCGTTTCGGCGAATGGCTTAATAGCGAAGAGTCTCGACCATCACCTCAAGAGACTCTCGCTAGATGGCTGGAGCAAGGGTCAGATACAGAAGGCGGTACTTCTGGATACTGCGCGTATAGTCAAAAGGTTCCTGTAGGTTTTTATAATGATTTATGTTTTGTATGTATAGTTTTATATTTTACTTTTTATATATTTATTGTAAAAACATAGTCTATGAAGAAAATTGATATAGGCATAATAATAAAAAGGATAATAAATACATAAGCTGGTATAATTTGATAGATAAGTTTTACAAGTCTAAACAACAGGCCCCGTATCATGGTCGGCCTTTATCACGCGATAAGTGACAAGCTATAGCGTCCGTCTCGTTCTATCGGACGGTGTCAGCCAGTGACGGACGCTCTATCTTGTCACTTATCGCCTGATAAGGCCGACCATGATACGGGCGCAGGACGGCCCGCGAGCTGTGTCGCGGCGAGATAGACTCTGTCTCTTTCTAAGTCTTCTAATTAGAAAGAGACGGATAGTGTATCTCGCCGCAAGACAGCTCGCGCGCCGTCTTGTGATACCCGTGCTGAGGAAGCCAGATTCAGATGTGAGTCACATCTGAATGACTATCAAATTAGACCCAGCTTGACAGTATTGGCTTTCTCTATTGCTTGTTTAGACTTTAAGAACTTATTGCTTCGTGTACTACAGCTAGAGCTCATCATATCAGGAAAAATTTCAACAGCGCGATTTAGGAATCGACACAGGTGGTTCAGGTTATATCACACTAATATTATAAATGTGAAACAGTGTCCATATGGAAATCCATGTGGTCAAAGATACATAATAAAGTAACAACGAAGTAAATTGTATTTATACAACTAACGTTAAAACCTTCAATAGTGCGATACAGAGCTTCACACATTTCCAGGCATATTCTAGCCGTAGTAGGTAATTCTTCCGATTTTTCTATGCGTTTAAACTCTGCCAAACCATATGAGAACGTATAAAAAAGAGTTTGATGGAGTTTAGGTATCGTAGACAGAGTTCGAGAAAGAACGATTTAAGAACACATCACCAGCGCCATCTTTTGGTAATCAGTAGAAACATGGATTCTTCTCTTATGTGGTATAGTGGCGTTGAGGACAAATTAAACAAAAATATGCGAACCGATTTTATTGAAACTTTCCAATATTGTTGTTTATACCTCAGAGTAGGATATAGCGTGCCGTTTTTTTAGATATAATTACTTCAGAGGGTGGAATAAGGAACCAAAGATTGTATGGGACTTAATTTTTTTTTTAAATAGAAACTTGAAACTTCGTAGATTGATTTTATATCAAAATATTAGAAAACTAATTTCTGCGTTTTTGAAAATTCATTCCCTAAGGGGGTCAAAAGACGTTTGAGAATTTCTATGAAAAAAAACGGTCACCCATCCAAATATTGACTTCTCTCGACGTTGCTTAACTTTGGTGATTGTTGCGAAGTGTTCATCGCTATTAGACTACATATATTATAGGCAAGTAGTTTCAGAAGGTTACATAATCTATTAATGATTTTTATAATTACAATAACAGTGTTTTTAAAATAAAACTGTACTGTTTACTTATAATTACAATATCAGTGTTTTTAAAATAAAAATGTACTGTTTACTAGAAGGCGACATATTTGTATAAGTCAGCTACTGATCACTAGAATCAGAGGATATTTTGCACAGATTCGAAAGAATGGGTCAGATCAACAATGATTTAAATGAAGCGCTGCGCCTAATAGAAGACAAAATATTATCAATATCCGGAAAGAAACTTTCCGACTTTGGTATGCCCACGCCAGAGCGTAGAGAAGGGTTGTCAAATGATTTGATTAGAGAGCTCACCTACGATACCAATATATTGGACACTTACGTAAGAGAAACTGAGTCACGTCTACTACCCGAGCAAAAGGAGATATATCATAAAGTTTTACAACGAGTTGTAAGTGGGAAAAGTGGTATTTTCTTTCTTGATGCGCCGGGCGGCACAGGCAAGACTTTTTTGCTTAATTTGCTCCTCGCAAAAATTCGCAAAGACAAACATGTTGCATTAGCTGTGGTTTCCTCTGGAATCGCTGCAACATTATTAAGTGGTGGCCGAACAGCACACTCAGTTTTCAAGTTACCTCTTAATTTAGCAAGCGAAGAAAATCCAACTTGCAATATTAGCAAGAGTAGCGCCCGCGGCGCCCTATTGCAACAGTGCAAACTGATTGTATGGGACGAATGTACGATGTCTCATAAGCGAGCTATTGAGGCGCTCGATCGTTGTCTGCAAGATATGCATAGCAATCGAACGTTAATGAGTGGTGTGGTTGTGTTACTGGCTGGTGATTTCAGGCAGACATTGCCTGTTATCGAGCGAGGCACTCCAGCAGACGAAATAAACGCATGTCTGAAAGCATCACGCGTGTGGACCAAGGTGGAAAAGTTCCATCTCACGACAAACATGCGAGTCCAGCTGTTTGATGATGTAGAGTCGGGTGCGTATGCTCAAAATTACTCGAGATAGGCGACGGTCGATTAAAAACTGATGTTGAAGGTATGATTCTATTCACCAACCAATTTTGTCATGTTGTGGATTCGGAAGACGAGC
Organism: Epinotia ramella; assembly: GCA_947578815.1. Taxonomy (NCBI): domain Eukaryota; kingdom Metazoa; phylum Arthropoda; class Insecta; order Lepidoptera; family Tortricidae; genus Epinotia; species Epinotia ramella. The sequence goes on from OX388212.1 coordinate 24,077,477, forward strand.
TTATTGCTCAAGTTTTTCCGAATCTGCAACAAAATATTCTGGATGAAAATTGGTTGTGTGAAAGAACCATACTGGCACCAAAAAATGAGACAGTATCAAAAATAAATAAAAAAATCTTGGAAAAAATATCAACCGAAACAACAGTGTACAACTCCATAGATACAGTAATGACATCCGACGACAGCACCAGTTACCCGGTTGAGTTCTTAAACTCTCTGGAGCTATCCGGGGTACCTTCCCACAAACTCGAATTAAAAGTAGGCGTACCCGTAATGTTAATGCGCAACTTAGATGCACCAAAATTGTGCAATGGAACAAAATTACGGGTCACTGAATTGGGAAAATACATAGTAAAGGGCACAATCTTAACTGGTGAAGCGAAAGGAGAAGATGTACTCATACCCCGTATTCCAATTATACCTAATAACTTGCCATTTAACTTTAAACGACTACAGTTCCCTTTAAAAGTAGCGTTTTCAATGACAATTAACAAATCGCAGGGTCAAACCTTAAAAGTAACGGGATTACATTTAGGCACGCCATGTTTTTCCCACGGGCAGTTGTATGTAGCTTGCTCACGTGTGTCTAAATCTAAAAATCTACATGTTTTAGCAGAACGAAATAAATCTTACAATATAGTTTATAGAAGTATATTGGAATCTACGAATAAAAATAACATGGAAGCCGCATCTCAGTACTTCGCCGTTAAATTTATCGGGACAGTTAGCACACAAACACAAATACACTTACATTTAAATAAGACGTTACGTATACAGAGCCTTTCTCCGAACATGACAAACAAAATAATAGTCATCTCTTTTACTCTATTGTGAACACTTACGTGTAAGTGAAATAGATAGATTGTCAATAACTACCAATCAGTAACATTATCCGCCAATGAGCTTCTTGCTGTACGCACTAGCAGCAGCGCGCCCAGCCAACGCCCGTTCACCGTTCGTCAGTTATGGATAGGTTTATGCCATACATTAAAGAGCCATTCAAATAATTAATGTATTATTTGTGCAGTTTTGAAGATACCAAATATGTAGGTTAGAATATTGTAATAAAATAAAACAGACTCAAGTTGGCATAGGTAATTGTTATCATACAGTATAATGTTAAGTTACTACACCATTTATAGTCGGCCATTAGTCGGCGACTAGTCGGCAAAAAATGCCGAATATTCGACACTTAATTGCCTACAGGAAAATATAAGACATAGGAAGAAATGTATCTTATAATTTTATTAGCACACAAAAAGACATACAATCATTAAAATAGTACCTACAAAAAAAGGAAGAAATGAAACTATATTAAGCAAGTACCTCCTGGGGCCCAGACTACGATTTTGTGTCATTGAATTAGGAACTTTATGACATTCAGTAAAAGTTCAAAGTTGATTTTGAAATTTGTACAAAATTTTGTACGCGGGGTCTTAGGAGGTTAAGCTTTTAATGTATTTTTTATTGTTTTTCAAGTCGCGTAACACGCCAGCGAAATAATAATGTAAACAAAACTGGTCAAAACATGAACGGCAAAAATGACGCGGGAGACGAAGCAATACGAACGTTTCCGATTGTGCTCGAACTTAACTAAAAACCTACGATCGGCACTGCCAACCAGTCGGCCGATTAATCGGCAATTCAAAAACCCACGAGTCGGCCGACTGGCCTGTCGGCAAAATCCGTAGTCATTTAATTTAATTTCATTTATTTCATTGTTAAGTCATGTACATACATTACCTATAATTAAGGTGTTAAAATTCAGTATGTCGGCCCATCTCCAATTAAAATCCAATAAGTTACCTAATAAAATAATCTACTTACTTCATTTGGCATAATATCATCCCTATAGAGAAAAAGTGATCATATATTTTAAAGGTTTTACTGAAGTTATCGGTTTACTTACGCGTGAAAAGTGATGCCATTTTCCTTCGAATGGTCGGAATGGTTTTTGCACCACTTAACAACACATGAGGGCATCTTAAATTAGAATAAATCTTGTATTTTGTTAGTAATCGCGTTCTTGTCCGTCATGTCCGTCACTCACTGACATCCCAGTCAAACTGAAGTCGTATGCGGCACAGTTTGTAAGGCCCGCCCACAGCGGCACAGTTTTCGTTGCGCTAGAATTGAGGGGACAGAATGCTTCCATGTTATTTTTGTTCGTAGATTGGAATAAGTAGCAGCGGCGAAGCGGCCAACTTATTTTTTTGTTTCAGTATTTTTGTAAGCTTTTCTCTTAGGTGCTTTATTGTCTGACAATATACTAGGTAAGCAAAGTAATTTAATTATGAATAGCGTGAAAAAGAAAATAATCTCTAGAGGGGGTAAAATAACAACAATTTGTGTACTGAAACGAATTCTACGCGGACGAAAAAGCTAAAAGCTAGTACATATATATATATATACAAATAAACATCATTACACAATATACAAACAGTATCCTATTAAATCACAAGTCGTTGGGGAGCCACAACTTTTTCAACTTTTCTTTGGGTGATGCCACAGACTGGGACTGTCTAAAGGACAACGGCAAGCCATTCCACAACTTCACAGCGCGCACCGTGACAGACTTAGAATAAGCGCGCGTCTTATTAGACGGTAATGCAAGGGTGAGGTTAGCGCTATACCGCAAGCGGTGATTACTGCCATCAGCCATATAAGTAAATCGTTCAGACAAATAATGTGGAGAAGCAGGATTGAAGAGTACGTTAAAAAGCAAGGAGAGGAAGCTTTATATGTTCTAGGAATCAGTAACGTTCGTCTAACGACGTCAATGTATCAAGAGCTAAAGCTGCAGCGGAATAAAATAAAACAAAAATAACTGCCAAGATATAAAATAGAAATAGGAAGGAAACTATAACAAATTGTAATTCATTAGCCTCCGAGTACTGCACCGGTACATACCTCGGGCTACCATAAAATTTACACGATTTCTTACCTTATTCGGTCGAGATAAAGTTCAAAGACGTGTACACGTTTCTGGTATAAAAGTGTATTTATATGGCTATTTCAGTCCACCTACGTTTTAGAGTGCGTTACGGTATGTAGAGGTCAATTGAACTAGGGATAAAATGCGGGGAAGTGTAATATATCTTAGATTTAACATTTTGTAGGGGCATTTAAAGGTTCGTGCAATAATACATTATATTATAAGATACCTACGTATGATATATCTATTTATTTTAGATATGTACTTAAGAATAGTTTTCGTAGATCTTATGTTGGTCTATAATATCGTCAAGGCTAGGTTAAGAAAAATGTCCATTGTTATCCAATATCTATTTCAGATTGGAAGAATCCGGTGTCAGCTGTCGTCTCAGTACAGTTGATGTCATATTTGACGTTTAATGACATAAACTGTCTCTGAAATAGATAGTAGCTTTCGCATTGCACAAGTAAGCGCGTTTTCAATCGCGTTAAAAAGAGCGATAAAGATGTGGCTTAATATGTTGTTCAAAACTTATATGTATCTATCCCTATTACTCAACACACACAGGGAAAAAACCCGCTAGAATTCGTTTACAATACACTGTTATGTAACTCATATTTAATTAAATAGGGATTTTTAATTTATACAATCAAGGAATTGAAGTATCGGTATCGCCACAAGAGCTCTTAGCGTATAAGTAATCCCATAAAAAACATTCCATGTAAAAAAGAGGCCAAGTCTCGAAAATCTTCCACCGTAAAAAGTTGTGAGATATTTCGTAGAGCCAAGTCTCAGGCATTCTTATTAATCTTTATTTGCTTGCTATATAAAATTCTGCAACGTGGCAATTTCCCTTTATGTGCCCATTAAACCCTAACTCTGTACCAAATTTCAGCTTTCTGAGTTTATGGGAAGTACTAGTTCTATTTTGATGATTATGAGTGAGTGAGTGAGTGAGTGAGCGTCATAAATGCGAAACTTTGCTTTCGCTTAACTTCGGAACTAAATGACCTACAAACATGAAATTTTGGATTTTAAGTATGTGATTAATGATTATAGCTTACTGAATGACGAAAATTTCTGCGTTCTGGTCTTATCCAGAGGTTCTCAAATAGGGGCCTGAAAATGCGGTGAAATGGTTCCAGTAAAGGATGGTACGGCAGTGTTTGCTTCGCGCTCGACTTGACGGGGGGCACTGCCGTGCCCCCAGATATGTGTTCAATTCAAACTGTGCCGATACCGATAACGTAGACAGTGGCGCCTCGGCGGCCGTTATGGGTACTACACTACTACGTTTTCCGACCTTATTGCGATTGCCCTTGGCAGATGGAAAATTAAAAAGTTGGTTATTGATTTTTCAATTTTGGTCTCTTTTTTTATTTCCTTCCCTTTTTATTCACTTGATTATGGCTATGGGCAACGGCCCGCAAGTCAATTAAAAAATGTTGGTCTCACTTAGTTAAAGTTAAGATTAACAAAATGATTAATGTTATTTATTCAAAGTAATGAGCGAATATACTCGTAATGTGGAATTAATTAAATCATGCGTATTGTATGAGACTGATCGACAGAAAATGTTGGGGGTTTTTAAACTTTTCTAAGTTGTACTTATTATGTCGTCAGCTGGTGGTCGACCAACGCTTCATTTTCCAGTAACTGGCCACCAATCCGATATCGTTTTGGTCCACCTACCGTCACGCTACCGTGACTTGCCCAACTCCATTAATCTCCATATGTAGCGAAAATTGCCGGTAGTCCTCAAACGCATTTGTGTCATGAGAAGCACTGAATCAGTTAAGTAGAGTCGCCATCAGATATATCGGAGCCGCCAAAGTGCTCACAAATATCTGAACACGTCCCTATTGTCGAGGTATTAGAGACGTGTTCAGATATTTGTGAGCACTTTGGCCGCTCCGATATATCTGATGGCGACTGTACGAGAAAAAGAATAGATCTTCAGAATGAGTGACACGGCCAAAGTTACAAAAATATGTAAACACGACCGTAATGTTAAGACCGTGTACCGTTCTCTCCCTTTGTGGTCGACAGTACGTTGTGTAAAGTGGGTAGATAGAAAAGGGAAGTCGCGTTTAAGTCACCCGAGTGGACAAATCGCGTCATAAACCTTACGAGAGCAGTAAAACGCAACGACTTTCGCTTTTAATTTACGTACAGTCGAGATCAAAGATATGTATACACTTTTGCACCGTATTCCATTGTAATAAGGCGAAAAATGTATACATATCTTTGACGTCGACTATCATACACGGACGACCACTGAAATTTACAGAAGTTGTACCTGATGAAATCTAGTGACATTAGAACTACATCTATACTAATAACTATAAAGAGTAAAATTCTGTGAGATTGTACCTTTATAAGTATATACTCATACTCATTTATTCATAATATATATATTTTTTGCCATTTGCCACTAATGTTGCGCTAGCTCAATCTCTCCTTCTCCCCATTTTAGACTATGCTGATATTAGCTATCTGGACCTTACTGAGGACCAGCTGAATAAGCTTGAGCGCCTCCAAAATCTTTCTATTAGATTCATATTTGGCTTGCCCAAGTATGACCACGCTTCCTCTGGCGAAATTCGTCTCGGTAGGGATTCTCACATTTTATCTTTGCTTTACAGTATACTTTGTGTTCCCTCAACTCCTCCGTATCATTAAAGAGCGTTTTAATCACCTCACTTCCATCAGATCTTCACATAATCATCTTCTCGCTCCACCGCTTTCATCCACCAAGTTCTATAACAAATCATTCCCCTTTCAGGCTGTGGAATGCTTTGCCGTTGCATATAACATGTGCAAAATCACTTCAAATTTTCAAAAATCTGTTGAAACGATATTACTTGTCGAAGCAATATTACTGAAGTTGCCTTGTCGTCCTGTAATATCCATACTAATATTATAAATGCGAAAGTGTGTGTGTTTGTTTGTTTGTTTGTCCGTCTTTCACGGCAAAACGGAGCGACGAATTAACGTGATTTTTTAAGCGGAGATAGTTGAAGGGATGGAGAGTGACATAGGCTACTTTTTGTCTGTTTCTAACCCCCCACTTCCCTAAAATGGGGGTGAAAGTTTGTATGGAGCTACGATATACACGAGTTCCACGCGGACGGAGTCGCGGGCAGAGGCTAGTATTTATATAAATGTAGTATAGTTTGTATGTATGTATGTATGTATCTATGTATTTATACTATAGGTACTTATTTATGAAAGTGTGTATTTGAGTTTGTAGTTGTCATATAATGTGATGTATGTGTTAGTAAGCTTTTCTTGATTTATTCCTGCACTACCTGTTTATAACTCTTCTTGAAAATTTCCTGCTACCCAAAGGTTGTCTGGTTGTCTGTATTGTTATTATTATATAAATATGACATGTCACATATTATTAATCACAATTGTACATAAGTTTGTATGTAATTGGTTATTGGAACCGGTTATCCGATTTCAAAAATTCTTTCACATATTTTATACCGCGGGTATGCCTGCGTTGTTGTTATACCAATCGTTACACACCCGTTTAAAAGAGCTTCCGGGAAGATTTTTGAACGACCTTTTTTAATGGTCTCGAGTGTACTCGGCTAATTAGCTCAGGTCAAGGGTCCACTGGTGGCGAGGCCACTAAAAAAGGTTTATTACGAATTTTACGAGTCGAACTGAAGAATGACGACCTCCGTTGCACTTAGATTATTAAAACAAAGACCAGAATCGTAAAGGACGACAGTGCCGGAGGTTATCTATGAGAATTCTTCTTTTTGTTGTTGAGGGACCAGATCGGAATACACTGAATGGCGTAAGTGATTGGCTTTTGTTTCGGAAGTACTTCATTTTATTATAGAAGGATAGGGCATTTGAATAGAGGCTAGTGTTCTAGCGAGAATGGGAGATGCGGGAAAGAAAAATAAAAGGAATTAGAGTCTTGTGCGTTTGGTTATAGAGTTGTTATTCTTTCTCAATCTTTAATGGATTTAAAACAAAGTAAAATTGTGTTATGATGTTTGCATGGTACCTATTAGTTAAATAAATGAGAAGATTGGGTTTGTTATACACACGAAGTTATAGTGTAGTCATAAAAAAATAGTGTCGAAAGGACTTGATTTGTTAGAAATGATTTCAGTTATTACTCTATTAGGTATATCGCTATATGAGTTAGGTGTGTGAAGTCTAGCCAACCATCCGTGTCACCCGAGGGTAGCGGAAAGGCTAGTTCAGCTTCATTATTCAGATTCAGATAATTATATTGGTAAAAGTACAGGGGCCGTAGACAAGGTTACAATCGACAAGCGCTAACGCCAATAGAAAATAATAAAATGTATGGGAATGACAGATGCCGACGTAACACTTTTCGTTAACATCTGTCATTCCCATACATTTTATTAGTTTCTATTGGCGTTAGCGCTTGTCGATTGTAACCTTGTCTAGGCCCCCAGGTACATTTTACAAGTCATATCGTCACTTTAATTAAACAAATACATATATATACGACATTCTGTTTTCGGCTTTTCTGCTACTGACACGGATGGTGGACGGATTATACAATCAAATTCATATCATTTAAAATAAATATATAAATTCAAATAAAGTAATCAACATACAAAATTCAATATTCAACAATTTAGATTAGTCTAAAGCATGAATATTTAGATTTGTATATATCTTTTAAGATTTTAATGATCGAACAGATCTAAATTTTAAACTTTTGCATTTTAATTTTAATTTTTATCATTCACCACTTGGCGCCAATTTTTGATATAAAAAAATGGCGGACTAGAGGATATTATCATCATTGATTTTAGCGTGAACCTAATGATGATGTATTAAAAGTAATTAATTATATATGTAGGTATTAATAGTCTTGAATTTAAGTTTATTATTTAGTATATCAAACATATTTATTTATATCTCGAACATATCCAACAATGTTTGACAAGCCGTAAAAATCTATCGATTTGCGTCCTTTTCCGCATAAAAAGTTAAACAGACAATAAACGACTGCTACTATGCACGTTTAACTTCAAAATAAAACGCTCACCCTTTTATACGAATTTTAAAATACGAACACGTATTCTTTTTTTTTCAGCCAGCAGCCGTCCGTTGATGGCTTGTAATTTAGTTTTTAAACGCGACGTTGGAACTGGTAGAAGGATTGGAATTTGCAAATCACAAAGCAGCTACTGGCTTGTAATTAATGTATTAAAAAAAACAGTTATTTGAAAATTACACTGAAGCCTCTCGTTATGGAAACGAAATGTTTTAAATATACCTGAAATTTTTATTGTGTTAAAATTAAAAATACTAACACTACCCATTTAGTCAGTAATATTAAAGAAAATGCCGAGAGATAAAGCTTCATAGTTTATATATCTGTCTACTTTGATATAACATACACATTGTCATTATTATAATTAATAATAATAAAATCAACCTAGCATTTATATCGTTCTAATCTAGTTTGAGTCCTGAACTAACTATACGGCCGAATGTAAATTCAAATTATGGTAATCTACTCACACAACTTTGTAAACTTACATTATTATATTAAAAGACAATAAGCCATCTCAAAGTATTACCTTACCTAAAGAACGAATGTATCTCATCTGGATACAGTTGAAATCAATACGACACAATCGTAACTAGGAATATCGGAATCGTATTGAGGATATTCAATTCTCGCTTACAAGCTATGAAAGTCAATAGTCTCCGGAATAAACCCCCTGGAAAGTGCTAACGTGAGCTGAAATATCAGCGCATTGTAGCCCAATAAGCAGCATCGGCGGGGTGCAATTCTCGTGTCGATAATATCGAGTGCTCGACTCAACCGCGCAGACAATACGCTGCAACGCGATGTTGATAGGGCTGGCAGTGTGGGAAATTTAGTAAATATCTATGGTACCATCCTACTAATATTATAAATGCGAATGTTTAGATGTTTGGATGTTTGTTACTCAATCACGCTTAAACGGCTCAACCAATTTGTATGAATTTTGGTACGAAGATAGTTTATAGCCTAGATTAAAATATAGGGTAGTTTTTATCCCGGGTCCACGCAGACGAAGTCGCGGGCGGAAGCTTGTATACTATAAAGGGAGAATCAGCTAAGTATTTTTTACAAGGATAATTATGATTTACATCGATTATTAGTTTTGGATTAGTGCAGCTTTGTATCTATGAAAACTATTTTTCGGAGAACCAACAGCTATAATAATTAAAAATAAGAATATAAGCTAGTTATATAACTCAAGTAACAGAGAGCCAATTACAGGTTCCCAACAGTAGCAACAGGTTAACAAACAATTGGTGTTTAGTACTGAATTTTACAACGTGTTACTCTGTTAATATGAATAAAAAACGCGGTAGTAGCGTGGAAAACTGCCGCTGGCAAAGCGAAACGCGTTGCAATGAAAACCAGTCAGATTTATTAACATTTTAATGTCCGTGAACGCCTCCGCTTAGTCTCATGTCCATATCGCATTAATAGATCAACAACAATATAATAAACTGACATTCACTACTCTATACAAGAGCTAGTAAAAAAAGTCTTCCCTTTAAATCATGACTTAGTTTTAAGACCAATTAGATACTTAACTGGTTAACCAATCATTCGATTGGTTGTAGACACGATAGCACAAGGTTAAATCACTGTTAAACCCCTCGTGTTCTGGGTGGGTGCTTCATATAACGTCTACGGTATAAGCACCATATCTTATCAAATCCGTTTGCAGATATCTTTTTAAATTAGGTAGCATCTTGTCCACCCTTAAATCTTAAAATTTACATGAACCACTGAAATTTTACGACCGGCAACCCTACTGGGGTCCAATTAGCTTCCCACTCGACTCCAGCGCCACTAATGATCGCGCGTGTCGCCGCGAGCCAATCATTCGGAATCGCTCGTCTTTGTAATACACCCCCTATTTGGAATTACGTGTTTTAAATATGACGAGAGAGTAATAAGGAATGCCATTTATTGGATTTTTTAAGTAAATTGGAAGAGTAAAATTTTAGTCCGCAGTATTAAGGGGCTCCGATACGCCAATGACCTTCGATCTGAATCCCTTAGTTATCTAATGTTTTTTATAGCTTATTATATTAACAACAACGGCTTTAAGCCATATAGTATCCCATATTTACTTCAAAGTTCATTGTTTTCGAGATATTTGGCATCAAAGTTGAACAATTTTAGGCCAAAAAACTGGTTTTCTGGCCATAACTTTTGTGTTAATTGGTTTAAAATAAAAACCCTGGACCAGTTTTTAGAGACGTCACAGACAAACCCAAATATGTAGATTTCGTATATGTTAGATCTTTCACGTCAATAGAGATACGAAATAAGTGTTTTTTTAGACAATGTTTAAAAAAATCATACAAAATTAAGTATTCATTTGTTTCAAAATCCGGTGGATCAAAATGGAGATAAAATATTGAAGAACCGATAGCCGTTTGATTCATAATTCTATCTGTAGTGCAAAAGTAAGAGATACGATTCAAAACTTGTCAAAAATCGATGATAACCTCGGTAGCCCCTTAATAAAAACAAAAGTGTCTAGGATACATAACACAAGCCTTATTGACCTTACTATGGGGCTACTCCGATTTGTGTAAGATTGTCCCCTAATATTTATTTATTTATTGATAGCACGTAGATTACACTGTAAAGGGTAAACAGTAACTTATTATAAGACTAGATGAAAGTTATAGCAATAGTTTGAGTCCCGGAAAAGTCATATGATACTTTTGTTTAGGATATCATCTCCTAAGAGGGGTAAAATGAGGGATGAAAATGGGTTACACGCCAAATAATACGAAGTACATTGACTTAAAATAAACAAGATAAGTCTACAAACCCAGCTTTTTAACACAAGGCATAATAGTACTTACACCGTTGGCTAAACGTGTATAATGGCTTGCTTGGCCCTACCTCTTCTTTCGGTCATTTATTTTCATATCCTGAATCATATTCTAAGACCCTCCATCCACTTTTAGCGTAACGATAATGGCAAAAGAAATAATAGACATTGCGTTCGTTAAGAAAATGAAAATTAAAAAAAAAGGTAAGGGAGAGAGCTGGCATAAAAGTTCACGATTATTATGGTGGATATTTTTATTTACCAATACAAAACCGAGTGTATTTTTTCATAGGTCTATTTTTTGTTGGGTTAAAATGAGGTTTGCATACAATTTAATTAGAAAGCATATTTCAGAAAGGAGATTTTCACGAGTATTTTTGTAAAATTAATTTCGGTCGTAAATCAATTAGGAAACCATCTTCTAGAAAGGAGATTTTTTTAAGGTAAGTCTTGTTTAACTTATTTTGCGTCAAGTAACAGATTGAATCAGGCGTTACTTTGCGGAAGTCTATGATAAGTTACGAAAACAAAATTCCTTTGCTATTCCGCTAAAAACCGTACTGGTATATTAGCGATGATGCTGAGATATAGGTACCTATTTGCATACTTTTGCATGCGGTTAATGCGGAGGGCAACGCACTGAGGGCTCCGCACGTGCAAACCAGGGATGTTGCAGACATTCGCAACCGCATCCGTAACCGCGGAAGTTCCGCACAAATTTTAACATCAGCATCCGCCAAAATTGCATGTAGAGCAATTCACGACAAGAAAGGAGCCCACGCGGCGCTTACCGTACGCGTTTTAGATATTTTCGCTATTAGTAACTCGCTTTCGTTTCTGTGAGAGCAAACGCGTTTTTGATTTGTTCCCTACGATTGTAATTTAGTCTCAACGTGTTTGATGATCGCGTGGTATTATAAAATGGACGTTGTTTATTAACGTTTTTTATTGTTTGACGCAAAATCCGCATCCGAATCCGCCATCCGCGGATGTCAAAAAAATCGCATCCCTGGTGCAAACATGCAAATAATTACAGCACACCACTACTACAATAGCAAAGGAATATTGTTGTCGTAACTTATTTTGCGTCGATTTTTAGGGTGAGTATTCACCAGAGGCGTGCTAAGCTGTCTATCCATTCAAGTGACAGCTAAATGTCAAATATAATATGAAACACACTGAAAGGGTAAAAGGAAAAGGTGTCGAGAACGCAGGGCCTGTATCTGCCAGCTAATCCTCATAACCCTTAACCTTTTCAACGGAAATAACGGATATATCCACACCATATTGGTTCAACGCCCATGACGGATTAATCCGTCAAGGCGCACTCGTACAGTGGGATAGAAACAAACATGCATTCATATAATGTTAAACTGCGTACTTTTCATGTTGACGTGGCGAGTCGTTGACAACTTTTGTCTTTGACAGAGCGTTGGAAAGGTCGGCAGTAATTTGATCTTCTGTAAGGTAGAAGTACTTCCACGGTTGGGCTGCTCCATATACAAGCGACATAACATTCCACTATGGTTACCTATCTGAATCATTAATTAAAAAAATCCCAACTGTAAAGTTGGCCCGAATTTTAATTTGTACTAAAATTCATTTTTCTCTGTAGCCATGACATTGACAGAATTATTATATATAAAACAAACCTAACCTTACCGAAAGGGTTTTACACAAGTTTTTTTTTTTTTAAGTTTGGGGTCTTCGAAAAATATTGACTTTTTGGCGAATTTTTTCGGACAAACGATGAAGTTGGGTAGTGTAATTTAGTGATTACGTTAGGATACCTTCCACTATGCCACCTTATCCCAACCTACGTCTCTAAATAAGCCACCACAGTGACATTCAAAGCTTGTGCTTATCTAGCCAGATCCAAACAAGTTGTTCGTTAGGATCGATTCGAAGGTGCGCACCAAATCCTCATTTAGTCGCTAACGCGATTCGCCGTCGAGTCTGATTAGTGGAACTACGTATAAATAGAGCCCGTTGAATGACACTAACGACGTACTGGCTGAAACTTGACGGGAATTACGGATTTTCCGCACTTGTGCCTTTCTTCGGAGAATTTACGATGCTTTTTACCCGACCGTCTCAGAAGGAGGTTTTCAGTTTTTCAAGCGTATGTATGGACATTTGGACAAGAAAACTCAATTTCACAGGCTACAATCTAAACGGCTTGATAGATTTTGACATATGAGGGTCGTTGGATTCCTTAATAATCGTGTGAGTGATATAAAGGCAGTTGAGTTCTTGAAAAATCTTTTGATTTCACTTGTTTTAAATTACTAACGTCATGTCGACTCACAACTCACTTTCAAACAAAAACTTTATTCACCGTCCAACACACCCACAATTGACATATCATTGAGAAAAGAACAAAATGTCCACTAACTCACGATTACAGACGTTCACGTGAGGTACAGTCAAGGAATTTAAATACCTACCCATTTCGTTGAAATGTCGTTAGACATTCGCAATGCATTAAGGTCGAAACTTCTATTTCAGTAATAGTATAGAAACGTCAAATTGTCAATACATATTTATTTGTCACTTCACATTACAGATAACCTCTTTGCGAAAAGTTATCATTTGCTTTTCTAATTACGAACATGTGTCAGTGTCAATCGAGAAATCTGAAAAAAAAAATTCAATTACGTTATTAATTTGAAAAATAAAATACCTGCCGCTAACCGTGATCTATTAAGAGCTAGAAAGAGCTTAGCAGAGTTACACCAGGAAGTGGGGATTGAGGAGATAACACGTTTAAAATTTCAGTTCACCATGTCAACGTAGTTAATCTTGTTGCCTAGTTACTAACATATAACAATGCATGCGATATGTCAAAGGAACGTCGTGCTCTAGCTAGCTCTTATGGTGACAGTTTGCTATACAATATTGAGCCTTAGCTGGGTCGGAAATTAAATTCCTTGACTGTACCTCAATTAAGTGGTAGTTAAGCCTTACGTCGTCGCGACGTCTATAGACGTTGTGCACGTGAACGAGTTAAATATAGCGCCGCCAACTGTCATTCCATAGAAACTTGTCAAACTTTCCATGCATTTAGATTTTAACGAACACCGCTTAAGATTAGGGGCGGTTTGGGGCGACCCACCCTGAGTGCCCTCAGATGCAAACGCGGCAAAATATAATCGTGAATAATATAAATAAGCACGTAATGCAGAAGCCGGGAAAACGCGCTTTGTCTACCTATGAGTAGAGTTTGATGGACGAATCGTAGCTGAGCCAGCAAAACTAATAATGGGATAATGATTTTTTTTTAAACAATGCGTAAGTATTTAGATTGTACAATTGGAATAACTTGATTAATTAATTAATTTATTTATTTATTTAAACTTTATTGCACAAATATAAAAATAGAAGTACAATTGGCGGACTTAATGCCTTAAGGCATTCTCTACCAGTCAACCATTGGGCTAAACAGAAACTTTAGTGGTGCAGGATCCTAAGTACAGAGACTCGAATGGAAACACAAATCAATTAATTTAATTAATATACATACATATATAATGCATACAATATAAACTTACTTATACTTACATAAATACATACAATTAAATGTACCCGAACAAAGATATCATGAGGATCATCAATGTTTAATGGTTAATAAGAGATGCTTACGCAACTTGCATTTAAAGGTGAACTTGCTCTGAGCTTGCCTGACGGTAAGAGGGAGATCATTCCACAGACGAATAGCCTGAACAGCGAAGGAATTTGAGAGGAAACCAGTACGGTGAAATAGGACAGAGAGTTTAAGACTCCTGGATGTACGTAGCTCGCAACCGGGACGGGGTAATTTAATCATGGGATTAGACTTTTCCTCTTTTTATTACACTAATATATATAAGCCTAGCGGTTCAGGCATGCGGCTGTAAAACGGCGGTCGTGGGTTCGAATCCCGGCTCGTACCAATGAGATTTTCGGAACTTATGTACGGAATAAGATTTGATATTTACCGTTAGCTTTTCGGTGACGGAAAAACATCGTGAGGAAACCTGCATACATCCACGAAGAAATTCGAAGGTGTATGTGAAGTCCCCAACCCGCACTGGGCCAGCGTGGGTTGGGGACCTACTGCCCGTTCCCTCTCATCCATGAGAGGAGGCCTGTGGCCAGCAGTGGGACGTATATAGGCTGATTTATTGTATATTTAAGAGGAAAAGTCCGTGAGAATTGGGGTGGGGTTGGGTATCTCCGGAAACGATTATCCGATTTCAAAAATTCTGTCACCAGTGTATATGTGTGCCAGCGCTGGCAGTTAAAGCCAGCATCATGCTGAGCCGGGTCCATTTCGTGACGCATATATATATATATTTTTTTCTTTTCTATATGTATTAGTGTGTATTTGCTGTCACAAATAAATGATTGATTTATGATTTATTTATGATTTCTATTGGACTTTCTGGATGGACATAGGCTATACTTTAACCCGCGGGTTTACCTGCTTTCTCTGCATTACGTGAACGAAGCCGCGCGGGCACCTAATACACTCGCGGTCAAAGAAACCGGGTCAGTACGAAAATTTGTAATATCTCCTAAAATAATAAAGCTGGGACATGAATTAAACTGCATATTGTAGATAATTTTATACTGAATTAAATAACATCAAATGGTGGAATCGTAATTCTTTTGTTTAATAAAATTACATAGGAAACAAAAAATCAACCAATTTTACGTACAAAAATAAGCAGTAGGTACTTCACATACAACACAAAAAATAAAAATTAATACTTCGTATTGCCTCCTCGGGCTCTTCTTACAGCTTCTAGACGATTCGGCATGCTGTTTATTAAGTTCTTTATGCGTTCTTGCGGGATATTGTCCCATTCTTCCACTAACGCCTGTTTCAGGTCTCTAAGTGTAGCTGGGGCGGGGTTTCGAGCTCTTACACGCCTCCCAAGCTCGTCCCATACATGCTCAATCGGATTTAAGTCCGGACTCCTCGAGGGCCAGTTCATACAGTTGATACCAACCTCCAAAAAATAATCTCTGACAATTTGAGCTGTGTGTGGCCTGGCGTTGTCATGCATAAACATAGAATTTCCACCCATATTAATTAAGTATGGGCCGACATGCTCATTAAGAATCTCTTCTACATATCTTGCACTCGTTAATGATCCATTTTCTATTAAAACTAACTCCGACCGACTCTCTGAAGAGATTCCAGCCCAAACCATGACTGACCCACCGCCGAACGCCACTTTTTCCTCAAAACATGCTGGAATAAAACGTTCACCAGGCCGTCTGTAAACTCTTTGCCGCCCGTCATTTGCATAGAGCATAAATCTGGATTCATCGGAAAACAAAATTCTTGCCCAATCTTCGTCACCCCAGTATCTGTGATCGCGGGCATAAAGTCGTCTTGCTGTTCGATGTATTCTTTCAAGTTTTGGGCCATTGGCCGGCCTATGTGGGGTCAAATTTGCTTCTTTGAGCCGCCGCCTGACAGTCCGCTCGCTGATGCCGTCCCTTCGGGTCTCTAAAAGCTGATTTTTCACTTCAACTGCTGTGAGGTGCCGATTTCGGAGCATGGTTGTAACAATAAATCGATCTTCTCTAGCTGTAGTACATCTTGTTTTGCCGGTTCCTGGTCTTCTAAGGTTCTGCCCAGTTTGTAGGTAACGTTGGAGGACTCGCTGCACTGTAGAAAGTGACACACCTGTTCTTCTCGCTGCATACCTGACTTCTTCCTTCTTCTAACATAGTGATGATACGAGTACATTCATCTCGTGTTAGCGGCATGATAGACATTCAAGAATGACCACAAAATAAAACAATGACAGCCTTTTATCATAGTTCTTTGACAGATTGAAAATAATTGCTTAAAAACAAGCTAAAGTAAAACGAACGCAATTTCAAATAAGTACCCAATTGGTCTTTTTTTTCAATTAAACCTTTTTCCAGTTACTACGTAGAACATTGAAGGTTGGATTTAGAAGGATATTAAATTCCCTATAAAACAGAGTTAGTTTCATGCAGATACGACCAACGATTTACAAAATATTGAGGTTTTCGTCACTGACCCGGTTTCTTTGACCGCGAGTGTAGTTTATTTATACAGTGTGTTACCGGCACGCGGGCATTTATTAAAACTGATAATAACATGTTCCATTAGCAATTGTATTGTATTGTACCTGTGAGATTTCATTCAATTAATATTCATTATTTGACGATCATTAAATAAATTCGTGTAAATTAGCTTAAAGTTAACTCATAATGTAAATTTGTTTTATGAAATAAAGAAATCTAAATCTAAATCTATGCATGTACATGTTTGCAAATCATAATTATGTTAATTAACTGCACAATTATTTTTCCAAAATCCAAACCTTCAATGTACTAGGTGTATGACGCCGTTATAAACAAAGTATGAAGAGCTGTCATTTACACTTACTTGTCAATTTACTTTGCTGTACATTGCTGGCATTTTAAATTTTGTTAGAAAATGTATGAAGTCGTAATTATAGTTAATTATTTGAATTAAGGTCATGATTAAGTTAAAGAACTACGTTAATTTACCCTAATTAAAAAAGGCCCGCTTACCGGTAACGCACTGTATAATTAAACACAATAATACTCTTTAATTCGGACAAATTATCCATGTTGTATAGTATTTTACTTAACCTAGGTAAGTTAGCATTATATTCTAGTTATACCTTAAATTATAACTACTCAACACAACACTGGCTTTATTATGAAAAGTGCATCTCTTTACACATTCAATCAAACCCAATTAAAACTATGCCAACTTTACAGAAATACCAGGTTGAGTAAGCCCCATGCAACGAGTAAAGGTTGTGCACGTACTAAGTCACGTGAGCTTGATTTATGACCTGCAAAGGTCTCTGAATGTCACTTGGGCGACCTTTCTGTTATTACCCGAGTAGCGAGAGGTTATGTTATAGTTTAAAGCTGTTTTAACCTAGTTATGATTATGGAACATCTATGTTTGCATGGCGATTTGGATGTAAAATTTGTGGCACGTGAAAACGGAGGAAAATGAAAGAATCTAGTTGTGCTTTGTTTTACACTTTTAACAGTTTTAACCGCGCGAATCAAGCGAACTTGACAAAAAGAAAACTATAGGCACACAATGTCACCGAACATTTCGAACTAGGTTAGGTTAGTTACGAGCCATATACACTGCTTATCAGATAAAATTGTAATGGTCGCCGTCGTCGGATACGACAAATATATAACTAGCTCTGCCCGCGACTTCGTCTGCGTGGACCCGGGATAAAAACAATCCTATATTTTAATCCAGGCCTTAAACTATCTTCGTGCAAAATTTCATCCAAATCGGTTGAGCCGTTTAAGCGTGATTGAGTAACAAACACCCAAACATGAGACATCTAAACGTCCAAACTTTCGCAACCGTACTGTCTTTTCGAAGATCTCACGGTTCTAAATACACGTATTTGCCATACGATAAATAATAAACTTTCGCATTTATAATATTAGTATAGGATTAGAAAAAGACCCATAGTCTATCTCGCCGCAACACAGCTCGCCGGCCATCTTGTGATAGATGTGCTGGTGTGTATATTATAGGCATTTAAGCCTTGTCAAACAGCAACACGGTCTAACATAATCTCGCACACGCAGTGACAGAGTGGCTGACAGGCGCCGTAGACTAATTAACGCCGACCGACACCTGTCAAAGCTCTCATCATGCACGTAATTAATGGTGTTCCGTACCGCAGGGATTCCGTGGTGGTTAGGTCGCGGGTTCGAATCTCGATCAAGGTTATTTTTTATATCACTTTAAACTGTTGTCTGCCGCACTCTGCTAGTCTTTTTAACATAATGTTTGCATGGTTGTAGCGTGTTAATTGATAAGTCGGAAATAAGTGTAATTTAATGACCTATATAAAAATCGCGTTAGGTTAGATCCGTGTAATTAATAATAACATTCCAAAAATATATTAATTTCAGAATAATAATTTCGGGAAAACTAGTAATTTTCGTTTTTTTGCAATGTTGTTCTTTATTTTCTTGAATGGCGCATATTTCCAATCTTCTAGTAGGTACATCTGTAGAAACGTGGACCTTGGTTATCAAACGAATTTCAATAAAATCCTCGAGCCACCTCACCGACGGGAAAAGCAGAGTGCCTACAAAGCAAGTAAATTATACACCTTGACTAAAAAAACAGTGAAAGGAGGGATCGAGGTTATTTAACGACGTCTAATTACTCTAAAACGTTTTCTGAATTACAGCTAAATACACGGAAAGGTATCGAACTGATGAACGTTCATTTAGGTAAAATTACACCACTATTTGTTCTGTAGGTATGTGGTGTTTTTTTGGTGGTGAAAGAAATCGATAGAGCTTCCGTGCGAGGGTGAGTTGTGGCCGTTGTGCTCAGAGGGATCTGTAGTTATCTCTAGCTGTCGACATAACTAAAGGGCCAAGAAATAAGAATAATAGTTTATTTAAGTACCACACAAAGCACGGCAAAAAATAAAATACAATAAATAGGTTACGCATCATAAATAATGTGCTAAATGGGAGCCTCGTCACGGGGGCCGCGACGGTGGTTTTCAGTGAGAGCCCCAAAAATAAATAAAACTAAAACTAAGCTAGACAATCAATTTTATAATTTCTAGGCACTGTGTGTCTAAAAATTACAAAAGTGAGCTTAAAACTAGCTACCCGCTAGACAGAAGAGACATCAGAGTCGTTCCAGTGATTCATATACAGGCAACACTGATACATGCAATTGTCTAAGCTGAGGGGCTACCGCGAAACATGGTGGAACTACATTTGTATGGCGACAGGCACTACATAGTGATACGAAAGCTAATGTAAAACCTTGTACATACTTACCTATGTTGAACAAATAATTTCTTTGATTCTTTGAATCTTTATTACATTGATATAAGACAAGCTAAATCTATCGGTAACTTCAAATCTCTTCTTAAAGAACATTATTTGTCTCTCCCCTAACCCTGATTGTCTTACTATTATTATTATTGGCTGACTGTTTATGTATTATATTTATATATTTTTATTTGTGTTATTTGTATATATATGTATGATTGTGTATGTATTTTTATATATAGAGCTATTTATGTACGTGTATTAATATCATTATTTTGATTTTTGGCTTATTATAATCTCTGCACCACCTAACATAATCTAGTTTTATCTCTTTCTCCGATACCCAAAGGTTGTCTGGAAGAGATCGCTCTTCAGCGATAAGACCGCCTGTTGTCTACCTCTACCTACATGTTATTGTATTGTTTATCTTTTTAACTGCTTTGTTTGTGTGAGGTGTGCAATAAAGAGTATTTGTATTGTACAGTCAACAGAAAAACAAACTGATGAAATAGGGTCCCAAAATAATGTATACACTAAATTAAGTCAAATGTTACTGACTATTGTAGTTTATTAGAAGTAAATGAACTCCTAACGTGTCACAAGTAAGTGATCACCATTATTTCGATCTTTGAAAACAAAGTGACATGCTACCTTGACAGTTAAAATCATTGTTGAACGTTTCAAATTAAAGTGATTACTTATCTATATAAAACGGGTTTTAGGACACTTCGGAGTACATGTCAGATAGTCGGTTCATCTCGGTTATAATTCGCCAGAATAGCATACGAAGCGACTATAACTATCTCGTGTCCGCCAAGGTTTGAAATAGGTTTTTATTACATTAGCTTGATTTTTGTAAATATTTTACATACATTCTTTTTTGCCGAGGTTCCATTCCAACAATTTGAAATTTTGTCGTTCTTTTGTTAGTTATTCTTGACGCATCGGTGGAAACGTCACTTTATATTCATTAGATCCGAAGTATTTCAAGTGCGTAATGATTATTATCATTTTCAATATAATGATAAAGAAAATCTAAAGTAAACACTTAAATACGCAGCACAATGGAGTACACTCATCATATCACTAATCACGAAAGACATCGCATTGTCACCTTTCATGAAGATGGTTTACCAGTTGCTGAGATCATGCGTCGTACAGGTGTTTCCCGAAACACAGTAAAGTTGTGGACAACGCGATGGGAAACGAATGGAAATGTGAATGTCGCCCGGAAAACCGGTCGTCCTCGGTGCACTACAGATTTACAAAATCAAGCAATCGTGCGTCAATTTCAAGCAAATGGATTCACACGTGTTAGGAATGTTGCAAACGAGGTAAACGTTTCTACGTCCACGGTTCGTCGGCGGTTAGAAGATGCAGGATTCCATTATCGCCAGCCGGCAAGAAAACTGAAACTTACACAGCGACACAAAGATGAACGTTTTGAATTTGCGACACAATACCGCCACTTTGATTTTGGAAGCGTGGTGTTTTCTGATGAGAAAACCTTTTCATCGAGTTAATGTGGTCGTTTAACTCTATATAGGATGAATAACACTCGGTATGAGCAGAGAAACGTTGTTGAGGACAGATCTAGCGGCAGAATCAATGTTGGTTATTGGGGTTGGATGTCCGCTGCCGGACCAGGAGAACTTGTAGAAATTGGTGGGCGTCTAAACAGCCAAAAATACGTGGATATACTGAACGATACTCTAGTTCCGACGGTGAAGATATTCTATCCAGATCCGCCTTTCACATTCGTGCAAGACAACAGTTCTGTGCACACGGCTCGCTACACGAAGGCTTGGTTCCAGGCAAATCGCGGAAACGTCACGTTGTTACCGTTTCCCCCAAAAAGTCCAGACATAAACCCCATAGAAAACCTATGGGGTTTAATGGTTCAAGCTTGGGAGGAAACAACACTTCGGTCAGCTCGAAATATTAGACAGCACGTTTATGACACGTGGGAGTCGTTTAGAGGAAGCAACCATTGCGAAAGCATGGTGCGATCAATGGGAAGCCGTCTCCAAGATATTATAGATAATGATGGCGGACATACACGTTTTTAAGTGAATTTTAGTTTTGTTACATTAGTTAAGTGTAAAGTATGTTGTTCAGTTAAATATAAGTTTGTTTTTTTTTCAGATAGTTTGCTAATAACTAATAAATGGAATCTAAAATAATATAATTTTTATTTGACTACAGCACATGACCATTTCAGAGTTCTGTTAAAGGGTTAATAATAAAATCACGCAATAAAATCCGGATTTGCTGATAACTACTAAAAATACAGTCATCAAGTGTCAAATATGGATGCATACACTCAATATTTGTCTCAGTGCTCTTTATGTGGTTGTAATAAAAACTTCGTCACATTATACCTATTTATGAAACTATTTATAACTATTTATTTTGCACTTGACTGTACTGTACGTCATACTGGTCCTTAAAGGATGTTGTAAGGTTGTCGTAAATTCGTAGACAGCATAGTTGTATTGTATTATGCGTCAACAGCACATATAAGTGATCAGTTTTTCCCTTATTACGTTGCAATAACGTGCACAATTATCATTTACTTTTGCTCTTGACAGTACGGACATAATTATGATGTCGTCTATTATTATTTCGATTTGAAACATAGATTTGTCACTTCGTTTCTGTGTATCGATGTTGTTATGATCATTTTCTTTTGACTAATTAAAACTTCAGCTTAAATTGATATTTGGTATAACTTGTTATATTTGGGGCGTCATGCAAGAAGGTGTTTTGAAATGTTGATTTTGATCACTTACTTTTGCTCTTGACTGTACATTGCAGGGTTTCGAAGTCGTCGTATTTCGGTAGCGCACAGCCCCGCAACGTAATGAACATCGTATACGAGTTGTTGCACCACGTTAATGACCCTTTTATAGTTAAATTGACAAAGATCTATATCTAGAATTCTCTGGAGCCGCAAGCATAGGCTACGCAGAGACTTAGATCAGGCGAGCTGTATGCTTGTTTACCACCATCGTAGTATAATTTCTTTACTTAGTTTTTGAGTCGGTTACTTCGTGTAGTTTGCAGCTTACCTGAAACAAAGAAAGATCTTGTTAACATAAGGTTACTTGTAAATTATTGCAGACAAGGACTTGAATTAAATATTTGCGACTAGTGCATGAATTGGTAGTCGAATGGTTAGAAAGGATGCTGTCCTAGAAATACGATAGGTAATTATAATATAGATAACTAGCTTCCGCCCGCGACTTGGACTGCGTGGACCCGGGATAAAAACTATCCTATATTTTAATCCAGGCAATAAACTATCTTCGTGCAACATTTCATACAAGTCGGTTGAGCCGTTTAGGCGTCGTTGAGTAACAAACATCCAAACTTTCGCATTTATAAATTAGTGGGATTACATGGTGTTCATTAAATCCTCGAGAACCGCCCTTCAGGGCCGGTATTCCATGCACGATATTTGACAGAAAGGGACATCCCTCTTTGATATCCACCACCACCGCAACGATGCCACGATAGCAACGGGCTTTCTATAAGAAAGAAAAAATATTTTATCTTAACTATAAGCTACGGTAGCCTAGCGGTTCAGGCATGCGGCTGTCAAGCGGCGGTCGTGGGTTCGAATGCCGGCTCGTAATGAGTTTTTCGGAACTTATGTACGGAATAACATTTGATATTTTACCGTTAGCTTTACGGTGAAGGAAAAACATCGTGAGGAAACCTGCATACATCCACGAAGAAATTTAAAGGTGTATGTGAAGTCCCCAACCCGCACTGGGCCAGCGTGGGGACTACTGACTACTGCCCGTTCCCTCTCATCCATGAGAGGAGGCCTGTGCCCAGCAGTGGGATGTATATAGGCCGATTTATTAATGTTCGAGACAAGTCTGAACATAGCTTTATGTTTATATAAACCATAGATAAATATTTGTTGCTTGCAAAACTTTAGATTTTAAAACTAGATTAATATTGTCTATGATTTTCCCGTTACATTTTGTCCTGTCGTGCTATGGCGATATTCGAAATTAGCTCAATATAGTTAATTTTTCAGATATCTTTCGTATTTGTTTTTAACAATTAATATTATTATTATATAGGCCTAACGTATTACTGAGACGGAGCAGGGGGCAGAGTAGAGACAGGCAGGGTAGCGCCGTCTTCGTTAACCCATTCAACGCCAATCACAACACTTTGCTACGGACGTGTAATGATCGGTATGAGAACTTTAGATATGTTTTCACTGGATATAACTAGACATAACTTCATAGAATATAATCGCTTAAGGGGCCATAAATATTACAACGAATTTGATAATTTCATCATGGTAAATAATAAAAGATATAAGACATAACGTTTGCCAAATATATAAGTATAAAAAATAAATAAATATTAGGGGACAATCTTACACAAATCGACCTAGTCCCAAACTAAGCAAAGCTTGTACTATGGGTACTAGACGACGATAAACATACTTATATAGATAAATAAATACTTAAATACATAGAAAACATCCATGACTCAGGAACAAATATTCGTGCTCATCACACAAATAAATGCCCTTACCGGGATTCGAACCCAGGACCTCTTGCTTCGTAGGCAGGGAATAAATAAATAATATAAATAAATATTAGGGGAAAATCTTACACAAATCGACCTAGTCCCATAGTAAGCTCATTAAGGCTTGTGTTATGGGTACTAGACGACGATATATATAATAGATATAAATACTTAAATACATAGAAAACTTCCATGACTCAGAAACAAATATTCATGCTCATCACACAAATATTTGCCCTTACCGGGATTCTAACCCAGGACCTTCAGCTTCGTAGGCAGCGTCACTACCCACTAGGCTAACCGGTCGTCAAGTCATGAATATATGTTATATGTATTAGTGCTCTAATGTGTTGTAAGATATAAAAATATGACGTCTGCAAGGGATCATGCGTGGAAGCGTTTCGTACAAACTCAGAAAAAATAAACATTTAAAACTGGTTACAGAGCTGCGGTTAAATACGTACTCAGCCGAAGGGGTCGGCGCTAATTCGATAGACATTCGATCAAATGTGTACGGCAAACTATGCGCGGAAACCCTTGAGAGGTATTCCTAAAACCAAAGTGGAGTTCTTCGGTAACCATAAATCGACCGCCGGTACCGCGAATCGAACCCACGACCGCTAAGCCCACTTCATCACTCTAAGTGCATAACATACTCAAATTTCGCACCTGTGTCCCCATCCTTTCATCCGACGACCGCAAGCAAATGACAAACACAATATCAACCCTATCCCAAAATATATACAGTCTAATTTACTTTAGAGAAGCTTTAGAATAGACGCTGCGACAATCTAAAATGAACGCTGTGTCGATCGTGTATTGTTTTGTTCGGTTTGCGACTGTATTATGGTTGGTGTGGTTAGGCTGTATTGAGCCTTATGTTGGAGGTGTTAGAGTGTGTTTTGTTTTGTTTTCAACCGAAGCCCTAGATAGAGGTAACCGCACGCTGAATTATGGGGTCGGAAAGGCGAAATGACGTGCAGTTATGCGGTTCGTCAAATATAAAACAGACCTGGCTATATGAACGTTTAATTATAAATTTAAATATATTGACACATTTTGTGAATCGCGATGATAAAAGTTACTTCAGTTATATCCTAGGGTAGCCTAGCCTAGATTTACAATTATTATTATTATTAGTTATTACTTTTGTGGTAGTGGTGTGCGAATAGTCGTTAGGCGAGGCAAGTTGGAGCGGATTTCATACTATCAATGATGAAGTAGTAATTATTTAAAAAAAAAACAGCTTTTTCATCCTCGCACTATATACATCCAGTTTCCAGGTTATCAAATTCTAGGTGATAATTTTTTACCTGACTTATTCGTTTCTTGGTTTTAGTTACGTATACGGTTCAACACATTATTCCATGTCACAGTAAACTTTACATTCGATACTAATCGCCAAAACGAAAACTTCATTTCAAAGTGCTAAGGTTCTAAGTATGTTGAATAACCAACTGTACTGAACCAATAAGTTCTCTAGATTCCCAATGAAACTTATAGTTGGGATCGGGGAAGCATGAACACATCGAACGTGCATCGTTCAGTACCAAAAGGTCGTATCTCTACGACTGTTTCACAGTGACTTACGTCCTTTTAGCTTGTTAGGTATCCTGGGTTTAATTTCGGTTGCGAAGCCGCAAGAAAGCGAGTGGACAGCAGGCCCGTGGTGAAGGTGGGGCCCCACTTCATGCTGGAGATAAGGAGATGCTAGAGGCCCGATTTGGCTATTTATTAAACTCCGTACAGATGTATTCATATTCATATTCATTCATATTCATCTAATCCATTGTTATCATGTTCATCAGCACATAATGGTCTTACATTTTAGACATAGTAGGTACATGATACCCTGCTAGGGCATACAATATAAGACATATTATACTACTTAATAACTAAATAAAAATTACAATTAAGTACAATAATTATCATGCAGCACTAGGTTAACTAAATTTAAATACAAGAGCAATTTAAAAGGTTGTTTGGTCATGTCAACATAGTTACTTGATGTCAATTAATTATTAATAAATTCATTATAATTCAGTATATTATGTCATGTTAGCTAAAGATTGGTCATCAAAAAATTCGTCTACGGTATAATAACATGTCTCGATAAGTATCTTCCTTAATTTATTTTTAAATAATTTAATGTCACTTAATTGTTTAACAGTTTCGGGGATTTTATTCATTATTTGGACACATCGATAGAAGGGACCATTTTTAACTATGGCAAGCTTGCTAGGCGGTAAGACAATTTGCTTTTTTCGTCTACTCTCAGGTTTGAATATTTCCGTTCCGTTAAATAAATATGGGTGGCTCTTGACAAATACTGCTGCCTCCATAATATACATAGAGGGTAGTGTTAATATTTTAAGATCTTTAAAATGCTGTCGACAACTATTTGGAATACGTGTATTGGTCATAATGCGAACACACTTTTTCTGCATAATAAATAGTTGTCTCTCACCCCACAGGACTACGCCGTAACTTAGCCAGGAGTGCGCGTATGCATAATAAGCCGTCATAACAGATTCCAAATTGGTATTTACTTTTAATACACTAAGTGCATATACAAACTTTGCAAGTTTTGATTTAATATTTTGGATGTGCGATTTCCAGTTTATACCGGAGTCTAATTTTATGCCTAGTAAATTAAATTCACTGACTTCTTCGATTGGACTATCGTTGATATCTAAGTGCAAGTGCAACGGTCTCTTATTTGATGTAATTCCGTGCATCGCGTCCATACAGTCACTAGTGTCGCATGCCGCGCGCGTCAGTCGCACGCAATCGATCGCGCTGCGATTGCAGTCGCGGTGCACGGAATTACATCTTTACCCTGTATTTATGATGGGTCTTGGGTGTGGGAGGGTTTCCCAGATGATACAGTGATATAACCCTAATACAGGCGCATGAAAACCTACTAGGAGCAGGCCTCAACCACTACTGTAAAACTAATTTAAGTTATCCAAAATAAACAATTTATTATTATTATTATGTATGTCTTTCCCGCCCACGGGACAATTATGTCCGGGACCTTAGGGAGGCGTGCGTGGAGCTAGGTACCTACAAAGTACTAACTGAGCCAACATGTAGAGGCCCTTTTGACAATTTAATGAAATGCAAGGAGTACCTGCACCGAGCGGATGCTGTCCCTGCCCGTGTAATGGGACGCACACAGAAACAGCACCCGCTGGGTGTACGAGTATAGGGCCTGTTGATGGTTGATGGAATCTAAATGAAACGGGTTATTGGGTGAAAATGATGGACTAGTTAGTGGCTGGGCTATTGGATGAAACATTATTATTATTATTATTATATTATCTATACTCGGTATCTATACTAATATTGTAAAGCGGAAAACTTTGTGATATAAGTTTGTATGGTATTTGGGGTAATACTGATTAAACGTACGAGTATGATACCTATTAATATTCAATGCAGATTCCTCGCTGGTCTGTCTTGGCCGAAGTAGAGTAGGATGAATTAATCATACGATGTCGTAATTAAAATAACTGTTCTTTATGCTAGTTGAAGCTATTCATTAAGAACTATTGTATCTCATAATAATATATATTTGTTCCTGAGTCATGGATGTTTTTTTATGTATTTAAGTATTTATTACAAGCTTTATATTAACTTGCCCTGTTAGTATGGGACAAATCTTGCAACTTAAATTTGACCCACTTCCCGGTGACCGATTGAGCTAAAATTATGGGTATAAGTATAGTTTGGATGAAAATTGAATATTATGGTACCATCGAGCTGATCTGATGATGGAGACAGAAGGTGGCCATAGGAACTCCGTAATAAAACCACATAACCCCATCGAGTTTGGGCTCGTTAGAATCGTCTCAATGAGCAGTTGATGACGGTATACAGAAAAGTACAGTCGGCAATAAAAGCTTGTACCCAAAAATGTAATTTTTGACAGAAAGTTATTTATCTATATAAGTATGTTTATCGTCGTCTAGTACCATACCTAGTACAAGGTTTGCTTAGTTTGGGAATACGTCGATTTGTGTAAGATTGTCCCCTAATATTTATTTGTTTATAATGTATGATATTTGAAGGTACCTAATAAATAAATAAATATGCGGAACTACACATTCGATTTCAAATAACCTTACAAGTCAAAGGTTATATTGTATCCAGTGGCTCCCCCTGGGTTCTCACCACGGCCAGAAGCCAAGAAAAAAAAAAGAAAAGAAAAAGGAATCGCCACGTTCGTAGCGGAGGCTGTGTTTTCCCCGCTAAGGAGCGGAAAGCGGCTACAGCGTAGTCCGCTAGGCGGGTTCCTGGCAGTCAAAGTGTTAAGAGGCTGACAAGACCTAATTTTAATGAAATTGATGATTTTTAAGCAGTTTTTTAAGAAAAACTATTTGTTCCAGCACATCAAAAAAAAATGCTTATATTCACCATATTTTAAAGACCGTAGGCGGGCTCGATACATAATTGGACGAAATCGGCTCGATAGAAAATATATGCAAAGATAGGTCTTAAAATCATCATTAAACGGTTCTGTCTTTATTTTTTTTGACTTATAGGTCTGCAATGAAAAACACGAAGTCAACATATTCATACCTAAACCGCTAGCGAGTCATATTTCACAAATAATGCACACTTTTTTTATTTTAATATTTATGTACAAACCTTCAAAAACCGGGCCCAGTAATACTCGCTCTCGTTTACTTCGATACAAATAGACAGTGCGCGCCCGCGGTTGGGATAGCCCCAAATCCTCAAGGGCATTTTGGTGTTGACAGCGTCTTAAGCGTTTTAGTGTTTCTTCCCTCTAGGTTAATTTCTGCCTCCAACCCTCGTTCATTAAACTTTTTGCACGTCAAT
Organism: Epinotia ramella; assembly: GCA_947578815.1. Lineage (NCBI taxonomy): Eukaryota > Metazoa > Arthropoda > Insecta > Lepidoptera > Tortricidae > Epinotia > Epinotia ramella. The sequence continues at coordinate 24,106,525 of OX388212.1, forward strand.
CTCACCTAATTGTATAGGTTTCATGTAATCGCGATCACCCGCTTATAGTGGAGCCCCACGCCGGCTTAACAAATTGAAATAGCATCTACTCGAACCTCTTAAGAATGGAGACCGCAGCGGAGCTATTTGATTAACATTCTGTATCTACTGGTACCAAACATTCGCTACAACGTAACTTGCTCCCAAATTGTATGCCAAACAATCCTAGAGTCCAATGAATGTAACAGATCAGTTAATTTATTAACGAGCTGCCCGCCCAAATTGAGCAGGTTGTTAATGGGTAAGCCTGCAGCCATTTTAAAACAAGTTCTCAATTTAGCAGCAAATTAGCCTTCCCTCCCTCGTATGGAATCTCTATGCGATTCTTTGTTTAAGAAAAAAACCGGCCAAGTGCGAGTCGTAATCGCGCAACGAGGGTTCCGTACAAACCTGTAGATGTTATAGACCTGAGTATTTGATATGAATTTCAATTTAATACTTCTACGCGTTCATGAGGAAAGGGGTAGTAAGTAGTAACTTTAATGTTTTATATTTTTTTATTATTATAATTATGATGTAGCTAAAAATTTACGGTTTTCGCAATTTTTCCTTTATCTGTGCTATAAGACGTTGCTTCGTACCAAATTTCAAGATTCTGAGGTCACGGGAATTACCCTGTAGGTTTTGATTCCCTTGCGAGTATCGAAAAATTGCGGAAATTTGCGGCAACGGCAATTTGATTACGTTGGGACCTGAGTATTTGGTATAAATTTTAGCTTGATCCACGCGTTCCTGAGAAAAAGGGTCTTGACAGACGGACGGGCAACAAAGTGATCCTATAAGGGTTCCGTTTTTTCCTTTTGTGGTACGGTACCCTAAAAAGGATATAGAAAGACATCTTAGAAGCTACGGTTGCCTAGTGGTTCAGGCATGCGGCTGTCAAGCGGCAGTCGCAGGTTCGAATTCCGGCCATTTTTCGGAACTTATGTACCTACGGAATATTTACCGTTAGCTTATCGGTGAAGGAAAACATCGTGAGGAAACCGGTCTAATCCCAATAAGGTCTAGTTTTCCCTCTGAGTTAGAAGGTCAGATGGCAGTCGCTTTCAAAAAACTAGTGCCTATGCCAAATCTTGGGATTACGTGTCAAAGCGGACCCCGGGCGCCTTTAGGGCACAACCGGGAATAACGCTAGGGGGATGATGAGAAAGACATCCTCAGGGATATTGCCGGGACAAAAATTGTATGTGAAATATACTACTTTGTGGAAAGCGGTCGCTACTAGCGGGATATATTTTGAAGTTCCTGTTCGCGAATATTCTATAAACAAGCATGAAAAGTTACAAAAACTGTTCCCCGACTACGGAAACTAACTGAAAAAAAAACCGTTTTCTTTTTTTAACGTGTCTGTCTGTGTATCTGTCTGTGGTATCGTAGCTCCCAAACGGATGGACCGATTTGAATGCGGTTTTTTTTGAGGCATAGATAATTTTATCCCGAGTGCTCTTAGCCATGTTTCATGAAAATCTGTTCAGCCGTTTCTGAGATATTGGACTTTGAAATGAAAATGTCGGGGGTTTTTCAACTTTTCTAGTGATACAAAAGGTAGCCTATTGTATCACCCGGAGCATAATTTCGAATCAAAACGGGTGTAGACTCAGAATTTATTATTAATCCAAAAGAAAGAAAGCAAAAAATTATGCCTAGTGACGAAAATCCCATTCGAACATCTCAAAGAATTACGAAGCTACAACCGTTTTAATATTGTTTGTAAGAAAGAGAAAATGCTCGCATATCGAGCGTCGTAGCGAGTAAATGACAATCGTTTCATAGGAAGATGCATTTTGCAGAAAAGGGACAGAATATATCCCATCTTAAAACTTATTACACTTATAGCTTTGTGATTATGTAACCTATTGCGCTGCTTTTTTCTCCAATTGACTACCGTTTTATTCCTTTTTATTTAGTGTGTACACCCCTATTGATACCTCACTCATCAAAGTCGGTTTATTCTCTTAACGATATGGAACACACGTAAATACAATCAGACTGCTGAAATCATACAGGGTGGAATTTCATAAACTGTACATAATAAAAGGAGAAAAATTTGAGCCAATTTCATCGGTGAAACGGCGTTTTTTTTTTTTTTCTAGTCATTAGTTTTTTTTTTACAGAATTTTGAAAATTTTTGTAAAAACTCGGGTAATACACCTAATTCAGACGGTATAACTTTTGATCCAATGGTCCTAAAATGAAAATAAAAAATGCAGAGTATTACCAAGGGACAGGTTAATAATTCTTAATAACAATAAAAAACCAACTAAAAGAGAAAATCCGCAAAAAAAATTATTGTCTTTGAAAAATGGCTACAAAAATTACGAATTTTAAAAGAAAAACACAATTTTCTAAAAAAAACGCAGATTTAGTTACCATTTTTTTTGCTTAGTATTAATCCTCACTTAATGCCGATTCTAAAACCGTTTTTAAACTGTCTCAGACTTTGAAAAATACCACGCAAATGGGTACGTAAATCAAACCATAATTTTATTAATTTTAATCCTCTTAAAATCCTTAATGACCGTTTGTTCACAGGTAGTTGAAGGGTGTTATTGGGTTTTAGGTGGAAATAACAAATTACGTACTTAGTATTAATCCTCACTTAATGCCGATTCTAAAACCGTTTTTAAACTGTCTCAGACTTTGAAAAATACCACGCTAATGGGTACGTAAATCAAACCATAATTTTATTAATTTTAATCCTCTTAAAATCCTTAATGACCGCTTGTTCCCAGGTAGTTGAAGGGTGTTTTTGGGTTGAAGGTGGAGATAACATGAGGGGTATAAAGGCATTGGGCAATAGGTCAACTATTCAGTCGCTCGCAAATCGCAATTGCTTGTCTTTGCTCGCCACTTCTTTGATTACTCCAGTACTTGTTCAGTTTGAATCATCATGCCCCGCTTACGAGAGTTTTCGCCGTTACAAATAGCCAACATGCACTATTATTATGGATTGTGCCATGGATCTGCAAGAGCTGCGTGTATCGCCTATTTGGAGCAGTATCCTAATGACGTTCCAAGACCTGCTGCTCGCCACTTTCAAGAAGTTCATCGCCGGTTGTGCAATATTGGCCTGGGATACGGTAACCGAGATCGCCGAGAGCCAGGAAACATAATTGATGTTGCCATAGAAGAAGCAGTTCTCAGAGACTTGTACGCGGACCCAACCACGAGTCTAAGACGCTTGGCATTGAGGCACGGGATCTCAAAATTCTCTGTCTGGAAAATTTTGAAGAAGGAAGGACTGCATCCATTTCATTATCAACGGGTACAAAATTTGCAAATTGGCGATGCCCGCGTTAGGGGGGCGGTAAGGGATCCGGAATTTACTAGAAGAATTTTATGGATGGACGAAGCAAGATTTACTCATACGGGAATAACTAACTTCAGAAATTTACACACATGGGCTCACGATAATCCAAACCTAGTAAGACCATCTAATTTTCAAGACCAATTCTCCATAAACGTTTGGGCAGCGGTACTCGACGATCAATTGATTGGACCAGTCTTCTTACCGAATACTTTGAACGCTGACAGATTTTTACTGTTACTGAGAGACGAGCTCCCAGAGCTTTTGGAAGATGTAATGTTAGATGTGAGACAACGCCTGTTTCTCCAAATGGATGGATGCCCAGCTCATTGGGCATTAAGAGTTCGACATTTTTTAAATGAGCAATATCCCAATAGGTGGATCGGCCGAGACGGCCCCGTTGGATGGCCTGCAAGATCGCCTGATATGACGCCGTTGGATTATTTTCTTTGGGGTGATATGAAGCAACGGGTATATCACAGAATCGTCAATACCGAAGCAGAATTGCACGACAGAATTTTAAATGCAGCACAAGAAATAAAAAAATAATCCGGGAATGATTCGACGGGCTACGCAACAAATTCAAGCTCGGGCCACATTGTGCCTTCAAGAAATCGGCATTAAGTGAGGATTAATACTAAGTACGTAATTTGTTATTTCCACCTAAAACCCAATAACACCCTTCAACTACCTGTGAACAAACGGTCATTAAGGATTTTAAGAGGATTAAAATTAATAAAATTATGGTTTGATTTACGTACCCATTTGCGTGGTATTTTTCAAAGTCTGAGACAGTTTAAAAACGGTTTTAGAATCGGCATTAAGTGAGGATTAATACTAAGCAAAAAAAATGGTAACTAAATCTGCGTTTTTTTTTTAAATTGTGTTTTTCTTTTAAAATTCGTAATTTTTGTAGCCATTTTTCAAAGACAATAATTTTTTTTGCGGATTTTCTCTTCTAGTTGGTTTTTTATTGTTATTAAGAATTATTAACCTGTCCCTTGGTAATACTCTGCATTTTTTATTTTCATTTTAGGACCATTGGATCAAAAGTTATACCGTCTGAATTAAGTGTATTACCCGAGTTTTCACAAAAATTTTCAAAATTCTGTAAAAAAAAAACTAATGACTAGAAAAAAAAAAAAACACCGTTTCACCGATGAAATTGGCTGAAATTTTTCTCCTTTTATTATGTACAGTTTATGCAATTCCACCCTGTATATATCCCTTACTTTCGGCTCTGTCATAGTCGAATAAGTATACCTAGTTATATTTTACCGCTTTTGATATTTACGACAACTTTTTACGAACAGTATTTTGTCTCAAGTAGGTACCTTCTCTCCCTAACTACTTAATCAATATTATCAATAATTTTAACATTATACAGCGTAAACGTGTATAACGGCCTAATATTAATAGGGAAGATGCAATATTTTCATTTTGGCTTTCATTTGAAAGAATCGCATGTAGAATATACCAAGAAAGTATAAAAAAATTAAACACTACAATTTATAGTCAATAATTCCCGTTACAAACTATAACAATTTAAACTTTCGCGACTAAACGGATCTACAGTTCCTGTGACGTCACGCATGTGTGTCACTCGCTTTATTTGTTTGTCCGTGGTTCGTCCCTAGATGGCATAGAGTTGCCTAAGTTTTGACTTTTGACAGGAGTGACGTCACCAGACACTGACTGTTGGATTAAAACACATTCCGTTTCACATTACTTCAAATCGTAATCATTGTTTGAAATTAATATAAACTAAAGTAAAGACGTTTCAGTAGCTGTTATTTTATGTTTTGGTTACAAAATAATGGTGAATATTATAGCTGCATCTTCTCTATTAGTCTTATTTACACTCGGGCTTCATAAGGGCCATCGCTTCACAATGTCTCGAGGGCTTTGATAATAATTTGTTACACCTTTGTACTTTTGTGACTCCTATTTCCGGTTTCTCTTCAAACTTTGTTCAGATAATGACTCACTTAACTTGCTTATGTATTTTTTATTGGGAAGCATTTGTCGTATCGATTTGTTTTTAAGGCGGTACGTATAGGAAAACGTTTTATGATAATCTGTATTACTTATATTATAACGTTATAACCTACGTTTTTTTTCTAATAGAACTGGTTTATAACCCTGAACCTTATCAATCCTACATTTATGTGGGTTATGTCAGAAATGTTTTTACAGCGTTAAATAGTTCTAAAATCATGAATGAAGTGTTTAGTAATAAATAATTTTGAATTAAATTCAACTGAATTTGATATTTGTACGCTAGTTTGTAGGCATAATGTGGAGATCAGGGATATATACTTTTAAGACCGTTTTGTAAACCCGCTATTAACAAATAAAAATATTAATGAATTCATTCATACACATACATATTGAAACATTCATTATAAGTATATCATTGATGTACCTAAACCAATCGGACAATAGGGAATTTGCATTATTTCATTAATTTAGTATATCTGAAAGATTTAAGGATTAGATAAAGATATCACAAGCGAACAAGTTGAAATATGCGCAACTAATTTATTTAATGCAAATCAAAACTTAACATTTCAAAGTTCGCGCGTAAACGCTCACTGACTTGACGTGACGTCACTCCGTAAGACGTCAAACTTTTCATGGCGCGTGTATATTATTTGTATTCACTACTCATGACAGAAATAATATCATTTCAGTTTCATCACAAGGATCTCTACTTGGTAGCCTTTTGCACGAACTTCATGTTTAGGAGTTACACGACCTTTGACGATACCCAGTTGATTTTCCCTTTTTATTTGAACACTAGCTGCCCGGCCCGGCTTCGCACGGAATACCCGTTTTCCCGCGGTAAAATGAGCCTATGTTCATCAGGGATAATGTCGGCTTCTAATGGTAAAAGATTTTTTCAAATCGGTCCAGTAGTTTCGGAGCCTATTCAATACAAACAAACAAACAATCAAATCTTTCCTCCTTATAATATTAGTGTAGAAAACCAACTCCGTTATATCCATAAGACTCTCTTGTCGAACTGAAAATACAACAGAAGAAGTAAATTAAAATGTTCTTGATGAATAAATGCACTCTAAATAACATAACCTCACTTCAACTCCAGGTACCGGATAAACTTTTAGCCTTTTATCTCTACACTTGAAAAAATAGAAGTTTCCATAAAATCCCTATAACCACAGCACCATATCAACCTGAGGCAGGTTTCGCGAGTCGGCTTTAATATAGCCTTTTTCCATTTTACAGATATATTTTCGTTGATTTCAGCTTTAGTGACTTAAGGAGTGACGTCACTGCGCGCTGATTGGTGTTTTAAATAACGTTCCAATTTACGTAACTTAAAATTAAAATACATCGCATAAAAAATATTAAGCATAAATAAATCAATTAAGAATAATGTTAATGCACTTTTAACGGCTATTATAATTTCTCAATATAATCTTAATGCAAGTTCCCTACGTGCATTTGCAAGTTTTAGTAGGCTACTATTTCTATCAATGAAACTAAACTTTTTAAATATAAGGTCATCAATTAGATTGATATGTACATGCAGCTCTCTAAAGAAACATATTTATTAATGATAACCACATAAAATACAGTCAATTCCATATAATGTATGTACACAGTAATATCAAAGGAAGAAAATGTCTCATCAAAATAAATATGCCAAGAAAATGACAAGGTAAAATACATTCTCCAACGGCAGGAAACGGCTACATATAAGGTTATTTATCGTGCCCATTCCCCGCAGCGAAACGTATCGACGTAGATGCTACCTTATAAACAACCCTATTAGTCGTAGAAACACGAGATGCAACAGAGTAAGAATAATCAAAACGATATAAAAGAAAAACTCACATCGAATATGTCAAGTAAAATACCTTCGAACGCGAGCAATCGGCATCGGCCACAAATAAGGGTCTTTATCGTACCGCGATCCCGCTGTGAAGAGGCAACGCAACGACGTAGATGCGGCCCTATAAACAGCCTTATTAGTGGGGATACGGGGCCCGTCGCTACAAAACAACTTTTCAATTTTTCTGAGAATGCAGATGGAAATGAGAAGCCTTGTACGGGTTGTGTTTGAGGGTAGACATTTCCGAGTACAATATATTACGTATCTATAGAAACAAGAATAATATTCTTTGAAACCACGCTGAGCGAGTGCATTTTGTTATTTGCAAGAATTTGGTATACCAATACCTACTTATAACAAGTAGGTACTAACCTAGCTTGAAACAAATTATCGGACGCGTCCGGCGGACGCGGCACACAGCCGGTATCTAGATAATGAATATACACTGAATTGTGCCAACTATCGGACGTAAGCCGTGGAGGTAACCTTGAGCGTTCGGACGTCCGACAGGCTTCTGGCGCCCTAGATCTAGTGTTCCATAGGACTCGAGCCTTTTAGCTCTTTTTTTCAAGGCTGGCTTCGATTTTGACGCCTATTGGGCTAAAAGCCTATAAAGCTCTTTAGCCCCCAAGCCTAGTTGTATTCAGCAGCCTAGACTCTCGGAGCTCGTTACCTTATTAAAAGGCTACTTATTTAAAGGCTAAGTCTTTGTTAAAATATGGAGACTTTAAAATATTTTAGCCTCCAAGCTGCATTAGGCTCGAAGGCTTTTAGTATTTGTGAGTTTATAAAAAATATTTAATACATGCGGCGCTTTTTCGGTGTGGTGTTTTAAATAAAATTAAAGACTCGAGTATATCTATCTCATTAATTATTTAACTCAGACCAGTTTATTTTTGAAACCGGCAAAAATACGCCATTAAAATAAGTTTATCATAAGGGACCCCCTTTATTTTTTTTAATTTCGTAGAGCCAAGTCTCGGGCATTCTTATTCATCTTTATTTGCTAGCTAAATACAATTCTGCAACTTGGAAATAACACAACTTGACTGCATTTATGGATTTTTGCATACCTAAAACTATGTAGTATTGTGATTGCCAAGTCACAAAATTTTATTTAGCTAGCAAATAAAGATTCATAAGAATGCCTGAGACTTGGCTCTACGAAATATCTCACAACTTTTTACGGTGGAAGAGTTTCGAGACGGCGTCTTTTTTACATGGAATATTTTTTATGGGATCTCACTTCTTTTTGTAGGTTATTGTGTTATCAATACATACAAATTATGCATGCAGTCCCATTCTCGCTTTATAATTTTTTATCCCATCACTGCAAATATAATGGATTACAATATAACTTTGTAATCCTATATGTTTATATAGGATTACAAAGTTATTTATGCAGTTTATTTATCTAGAAAACTGGTGATCGGTGAGACAAAATTAAGAATCTTTGACTAGTTAATTAAACTACTGGTTCAAATGAATGAAAATTGAAATATATCGTGTTCATACAATGCGTGTTTGGTTACTGAAAATTCAGGCTTCTAGTTTTATACACAACGAAGTTTTCACGAAGACGGCTTCACCTCGCCACTCTTCTCTTTGGCATAGTTCAATCTGGGGTCCCAGCATATTTGCTGAGTAGACTTGTATGGCCTAAGAGTGCGCGTAGGTGTAAGGCGATGATTCTGGTGCCAAAGCATCGGACCGCGGCGTTTCGAGGTAGCTTCAGGTTCGCGGCGTCCAAGTGTTGGAATGATCTCCCCCCACCTATCCAAGGAGCGTCTAGCAGGTATACCTTTAGGCGCCAGCTTAAGGGCTATTTGTTGACGCTCCAAAAATCCCAACCCTAACCCATCCAGCACTTTATTTAATTTTTATCCATTTTGTTTTATTAAACATCCCAACCGTTTTGCGTTTTTCACATTGCCTTCATCCCATTGTGCTTGTGTTACTTATTTTACTAGTATATTAATTATTTATTTATTTTGTGTATACGTTTGTATCGGCGGTATGTTGTGTTGCGTTCCGTGGGTCACGTACGGTGCTGTCTGAAAATCAGCGCTGTAGGTGTCTGTCTGACACCTCGGCATAATGCTGAGACAGCGACCGATTCACTGCCGCGAAGACACACACATTATGGGTAAATTGTATTGTATTTGTACTCCCTTTGTCTCTGTGTGTCTTTTGCGTAGTGAATAAATGTCTTCTTTCTTTCTTTCTAAACTTAGAAACCCCTGTAACTACAGGGGGGTCGAAAATGGCCTGATGATACGGGGGTATCATGGTCGTCCTTATCACGCGATAAGTGACAAGATCGTCTCGTTCCCTCGAACGGTGTCAGCCAGTGACGGACGCTCTGTCTTGTCACTTATCGCGTGATAAGGCCGACCATGATACGGGATCTGAACTGCTTCGAGAAAATGATGGTACGGCCGTGTCCGTGCCGCTGTTTTGCTCGACTTGGCGGGGGTGCCCCCAGATTCGGAAGTTCCAACTTAGTTAATTCTCTTCGCACCCACTCTTTCTGCAAAAAGCCAGAGCCCTTCGGGACATTTTTTTTCTTTATCAGGATCAAGAGTGCTCATGATTCTGAACAGGAAAAACCAAAAAAAAAACTAAATAATGAGAAAAAAGTAAAAGTCGCACATTTGAGTGTAAACGCCCTCAGCTTAGGTTTAAAAAAAGGCTACAACCTTAAAAAAGGCTTAGGCCCTTAAAAAGGTAAAACCCTACAAAAAATACTATAGCCTTTTTTAAGACTATGGCCTTATTAAAATCACAAGCTCTTCGAAACCCATTTAACTAAGCCAGCTCTAAAAAGAGCTCCAGAGCTTTAAAATTTGGGCTAAAAGGCTCGAGTCCTTATGGAACACTAGCTAGATCCCGTTCGAATGTGCACATTTATCAGTCGCGGACGTCAGTCGCGTCCGCCGGACGCGTCCGATCTTTTGTTTCAAGCTTAAGGCGTCCTTATTCTCCATAGACAATCCATCCAACGCGTCCGGTTCGTGACACTTTATTGTCTTTGACGTATGTATGTTTGTTTTTTTTAGACCTATCTAAATGCATTAAACTAAATCAGAAAGACTCTGCAAAAAGACAAGTGTAAAGACTGTTAGCATGTAAGTCACGCTAATTAGACAGTTAGACTCGACACTGCCACTCTGAATCAGTGTACTGCATTTAGATAGGTCTAAAGGCCGCTTTAGTTAATCGCAGTCACGAATACATGTTAATTTTTTTAACAATTATTTTTCCAATAATTGTAAGGATTTCTTGACAAAAGACCTATCCAGCTGGCTCGTGCCACGTCCCTCGGGCCCCTGATCCGATACCTTTCAATTACGACCGACGTATCGAACACTCGCCGTGTTTATTCTGCAAATCATGTTTCCCTTAATGTACATATTTAAATGAGGGGTTCAATTCGAGGAATACCTAACGGTATGCATTTATTTTATTTTCGATTGATTTCAATGTGTGCCGCGTTCGGAGCGAGTCTACGTTGTAACGCAAAAAGCTGAAAAAATGCATGTGTTTTAGTAGTCGACTCGACTGGACAAAACACGTTGAAATTGAATCCAAATCGAATTTATTTGTTTTGTTTTGTTAATAACTTACAGTTACTTAAATATTAGCGGACCTTAGCTGTAGAAAAAGTTTCGTATGGAAATGCTACCGAACTATCATTATTTCAGGTTCTTTTCAAATGTAAATTCAATCTTGCCGATTGTGTTAGACGACTTGGGTATGGAAATAACTTATGAGGTTCTGTTAAATAAATAAATCAATATTTGCGAACAATCTTACGCAAGTCGACAAAGTGCCAAACTAAGCATAGGTTGTACTATGGGTACTAGACGACGATAAACATACTTAAATAAATAAATAATGAAATAAATTAATTTTATACTAAAAGTAGGCCGTAATGTAACAAAACAAAGTACTCAGGAACAAATATTCGTGCTCGTGACACAAATAAAGGGGTCCAAACCCAGGATCTCTTGCTTCGTAGGCATGGTCACTACCAACTAGTCTAAATCGGTTGTCAAATTACATAGTTTATTAGTAACGAATGATGCTTAGATAAATAAAGCTTGTTAAATCTAAAAACTCAGGAACGAAACAACCTTTAACAAAAGCCGTACTCCGATATTTTCAACAACTTGTTCGCCTCCCATCGCCTATACAAGCTCCGAATGAGAGAACTCGAATATGTGTCAAAATGTAACCTTACAAACTCAAACACAAGAAACGGCCGTCGGTAAATTTCATCACAAACTGATTTCCACTTCATATTTCATGCTCACATCGGAATAGAAATGTTTTCCCAGCAAACAACTCCCAAGTTAAAACATAATAAGCAATACGGATACTCCTAATGGAAGATGATTGTTAGTTGCGTTCACCAATTTCGATTTAACGCAAACTGGTCCTTCGCACTTTGTAAACAGAAACACGTTCAATTATCAACTCTATTTGCAACAATAAAAGGTACTCGCTCCATTACAGGGAAAGTGTAAAATAAGTATGTAACTAAACCACGTGGAAACACATCGTAAACCGTACCGCGTTCAATTATAGACTCTATTTATACACAGACAAGAGCTATAGCTATCCTTGGGAAGGTTTTTGTTAAATATGTAATGTGGCTACATGCAAACACGCTCGCGTCTTTGATTCGTTGAAATAATTCTGGAAGGGATTAATGGAGCGGTTTGAAATTCGAATATAGAAGTATGGAACTATCGTCAAAATTAGAGACGCCATTACTGAAATTAAAATATAAAATGAAAGTCCTGATGACTGCACGAATTTGTTTCAGTGGGATATTTGAATTTAGAATAACAAGGGAATTGCGAGCGTATGGGTTAATCTTTCGCCCATTTCAGTGAAAATCGGTCTAATTTTAATAATTAACTGAAATTCAATCAGTTTAAAAACACTGAATACTAATACTAGTAAACGATGCACTATACAATAGTACCTATTCAATCCAATCGGAATGCTTCGCGTAATAGACCCCCTTTTCTAATTAGCTTTTTCAAATATTTGCAATACAATCCGTTGTACATATTCGAACTATTATATTTAAACCGATACAATGTGCTGACAGTTTGGCAGGTTGTACCTACTTCATTTAGAAAAAAAAAACAAAAAAAAACATTGTTCACTGTTAAAACTTGTAATTATTACTGATTTATTGTACCTATTAAAACTGCCAAACATTTCACTTTCACTACCAAGTATTACAAAGGTGTACAGTTATACCCAATTATGTAAAGCTGGAGATACATGGGTTCTGTGACAGTAGTACGAAGGCCTATGGGGCAGTCATTTATATTCGTTCTAGCGACACTTTAGGTAACATCCAAGTTCACCTACTTTACTCGAAATCAAAAGTAACACCAATAAAACCTCAAACTATTCCAAATTTGGAACTTTGCTCAGGCTTACTTTTAGCAACACATGTCGACAGGGTGAAACGGGCCATAAAATGTGACATAGCAGGAATCACTTTGTGGTCAGACTCGAGCATTTATCTTTGTTGGTTAAAAAATAATAACCTTAAACTCACTTGTTTTGTTAGCAATCGAGTAACAAAGGTATTATCACTTACAAGTAAAGATGACTGGCACTGGATTAGTTCCGAGGACAATCCAGCTGATTATTTATCACGTCGGGGTTACCATATAGTTCGGTGACGGCTATAATGGCGGATGCAAAGGAAAGACAAGGATCTCTTATTTCTACCATCCAAACTGTAAGCACATACAATTATAACCTAAAACGAGATCCTTGTCTTTCCTTTGCATCCGCCATTATAGCCGTCACCGAACTAAAAGGGTAGAAAGATACAGCCAATATATATATATTATATCTAGAATGTCGAACTACTAGTAGAAAGCTAATAATATATAAATATCAATGAACAGCAATGCTAAAATATGTAAAAAATACTTAAAACTAAAAGACGATATAATTTGAACAGGCCTTTGCGAAAGCATTAAGCCACATTGCATGGCAAGCATGGCGACATTGTGTGAACCCATTAAAGTAACATTTCTGCCCATGAACACAAAAAGGCCGATTAACATTCACATGGTTAAGAACTTAGGCCCTTTCAAGTTATTATCGCGTATAAACGCAGTCGGCATTATACAAGAAATGTAAATTAAAGCCCGCTAGAAAAAAGCAATTCTGAACGTCATAAAGCGGTCCCAGAAATTACTTTCAAAACCTTATATTTCACTTTTAATATTTTCCAAACTCGACGTTAACAATGTTGAAATAGAGTTCAAATTTCCAGGATACATGAACGCGGATAGAGGTTATGTAAGTTACGCTTCTTTATTTACGCCATGGCTTTCATAGAAATATGGGAGCGTGAAATGACGTCGTAATTAAGAATGTAATCTATTCTTTGTGAAGTAAAATTAACATTTTTAATTTAATTTTAAAGTAACTTGAATTACTTAATCAATAATCATATTTGTAATGTTTAAAACGATTACAAAAATTTTCTACCTAGGTACTACTATTCATCACTTTACACTAACAAGAAAGCGTACTTAAGTAATCAACTAATCATATTTTAGTGACATATCGTGACGCGGGGCCGTAAACTTGTAATTACGCTCGATTACACTTAACAACCGAATCACTTCAAGTCCACCTATATATTGATATTACAAAATAGTTTGAAAAGGAAGTAAACTAAGTAGGAATTTCAATAAACCAGATTTGGACAAACTTACAAGTCAAGTTTCAAAATTGGCAAAACTTATCGGAAGCCAAGGCTCGCTTTTCGTCATCGGTGAGCCATTAGTAAGAAATTTAAAAATACCTAATACCACATTAAGCGCTACGAACATGTTAAAAATCGAACAATCATCATTATACTATAATCACGACTACGGTCCGATTACTAAAGATAATAACGAGGAACGTGTTAACAAAACCTTATCGTCCAATTAACCTCATCCAAAAAAAAAACTGTCGTCTACTCAAACTTGTACTACATCTTTTAAATTAATATCACATTTATTGTAATAGAGTAACAGATGTAATCAGTTTAATTTTGATTAATTAGTTAGTTGTAATCACTTACGTTATCGCGGTAATGGGGGGCATGTCAAGCGGCCATTTTGTTTTATGTTCAATTAGAGTCGAGATACGGCCGAAAAAACACCCTCGTTAATGATTAATCATAAAAATGTCATGTGAGGTAATTTTGTTGTAATTTATATTTTCATTAGAAAGTGATTCGTGTATCTTTTATAATTATAACTCGTAACACTATATTAATTCTGACAGGCGTGTTTCTTATTATGTTTAAGTTTTTAGAAACATGAATAAAAAACGAAACAAATCCCATACAATCTTAGAGCATACATACCTGGAGTACCCTTTATGTCGTATTTGAGTACAAAAATGTCTGCCGAATTTTGCGGGGGGTGAAGAAATAACACATGCAAAAGATTACTCACTAATGCAAAAACGATCTGTATATTTACACACGCACACATTATGAAAAAGGAAAACACATTCTCATTTTGATGCACACAAACATATCACACATGGAAAGACTTCGTGGAAACACGGGTTAAGAATACGAAAATGCCAATGTGATCGGCTAAACCTATAGGGCGAGGTTTGATTCGTTAACTAATTTCGATAATTCTATCGATATTTACACAAATGTATACTGAGACTCAATTGGTTACTGAAATAATTGTAAGGCTATAAAATACAATAACGCAAAACAAATATGACGTGTCTACTCGTATTTATCTTTATTAAAGAAATTACATTTCAATTAACTACTTACATATAAAGTAGCGAGTAGTATTATATTACAAGACGGTTTCCCGCTTAAGACTAGTTTTTTGCCTGGACCGTTAAAAACGAGCTTGCCCGGGTTATAGGATATTAGGTGGACCCGACATAAACGTTTGTCATTCAATTAATTCCGAAAAGTTTTTAATTTATTTTCTAAAGTAGGTATATACAAATATACCGAAAAGAAGAATTAATTCCGAAAAGTTTTTAATTTATTTTCTAAAGTAGGTATATTTGTATATACCTACTTTAGAAAATAACTTAAAAACTTTTCGGAATTAATTGAATGACAAACGTTTATGTCGGGTCCACCTAATATTCTATATGATAACTAACATTAACTAAATTAAATAAAAACTAAGTTAAATCTAAAAAAGGCCCTCGAGGTATTGTACCGAGGATGCTGGCGGGATTTCCTCACTGAATTGCAATGCTGATGCATTGCGCGAGAAAGCTGCCAGCTCTTCGGCCACCAGTTACGTCGACCAGACATTTCGCGATTTCCGCAAATAACTTGCGAACTGGGACCCCACGGACCGAGTGTCTCGACGCCAAATGGTACAAAGTTGTACTCTCTGCCGAGGCCTCTACTACATATAATAATGCGTTTTAGATTTTCGGCATTTTCCGCTGCTGCACCGTTGTTGTCTAAAGGCGTGTCCGCTCCGCCAAAATAAATTTCACATAAATATAAAGTAGGTACGGCAAAATCAATAAATTTTCGCCTTTTACTTGGCTGAATTTGATACTGAGATGCATCAAAATGTCTCGAACATATGGAACTTGTACGCGCAGGCACCTAATTTGCTTGCCCGCTGCATGTCGCGGTTCATTTTTTTTTAATTCTGGGTCTCGGAAAACTACAAAGTATACATTTCAAATAAATTGTGTTCACTCGGCAATTTGTACAGGTTCTTAGTGAATCATACTTTTTATCGATAATTATTGATTATCGACACTACCCTCATCTGTACTTACAAGTCTCGTGACATTGATCTGTCATTTTAGATAATCCTTGCAAATATTATTATTAACTCTATTGCAATCGCAAGTAGGTTAATTTTTACAAAGCTTGAATACGGAGTCTCGTATGGGGAGTGCGTAAATTTAACTAATTTTGATTAATCAATGTTAATTCTCAAGACTCTTTTTCAAATGCCATTAAGTTATTTCTTACAAAGCATGAAAACTGAGTCTCGTGGGGTGTGTCATGACGTATCCAAGAAAGGATTGTAAATCGATTACATAATCGTTAATTTGACGTGTCATGAAAATATTTTCGTAAAAATAATATTAAAGCAATACAAAAATACTAAAATTACTTACAAATGGAATGTTATACCATATTTTCTAAGCTTGAAGTGGTTGAACGGTTATTACACGTGCTTACAGCACATGCGTCCATTTTTATCATACGTGTTGTCTCTTGCGATGCGATTGTGTGAATGACCATTAATCGATTGTGAAACTGTGTTTGTATAATTTTTTGCACATTGTGCAAGGTTTTCAACAGAGGGGTAAGTTACTGAAAGGCTACTCCAGGTATGTATGCTCTAAGCA
The DNA here is from genome assembly GCA_947578815.1 of Epinotia ramella. NCBI lineage: Eukaryota > Metazoa > Arthropoda > Insecta > Lepidoptera > Tortricidae > Epinotia > Epinotia ramella. The sequence goes on from OX388212.1 coordinate 24,123,138, forward strand.
TACAATGTTATAACCAAAAATACTAGTCACAAATGGCTCTCTGTGAGCTGAAGAAATTGGGAGTACTTATGTTTTTTTTTAATCCTAACAACTGAATGGAGAAAAAAAAACAAATTAAATAGATAGAGTTGCTTTTTGAATGGACTATACAACTCAAATAATCTCACAAGAGCCATTTCAACATGAAATTTCCAATCGGAACTTTTGTAAAGTAAGTCGCATTCCACAAAACAACAAACGATCGAAGTTGTTTGATTACAAAAGGTCCGTTCCTGTGGTTTTGTAGTCCATTTATGAGTTTTATGGCCGTATATTAATGTCATCATCATACACTTAAGAGGTAGGCCTGTCAGTGAAGTAATTTCCAATTTGAAATAAATCAGCTTATATACGTCCCAATGCTGGGCACACGCCTCCTCTCATGGATGAGAGGGACCTGGCAGTAATACCCACGCTGGCCCAGTGCGGGTTGGGGACTTCACATACACCTTTGAATTTCTTCGCAGACGAATGCAGCTTTCCTCACGCTGTTTTTCCTTCACCGAAAAGCTAACGGTAGGTAAATATCAAATTATAATAGAAAGAAAGAAAGAAGACATTTATTCACTACACGAAAGACAATACAATTGACACATAATGTGTGTGTCTTCGCGGCAGTGAATCGGTCGCTGTCTCAGCATTATGCCGAGGTGTCAGACAGACACCTACAGCGCTGATTTTCAGACAGCACCGTACGTGACCCACGGAACGCAACACAGCATACTGCCGATACAAACGTATACACATAATAAATAAATAATTAATACGTACAAAAGTTTAAAAAAAAGTCATTGTTGCGAGCCGGGATTTGAAGTTCAAATCCCGGCTCGCAACAATGACTTTTGATAGCCGCATGCCTGAACCACTGGCTACCATTTCCAATTTTACTCCGGTTTAGGAAAGTAGTCTGGTGGTCTGGCCAATGCCAATCACACCGCAGTTTACGAACCGAGTTTGTCTCGCTCCATACCTCAACAAGAAACCTATACAGAGTGTACCAAAAATGGGGTGTGAAGGGCATAACAGGTATCGTGTATCTGATAAGAAAAATCCAAGAAAAAAAAAATGCATGTGTTTTTTACATTGTATGGAGCGATGGCCGACTGGGGCGACCTGCTCAATGCAAATTAAAAAAAAATCGCGTCAAAAAAGAAATCTTTTACACACTTGTACAGTTGTACACTCTCCCCAAAGGTTGTCTGGAAGAGATCGCTCTAAAGCGATAAGACCGCCTGTTGTTACCTTTATTTATTTAATGTACTCTTGTAACATGTTTTTCTTATATTGTGGTGCAATAAAGAATATTATTATTATTTCCTTTATTACTTTTTACAATAATTATATAAAAAGTAAAATATAAAACTATACATACAAGACCTAAAATCATTATAAAAACCTAACCTAGGGTACCGCCGGCAGCGAGGCGGGGCCTAAGCTGCCGGTGGTCAGGGCGACAGAGACAGGAACCTCCTGACTATCCGCGCAGTATCCAGGAGTACCGCCTTCTGTATCTGACCCTTGATCCAGCCATCTAGCGAGAGTCTCTCTCTCTTATTATTATTACACTCTGTATACCAGCTATTTACGTGGTTTTGTATGCCGGGTTATCCACCTATGAGCCGAAGAATGATAAGGTACGTCACTTTTCGACTTTCTTTTAATGATGTTAAGGTCCACAACTGACGAACATTTTCATGCGCTGTATACAATTTCGTACGAATTTCGAAATTAACTTAAACCAACATAAAAGTGTACTCTCGGGCTCAGGTGAACCTAAAACTTATGAACGGAGTTGTAACTTTACATAATCCGTTTTTTCACCCATCAAAATAGGTTATAATAAGAATGTGAACGCCTCCACCAATTAGAAGTTAACGATACACGCCAAATCAAACTTCATTATGCCACCGACATAAAAACCGGTAAAAACCGCTTCCTCCGACCACCATTCAGACAGTCACGGGTTTACAAAGCGTCCTACGGGACATATTTCACGGCAGTAAAACATTTTACGATAACCGAAGCAGTTGATGATCGATTATAGCTCTTAAATATTACTAAAGGCACAAAGCGTTCGAGCAGTTTTACGATCCAATATGGCGGATTGACAAAAGTCAATGGAGATAAAGCTGCCTTTAATGCAATTTCTCGACGCCGAGCTAAATGTCGAGTTACGAGTAGTGTGTTATATGGGTTGTTTTTGTGTTTGTGTGACTGTGAAATCTTGGCCAAAGTAATAAATGAAATGTATATTCAGGCAACATGACGAACATGCCTCTTTTTAACCCCCAACGCAAAGAGAGGGGTGTTATTAGTTTAACGTGTCTGTGTAATTGTGTATGGTATCGTAGCTCCCATCAAGGATGGACCGATTTGAATGCGGTTTTTTTTGTGTCATAGTTAATTTTATCCCGAGTGTTCTTAGCCATGTTTCATGAAAATCTGTTCAGCCGTTTTTGAGATGTTGGACTTTGAAATGACAATGTCGGGGGTTTCTTAACTTATCTAAGTTGTAGTTAATATAAGACTAGCTGCCCGCGCGGTTTCGCCTGCGTATTGCAAATAACGCAGACAAACCTGCGGGATAAAATATACCTTATAACCATCCAGAATGTCTATTCTACACGCAGTTTCGGAGATTACCCATTACATACAAATACATACTTACAAAGTTATCTCACTGACTTTTCCTCAATAGATATATAAGTGTAGACGACTCCACCCGCCGAAGGTTCTTTTAGATATGTACAGTATACGAAATTGAAACGCATGCCTTTTTATGATAAGAGCGTAAAAGGTACATGTTTAAATTTCCTTGACTGTACATCGAAAATCAACTGAATATATAGGGCCGGACAGAAAGATGTGGGCCGGATCCTTTCCTAATTAGGCTGCTGCCCAATCGTAGCGGTCCAGCTAATCTTTTTAAATATAACGACCATTATTTTATAAACGAGTGTTTGATGTCCGCAGCGCAATAAATGACAATCCGTACATGAACGTTTGACTTACGCCCCTTAACAGGAATCAATAAAGCACTCCAATCCAAAGGAGCTTCGCGGAAGCTCTTAAACTGGACGGCGGGAGCTTTAGGGGCGCTTAATCAAACGGGCAGGACATAAAACCCACCCCGTATGGAGATTAAACGTGCGTAAAAACGGAGGGCGCACAATCCGAATCTATTACTTGTTCTATAATTAAGGTTCCAGTGTTGCTAGACAACGGGTCAAAGTTCAGGGTTTCCAATTAAAAACCGTCGCGTTAACAAGGAAGCAAGCCTACGGCCTGCACGGCTGTCATATGACAGCCCGCGAGTTATGTCGTAACATAAACATCCATCTCTTTCTAAGCGTTTAATTAGAAAGAGACGGATAGTGTATCTCGCCGCGACACAGCTTTTGGGCCGTGCTGTGTTAGCCGCATTGCTAAAAATCTGACGCCAGAGCAAGACGCTTAGAACTTCAAGAATGACACGCGCGTTGTCAAACTTTTATTGATTTGAGGATTCGTTGTGATGACAGCTACGAGTAGAGGCAAATGCAGGTCCCTCTCAACAGTCTCTCAGTCTTTTCGGTAGCTCTTTACCTTACCACTAGGAACAGAATACCACTTGCATAAGCTGCGCGTGCTCATTATTTAATCACAAAATACTAGGTGATGAAAAAAGAGCAGAAAAACGAGTGAAAACAAACGATTTTTCGAAAAACCCCACTGCTTTTTAACCCCCGACGCAAAGACAGCGGTGTTATGAGTGTAACGTGTCGTATCTGTGTATCTGTCTGTGATATCGTAGCTCCCAAACGGATGGACCGATTGCATGCGGTTTTTTTGTGTCATAGATAATTTTATCCCGAGTGTTCTTAGCCATGTTTCATGAAAATCTGTTCAGACGTTTTTGAGATATTGGACTTTGAAGTGAAAATGTTGGGGCTTTTTCAACTTTTCTAAGTTGTACTTATTTAATAAAGACTTTTGAAGTCTCCGTTTGCGTATAGCTACGTTTGATGCTGACTGACACATACATACTTACTACCTCCTCTCCTTCGGCAGTCGGGTAATAAGTATAAATTATATAATGTTGACCGAACTAGAGGTTCATTTTCGAAACTTCAAATTATAATTTGACATCCCTTAACTAGAACACTGACGCGCTTGCCCACGAGAGGTCATAATGGCCTCTCGTGGGCAAGCGCCTTTGACTGTTTAATAATAATAATATTAATATCACCCTATACACGTCCCACTGCTAGGCACAAGCCTGCTTTCAGGGCCTGTTTAGTCTTACATCGTGACCTACTTGAACTAAAATAAATCTTTCTATGTCTCTCAAAAATAGCCTTCCAGTAACTGCACCTGCTAAAGCTACACTGTTATGTATGTATATCAGCGTTGTAACGACTCTAAAATACCCATACAAACTTAATCGGCGCACTTAGCGGGCCGCACTCTATTCGGCTAAACAGAATTCGATGCGATTTGCATGGGAAAGCGGGCTTAACGGTTACTGCCTCGGTTGATGGCTCGGGAAATTGGCTTCTTTAGACAACGTTAACGTTCAGTGGGAAACTATGTTAACCGTGTGTAAAACCTTCAATCAATCAATCAAATGACTTTCAGTTTATGAAAAAAACTGTTAGGTGTATAAATGAAAATTAGGAATACAGGTGTATCTTTTTCGAAAGACCAGTGAAAGTCTTGACTTGAAAATTATACGTTGAAAAAAGCCACATTTCAAATTTTGTTTTGCGATTATTGACGAAAATATTAGGGTTTTTTTTTCAGTTTTATCCAGATTCAGATCTTATCTTGTCAGATTTATCCACCAGCTCATTTAAGAGCCTTAGCGTTTTAAAAACAATCATCAAGCATGGGGTAGCTACGAAGAGAGTTATGTCGTTTTTGGCTGTGGCGGTCGAAGGAAGACCGCGCCAAAAATGGTCTATAACACGCTCATTTATTTACGGTAATTGTTTAACGTTAGCGACGTTGCCAGCTTTAAGGGAATGTTGTATCGTTTGCGCTATCTGCGTTTTAAAAAGGATCCTAGCAGTCTTCTCAGTCGTTTCACTCTTATCAGAGTTGTCGTGGTCAACATTAATTTTCGCTTGCCGGGTTGGCCGCTGTTGCTCGCATCACGACATTGTCTCTATTGGAAACCTCCAATCCTCAAATCCTCGAGCATTCATGCAGAGGCACGTCTGTCATCGCCTTCATTTGATCGGTCTACTGCATCGGTAATATCGGTAGGCGACGTTGCCAGCTTTAAGATAACGTTGTATCGTTTGCGCTATCTGCGTTTAAAAAGCAACACACACCTTAGAACAATCCTTGCTTAGTTAGGCAGTGGCGGACTTAAGGATAATTCCCACCAAACGGCTCGCATCGCATCGGATCAGAACGGATTTTACAATTTTAATCGATATTAAATCATGTACACAGTGTTTAAGGTCTGTATTACCAAACCGCGCACAGCAGCTTGACCGCGGGCGTCTTCCGCGACACGCGATCGTAGAAGAAAGTATGCTGCGACGCGCGATCGGCTTCGTTCGCCTGTCGTCGTATCCGATAGGCTCCGTTCGCCTGTCATCGTATCGAGGGGATCCTTCCCGATCCGATGCGATGCGAGCCGTTTGGTGAAATTATCCTTAAAGGGGGAGGGAAGGGGCCGGTCCTGGGAAGCTCAAAACGGGCCTCAAAAGTCACAAAAAAATTGAAGATTGAACCTGCCGCCTCATTCAGGTTTGCCACCCCCGGCCTCTGAGGTTTAGTCCGCCACTGTAGTTAGGGGATAAGGCCTCAATTTGGAACTAACCGTTTCATCTGAATTTGACCATTGCAATCATCAGTGCGCCCCGCTTAGGCTCCTCAATGCACTTACACAAGAGTAAGCGTGTGAACGAAGATCTCATATAGTTTTGGGCACCAAATGCACATTCCTGAATCGGGACCTAGTTTTTACCTAGTTCTGTTTTGACTGACATTAATAATTAAATGGACAGATGACCTCGTAAAGGTCGCGGGAGTCCGCTGGATGCGGGTGGCGCAGAAGCAGGACCGATCACACTGGCACTCTTCGGGGGAGGCCCATGTCCAGCAGTGGACGTGTTTCGGCCGATATGATGATGATGATGATTATAATATATAACAAATTATGTGTTATGTCCCGAAATAATGGTGGAGTTAACTATCCATTATACTGTGACCTTGTTGCTGTGTATCAGTAGCAATTGGGTCTTTTTTCATTTATTTATTGCATCATTTTGTTCTTGTTGTTATTATGGACAGACAATATGATTGAGTTTCTTAGACAATTTGTTACAATATTAACTTTAAACATGCTCAAAAGAATAAAGCCATATAAAAAGTAATTAAACGCGACAGGAAAACCCCACATTTGGTGACTTTAAGAGTCCGCAGTAAGCTCAATTCTCCTTACAAACGTAACGTTGGATTGTAACGAAACTTTGCTTGTACAATGACATGAGGTATATCCAGGTATGTAATTAGTTTATGTAGCTTCAGATACCATAGTAAATAATAAAAATACAGCGAATTTAAGGTTTTCATACAAAACTTGTTTTTGCTGTATTTCGTTTGTTTTATAAACTGAAACCATATAAACTAATTACAGACATAGATATACCTCATGTCATTGTATATGCAAAGTTTCGTCACAATCCAACACGTAGTTTTAAAATGAGTACGAAACTCCGTTCGTATGGGAAGGTGAAATTCGGCCGAGCTTACTGCGGACTCTTAAACCCATAAAATGGCAGTTTTATAAAGTGACCCAGGAGACGTAATCATGGCAACTAGTGACAGACAAAGTTGATTCACTCAAATATCGCTATGTATGTGTCGCTTGGAAGCCAAATGTGAAATGTAGGAGAACATCGAGTATCAATTAAACGTTCGTAAGTCGCGTAATGAGAGCGGATGCAGCCGGGAGTAATGGTGTGTGAAGATGATACCGCCGTGCCTCGTTTAGCGCTCCAGTAATACTGGCACGCGTTTAGCTCGCTTCGGTACTTGCTACAGTGGTTTTGACGAAAAAACCATAGAAGTCTAAGTAGCGGCGCAAAATGAACAGAATGGGTGCCATTGCCATTATGCGGGGATGGTGGCGGGATGTGAAAACAATGACAGGCAACCGTTCAGTTCCAACATGCGCACACCGGGTTTCAGGCACGTGTTTGGGTAGAAATTTGTAAGGAGCTCGCATTCTACGGTTTTTTCGTTCACTGGTTACGGCGAGTTTTCAGCGCTGTGCGAGGTAGTTGAGCGGTGTCCGAGAAAAACACCAATAGGAATAAATGCGTGAGGGAAGTCAGCAATTCTATTGGTGGATTTTTCCTCGCACATCGCTTGGCTTCCTCGTACAGATTTGGTGGACATTCATGCCTTTAGTTTACTCCAATGTACTATGAACCTTTATACGGGTATTGCCATCAACCTCCAACCACATGCTACCGATCTATAGATTTGGGGTAAAGTCAACTGTATGAGGTTTCCTCTAGTGCCACCGATTACTCTATAATTATAGCTTAGTTACTGGTGATCATCTTTAGTGAAGTCAGTGCATGCCACGGCATTGCGGGTATAAAGCGGAAAATAGCTGCTACGGGTTACGGAGTAGCGCTACGAGCAGAGTTGCACTCTAAAAGTGACATAAGTACCTATTGGAATACGAGTATAGAACGATATTGGACATTATTTTTAAATATCTTGTGACATCGATTATGAATCATTTCAATGATCTCAGAAAATTAATAATAACTCAGAAGACGTACTCAGAGATAGGTCTAAAGCCTTCAAGAGGGAAGAATACTACGAACTCCTCCATACAAAAAGAGAAAATGATTTTCCACTTCTAAATATTTTAAATCTCAATGATTTTTGAATACGTTATCGACAAAATGAAAGACTAAGTTTATAGGTTTTCCTTTTTTCAAAATTTGCAATAAATTCAAACTTATAGGCACTTCGTAACCTTTTTTTTTAAAGCGAAACCTATAAACCTAGAATATATTATGCTGAAGCAATCAACATCAAAATCAAAGTGATTCGTTAAGATTTAGTTAGTGGAAACCGTTTTTCCCGAAACGGAAATTTCATCAAAAAACTACCCATCGTCAGTCGCGAGCTGCTAGCTGCTGCAAAGCTAACTTCCCTCTTAAAAATAATGATTATGAAGTAAACAAAATATTTCAGCAGTAAGTCGTGTAAACGCTGCACAGAAAACTTCTCATACCGTCTCACTCATTACCGTACTGAAAAGAGAAGTTTTAAGTCGCGAGGTAAATTTCGAGAGGTGAAGTTGGATACGTCGTTATTGCAACTTGCTATAATGTTCTTTGAGACTTGTAATGCGACTTTACCGGCTAGGGTGCGTTTGTTTTACGAGGGCACTATTCAACACGTTTTATGATTGCTCGTGATAAGGCGCCCCGTTTTGTGTAAATGTATGTGACAACATTAAAATTGTGTTTTTTATTATGTAGTTGCTTTGGCCCCCGGCTTCGTAAGCGTACATGCTAATTGAAAAAGAAAAATGAAAAAGAAATATTTTCATTTTTTGAAGGTAATCTAACAATGTGAGTGAACCTCTTACATAGCTAATAAGTCTTATCATACATATAAAAAAGTTACTTATTTTATTCTTAAACTAGTACTAATTGCAATTCCATACAAACTAGATTCTATCCATATATAGGGATAGATATAAGGAGTCTATCCTACTAAACTTAATGATTTGGCATCGGCCTGTCGCGCTTGGAAGCAAGCGCGTGCACCAAATGCCAAACTGAATACAACCCATTAAGTTTCTTCGATACCCCGGGCTTCCTATGATTTCCATCCATCTCGATTCCAAGTTAACTTCAGCCAGTCGTTGATAATGCGTCTTGGGTCATCCCGCCATCTTAACGTCTAATTTACCTCGACACCGAAAACGTTCTCCAAAGACTTCCCATTTTGAAGACAATTCATTTCCACCCACTCTCATTACCGGCCGGTAATGATACCGTATCATGTTTATTCAGCGAACTTATCGTTTCTGCATCGTTAGCTCAGCACCCGACATTCTCAACCCAGTTTCAGTGGCTGTGAGCTGGACGCAAGTATAAATTGACCTCGGTCCTGATAGCAACTGTACGTAATCGAATATCGCAGGTGCATTGGTCAGTCCGAACATCAGCCGCGTTGGTTTCGTAAGTTGTATACAGCCTGTATTAGCTTAGAACTAAATGTATAATTCACAAAGAAGAACTCTATCGCTTACGACTTTTCGTAATAACAGGGTTTAAACGCCGCAAAGGCTGTTTAGGGTCCATTATTAACAAAATGCCGCACTTACGGATTAGGGATCGCGGTTAATGTTTCTTTTTTCATATTTATTACAAGGGGTATTTAGTTATTATTATTATTGTTGATTTGTGGACCTTAATGTGCCGCTTCGGCCAGTAAGTCATATATTGTGGCAACCCTTTTTTTAAAGTTCACCGTTAAGGCCCGTTGCCTCCGGGAAATTACAGATTCTTTGGGCGGTGGTATGTTGTACCTCTTCTGGGTGCACGATGTGCCGCCCTAGGTAGGTACTTCTTTTGTGCATATCTGGTCCTCAAGACCAGAGAATGACCATAGCAAACGCTCCCAACTTCTCTTGCGACATAAATTAAAAATTACCCCAATATTGGGCTGGTAGAACAACTGCTTAATTTTGGGATACACAAAACACGAAAGAAAAACCATTTCCGTAAGCGACATATACTTATATTATGTGCAAGTTCTTTGAGCACATACTTGACATATAATTAATAAAAGAGTAGCTGTACCGAAACTCTGTGTTGATTAAAATTTAGGCGAATTAAAACAAAAGTATATACTTTAACAAGCGCGTTTTGCGGCGAGTCTGATGGGCACATTTACGCCAGGAATGACACGGGGCGGGTTATTTGACTAAGAGTATTTTCATTGACATGTAAACTTTCCTTTTATACTAAATAAAAATTCTTTAACAAGTACAGAAATATACATTGTATGAACACAAACTCCCAAAAGAAAGTAATAAACGGTATCAAAACCCTGTGTAGATTAAAATTTGGGCAAACAAAACACTAACAAGTATAGAACTAATACAGCTTGCGTAAGTATAAGTAGTACAAGTACAGTGAATATTCGTATGATCCAAAACAAAGTAAAAAACGGTATCGAAACCCTGTGTAGATTAAAATTTGGGCAAACAAAACACTAACAAGTATAGAATTAACACAGCTTGCGTATAAGTATAAGTAGCATGAGTACAGTAACGTAATTCGTATGACCCATAACAAAGTAAAAAACGGTATCGAAACCCTGTGTAGATTAAAATTTGGGCGGCAGCGGGCAATGTAACCCGCACGGGCCATTACGCGCGCCCCGCGCCATTAGTTGTTCGCGGAGCAATTACACCGGTTGTGAGTTACGGTGGTTACGCGCCGTATCAACGCCGATATAACACATACAGCGTTTTTCTAACCGAACAAACATACCAACCAACGCGCTATATGAATGTTTAAAGTGAAAAATTATTAGAGCATTGTTTTTTTATAAGTTCTGGAGAGGCAACATTACGCCGGTTACGATTTCTTATAGGTGCCGTGTATCCACACTGATAAAACACTTGCAACGTGTCTCTAACCTAGGCCAGCTTACTTCAATATTTTTTTAAGGAAAGAACGAAGATACGCAGTGAGTTACATTAGACACAGCACTAACACTTTTCTTACACTCGAAGGACCAAAACGCATGAAATGTAAATGATAACACGAGTTTTATCACAATGTAGCTCTGTGGCTACACATATTATACCATTTGTAATTTCAATGTAACTTCATGTTATGGGATTACTTCACTTTAAAAGACGATTTCTAATCGAATTCAAAATTATTTTTATCAGCACGTGATATTGCCAATCTTATGACAGCCGTGATATATCACAAAATCTTGGAAATTTAAAAAGAGTTTGTAGGTGTCAGTTAATGTTTTCACAAAAGTGATCATATTTCGGTGAACTGAGTTCCCTGTACCTTAGCAGCCACACTTTCTAATAAAATTGGCCGTACATCAACACGTTATAACGTATCAGTCAGACATCAAAAGACGCCATAAATGAGGCAACAAACATCGCTCCATAATATTGCCAAGGTCGGTCTAAAAATGGCCGCCACATATTATACCATTTGTAATTTCAATGTAACTTCATGTTATGGGATTACTTCACTTTAAAAGACGATTTCTAATCGAATTCAAAATTATTTTTATCAGCACGTGATATTGCCAATCTTATGACAGCCGTGATATATCACAAAATCTTGGAAATTTAAAAAGAGTTTGTAGGTGTCAGTTAATGTTTTCACAAAAGTGATCATATTTCGGTGAACTGAGTTCCCTGTACCTTAGCAGCCACACTTTCTAATAAAATTGGCCGTACATCAACACGTTATAACGTATCAGTCAGACATCAAAAGACGCCATAAATGAGGCAACAAACATCGCTCCATAATATTGCCAAGGTCGGTCTAAAAATGGCCGCCAGACCGTTAGCTTACGTATTACTATACTTTTCCCTCAATATGTACCCCTGACAAACACCCAGAAATATTCAAATATAACTAAAGTCAATGACACTTATGAAGTCACTGTCAAAATGGCGAAAACTACCTCGCACACTCACTACACGACTATGTACCTAAGTACACAAGTAATACCGTTGACAATAGGTTATTTTGTCAGTGTGGAGCTCTTCAGAAAAAACTTGTAAAGATTCAGCCGCATGTGAATAATAAGCTGAATTGTTGTAATGAAAATCGGCTGTACGTGAAATGCGAATGGTGTGACGGTATCGTATTTTATTTATGATAGAAATAGAATGGTTCGGTTATTCAACGTAATAATTGTTTTTCGTTGAAAAATCTACCAAATACTTACGCACCAGGATAATAAGTTATTGGTTGTTTAAATAATAAAACTAGTAGATTTTATTTTTTCACTCTATGAAAATCTATTAAATGGTATTAGTAAAAAGGTTTACAAATTGAGAAAAGATATCCCCTTCATTCTTTATGACGTTTACAAAATATTGAACGCCACCTGGCTTATGGAAAAAAAATCCACTACAGGCAAGGCAGCAATATTCCGGCATCTTGCTGACATCACAAAATGTTCTGTATGTCTACTTTTATCTGTCCCTCCCAACTCGTATAGACAACTAGTATAGACTATATAAAACTTATCAGTACCCCGCATGCCACTCGTGATCAAAATTCTGATTCCATTACTCCCAAACGGACCCCCAAACTCAACTAAACAAAAATGTAAGTAGATTCCATTCTGGCCCCGTGAGCTGGAAAAGTGCACAGACGGGAGCTCGTTATCAACCGAGCCCTGTAAAATACCTATTCATGTAGGTATGGGAACCTATTCATGTAGGTTTTAAAGCCATTCTCTGGGAAATTGGCTCCATGTCACTTACTGGAATGATGCGCTTACCTGAAAATTGAGAGAGGGTTTTATTTGTATAAAATATGAGAGCTTATTAACTTTTTAGCACTTTTTACTTTGCAGTGTACATATCTTAAAAAGGAGACAACTTTAGCCAACATTACACAATTACTTTAACCCTATCTTGGCAGTGCATCTTCAAAGGTCACCTTTTTGCATTTATTTTGAGAACGGTTTTTTGCTCTATGCTGCGCGACTTAGTTTTGAACCCCTTCATTTTAAGCTAAATAACCTACAAAAATATGTTTTAAAGGCAAAATTAAGTAAAATTCGCGTTAGTATTTCCAAAATCTTCATACTCATACTTTATTGATTATAAAACAATACATGTCAACATTATACATACGTGTTAAAATAAGCTTAGGTTATTTACATAGCCATTTGATAGAACCCGTTTTTCGGCACGACGCAAACGTAGATCTCGTTTTTATCTTTTGGCAAAGCAAGCACTACAACCTCCAATACACATTATGTTTTAAACTTATTTATATGACTCATGGTTTTACAAGATAACAAAATCGTTCTAAACCTATAAAGCCAGTTTAGACAAAAGTGGCGATATTATAACCGACGATGTGTATATTTTTGCGATTCACTACTGACTGTATTAAAACAGAAGAAAAATTATGGAAGACAGATGAAGTTAACATTATAGTAAATTTTGTGTCATATAATCAGTGACATCACGGTTAAAACGTGTCGAATTGAATCCCAGATTTTAAACACGCGTCCATATTTAGATTACGCAACGCATTTCGTATTTTTTTAGGGTTCCGTACCCAAAGGGTAAAAGCGGGATTACTAAGACTTCGCTGTCCGTCCGTCTATCTGTCACCAGGCTGTATCTCAAGAACCGCGATAGCTACACAGATGAAGTTTTCACAGCTAATGTATTTCTGTTGCCGCTATAACAACAAATACTAAAATCAAAATAAAATAAATATTTAAGAGGGGCTCCCATGCAACAAACGTGATTTTTTTAACCGTTTTTATAGATAATGGTACGGAACCCTCCGTGCGCGAGTCCGACTCTCACTTGACCAGTTTTATTACTTACGCATTACCACATCCCGACGTTCCTCAAGCTTCCGATATCCATTGTCAACAGCAATAAACATATCATTCCGAATTAAACCACATTATCTGTAGCACAAAGCTTTAAATTCAATACAGCCCAGAACAATGGCTGTGACAGCGATATAAATTCCGTAAAATACTCGACACAGGCTCCCTCATAAATTACATATTTACTACTATTTATTTATGCGTTTCATGGCGAAAGCTTGATTTTTGTGAGAGACAACATAAATGCTAAACTCGACATTTAACTGACGATGTCGATTATGTCACCACAACGTAAAATGGCAAAGTCACCGGTGGTCCGTCTATGTTGCTATTCCAAGTGCATATAAGGATGCGGCTATATGAATTCCGTGACATCGCACAATAAAACTAAGATCTGGCGTCAAAACACCTCGCTACATTTAAACAAAGTTGATTGAAAAACGACCTTAACAACCAGTGTCCAAGCTGGACTCGAACAAAGGTAGAGGCATGAAGGGTCAGATAGACGATAGACATTCTATACTCATTTCAGGAACTAGGTTACAAGTTTAGCGCAAATTTACCAAGGTCGTTGTAAATTTAGAAATACGTTCTATCCTCGCACTTAAACCGGGCGTCATTGTATACAATTTTTTTATCGACAAAAGCCTTTTATTTGATGCGCATTGTACTAATTACAATGACTACAATATCGCCAAAGCACCGCGTAACATTAATCCCACTGAACGCACCGTGACAAACAGCATTGCGTCATAAACATGTCCGAATGTCATTTATTTCGTGACGTCATACCGGTTCAAAATGGCGGATTGATATTAAAGCTAGGGGTTGTTTGCCAAACGGATCCCGAGTATTGGCGTGCACGTTATTCTCAAATGGAAAGGACGTATAAACCAAAGAGTTCATACTACTTACGCCATTTTTAATTTACGGGATTGCATTTACACCCAAAATTCCCTATTAATATAGAAGCTCTATTCACCGTTTTGGCTCTGGGATTATAAATATATTTTTTTGGGATTACGAGTAGGAAGTTTGAATGTTTGCGAGAGAAGTCCGCTCTTGGAGCGAATATGTACATTTAAAATCTGGGTTTTAGTTCAAAGAGCCGTACCTGTATCGTTTAAGCTCGTTTTTCTTTAACACTTTCGCTGCCAGGAACCCGCCTAGCATGTGCCTACGCCGTAGTTGCTTTCCGCTACAGACGAGGAAAACCACGGGATCGGCTACGAGCGTAGCGATTCTTGCCAGTGTTAAGGAAACTACTCTGAAAATGGCATGAAACTACTGACTAGGCTAAGTACTGGCCAAGAATTTGGTTCTCACCCAAATACGAATAAAAATAAACCATCTTCGTCTGTAGCGAAGCTTAGTAATTGTAAATTTTAAGTACCTACTTAAAATTAAAGGAAGTCCCACCCTCAAACATGTGAACGAATGGCCTAACCCCCCTTATGTGTATACCGTAAATTATGGACCTAACGAACATTTAAATTAAGTTTTATTATTTAAACTGACCCATAAACTAGTTTTATAAACGATTTAATCTGCATAAATCGGCAGTTAGTTGCATAAGCAAGATTAAACAGGCCGAAAAAATACAATTTTGGTATAATTTCTGTCCCAAAACAGTTCATTCAGGGTTCCGTCTCTTACGACCAAAGGGCCACATTTTACACGCGTAACAGGATATAAACGTCGTAAGTGCCCGCCGCATAAGGTCAATTTTCTTGTGAAATGAGCGGTCAAAATTATTTATTTAATTATAAAATACAGGATAGAACTGGTTCTGGTTATAGGCCGAGAGTAATCACATGAACACATGAGAGCATCTCATTTGTGTATTTGAGAGACCGATGTGGATCTTGATTCGTGGCTAGGATTGGCAAGATTTTATTCTACATTGTTTAAGTTTTATGAACAACGGGACTCCGTTGGTTTCCCGTATTTATTTAGGTACATGCGTTGCGACGTTCCTAAAGCAATTGGATGTTACATACCAAGGTCCCATAAATGTCTAAGAAAAGTTTACCCAGCCAAACGCGATCAAATATTATTTGATACAATATTTCCGAGTCCACAACGTAAACAGCCGGCGGAGCGCCAAGTCGAAAGATTCGGTGAAAAACACATCAGACATTTATTTAAACCAAGTTGCATAAGATAGCATAGTTTTCATCAGAAATTATGGTTTTGTTTTCGCTATAACTAGATCAATTTAAAGTTGGGAAGAAAGTTTTAATTTTTGACCGTCCAAAGATTTACACTGCTTTCGTAGAAGCGTGCGTATATGACAGCGGTCATCTCGGTAATATTTTGCGTGTTAATGGCAAAAATAGTATTTAGAGATTTCACATGCATTATCCATTTAATCGTATAGATTAAGCATCTTTTGGTTATTTCATTTATTAAACACGTTGGTGGGAATAAGCACCCAGCCCGCCTGAAGTAATCAGACATCTAAAAAAGTCTATGGAGCGGAAAGCGTGTCACTGAGCTTTTATTGGTTAACCCATTGGATAGTGACGCTGCCTACGAAGCTGAAGGTCCCGGGTTTGAGTGCCGGTAAGGGCAAATGTTTGATTTGATTTAACAAAATTGTGATGAGCATGAGTTTTATGTCTTGGATGTTTTCAATGTATTTAAGTGGTATGTATTTATATCTATTAAATATATCGCTACCTACCCATAGCAAAGGCCTTATTGATCTTACTATGTGTCTAGCTCGAGTAGTGTAGGCAATCCTGCACAACTCGAACTAAACACTTTATTTGAAAGAGAATATTAGGGATCAATATTATTAATTAATATTATTTATTGAAACGCTCAGTGGGCCATGTACCGCTGGAGTGACGAAGCCCTCAAGGATCTGACCACCCTTGGGGCATCCAACTGGCGTGAGGTGGCGCAGAACAGGGAAGGGTGGCGTTCTCTTGTGTCAGAGGCCAAGATCGTCTTTGGGTCATCGAACCAGCGTAGTAAGTACGTAAGTAAGTATTCATTGATCTTAGGATTCCTTGTGTCGACAGCTAGAGGCAACTGCAGGGCTTCTCTCTCAACACATCGCATTCTCAGGAGCTCTGGCGACTTACCACCAGGCAGATAGGTGACCTACAGATCAAGTAGTCGGGTGTTGTTACTGTATGTCTGCGGGCTTCTGCACGGCTCTCACAAGGGGGCCGTCTTGCGAGCTGTGTCGGACCGAGATAACACTATGTCTCTTTCTAATTAGAACGCTTAGAAAGTGACAAAGTCGCCGCGACACGGATCGCGGGCCGTCCTGTGATACCCGTGCTGTGAGTTCCAGGTACTATTACGCAGTGCACTACTAAGGCAAGGAATTTAATCTCTTCACTTTAAAACCGTCACATTACTAAAAGTGTCAACGTACTAAAGTGCCACTTCACAATCCTAATTTCAAAGTCGGGTTGTATCCAAGTGTGGCGTCGGGCACAATAGGCCCCGTAAATTAGGCGGCACAATGCCCGATGCCCGCACCCGCAAAATTAGCATAATAAAAGGGCATTCGGTACCGATCGTAAATAATGCTTTATGCTCGATACTGGGGAAGTGGCATAAAGATATCGGCTGCAATATGCGCATAATCGTCGCTTCTAATCAACACTGTGAACAGGATTATTTTGAATACCGGTGGGTAACAAAAGAGCTAGCTTGATATTATAATATGTTCATTACAGTTTTCAGGGAGAAAATTCATTCTTGTAAACGGCGGTGAGTTCGTGAATGCCCCAGATGGCAGGTGTTTGGGAAGGTTCGGGCCATAAATATACGATCTGGGGGCTTTACGAATTACCGCCCGTGGTGCGTACACAATTTTACGTCTTCTCCTGGGTGTGAAGTGAGATATGACACTGCGCCCGTGGGCGGCAAATCTCACTTACCGCCCAGAGTGGCGTATAATATATTATGTTCACTTTTGCATCTTATTCCTTCGTAATGAGTAGAAAAATGTATGGGTACCTACATGATACATTTCTGTGACTGTATACATTGCTTTCTAAATTGCTACATAGTAACGCTATACGCGCCTTTTCATTACGTGTATGATGTTCTGTGTCATTATCTGGATAATGTCGTGATATTGACAATATGTTTATCAACCTGTCAACTAAAAAATGAGTGCCATCATCATCACCGCTATGTCACAAAGTAACCCCTATGATCGTCATGTACGTCCTGTCATTGATAAAAACATCGTAAAAACCATCTCAGTGCAGTGTGCCATGATATAGTAGAACTCCGATTCAAGAAAGACACACAAACAGACTGTTTCACATAATATAACGCCATTTTACAAGGCAAACTTTAATATCCTCCAAGAACGCTGTTATGTCCAGTGTCCATATTTTCTGTAGCGGATATTCCTCTGCCAAAATGAATGTCATTCAGATAACCTTCCTACTTAATTCCAAGTTATTACAATAGAAACATATCTCGCCTACAGCTGCATATCATACTCATCCGACTTGCATACAGGCTACAGCTACTGACAGAGATCTTTGACGCGTAATCACAACGATAAGGGGACGTTGTCCGGCCATAAATATAAATTGCACCATAAATGTCAGATGACACAAACGCCTGTCCTGATTTAGGAGCACCAGCGACATACAAAGCTCGAAGATGTGAAGGGTGCCGAAAATGGCTGGTGGAAATTGAATCTTAAATACTAGTCAATAAGGTATGTAATACAAGTATTTTTATATTCTAAAGCGCTAAAGTCGTAGCTATTAATGCAAATGTGTTGCAATTTGAATCTTGGAAGCAGATGTGTTTGGTTTAATATTGAATGCACGTTTTCACTGGAGCGTTAAAATGTGCAGCGACGAGTTATATTTCTCTCGGTTAGGTAGCATTATTATACATACATCTAATAAATTCACGGTTAAACCACGTATTGCATGTCACTACAGACATGTTTCGAACTCTTCCTGCGGACCTTCCGAAGAAATCGAAACAGGTCGTCCGTAGTGACATTAGTTTAATACGTGAGGATAGCCGTGGATTTATTAGTAGTATTTTGGACATGTCTTACGAAACTTTAAATTCGATTATCTATTTACATACATAGCGCGTACTTTCAAGGAACTAACCTAATGTTTACTCATAAATTGTAATTGTACATACGATAACCTCAATGTCACATTGAGATAGGTCGGGCGTCGATAAATAAAAATACGCACGCTTGTATACGTAAATAACCTTTTCACCTCAGCAGCTCGAACAAGCATATTTTGCTGCGTGAAAACAGTGTGCAAAATGCGTTTTTGCTCACTCCTTGAGACAAAGTAGCTTTTTAATTTTGATGCCGAGCACTGACATTTCGTCGTATGGGGTCTATTACAAGTTCAGAATATTTGAACTTTATTAGCGCTGTCCCTTTCATTCCATTACGAAAAAAGAAAATGGCAGACATAGGATCCATAGTTCGACCATCGAATTTCAAAGTAGACCCCCAAAAAGCGCGAAACAAGTAACACGTTCGAAAACTATAAAATTAACAAGTTTAAATGACCAAAATAATTAATCAAAGGAATTTTAAATTGAAGAATATTTAAAAAAAAAGATCTCAGAACAAAGTCCGTTTTCATAATAAATAGGTAAACATGAATTTTATTAAGCTAGCTAATTAATAATAAATACTACTAGGATAAATCCATTCTCTATCTAACTAGGAAATATAGTGAAGTCAAAAAATCCAAAAAAAAAAAAAAAATATTTGTCAGAATATGGTAACAGGGTAAGGTCTTAAAACTGAATTTGTTCATGCATATTCAACCTGCATGCAGGTGTGCAATTTTTTACAATGTCATAACAATTTTTTTTTTTTTTTTTAGTTAAACATCTGTACTACATACACCAGTCGACAACCTGTATCAAATAGGATCCTTAATACTATTAGTAGCCAAATATTCTCGGAGTCGTCAATTTATAACATGTCATTTCCTTATACTATATAATAATAATATCAGGTCCCTATAATTATACCCTAGTATTATAAATATGTCAAATAATCAATTAATTACCTATGTCAAATGCCAGATATTCGTTAACACTGTAAAAACATTTAGCCTGCAGCCATTTTGTCAATTTACTTTTAAACGAGTTCTTATTGTCTAATTTAAAGTCATCAGGCAAAGTGTTATAAAGGACTATGCACATGTTGTAGTAATTTTTTTAATATATAGCGGTGACGAAGGCAGTATTTTAACAACAGTACGGCTAGTTTTTGGTGTGCATGCGAGATGTGCGGCTAATGTGTGGCCTTGTGATAATGATAAATATTTCAAAAATGTCTCGAAGATATTAGTAGAATCTGTGAATTTTAACAATAATACGGTTAGTTTTTAGTGATGTGTTAGTGTCACGCTATACTCGTATAGATACTGAAATATCCTTTGGTTTCTCGCGCCTTGTCTCGCCTTTCTAGTATTGACTAACGGCGCGGCCGGCGGTGAGGAGTTAAAACAAGCAGTAACGAACGCCTAATTAAGTTTTCTTCCTGAATAATCTTGAGACGAATAGGTACGTGATACTATGATATGTTCTTTAATGCGAATGTGTTCTCCCTGCTGAGGTGAAAAGTTTTATGTGTTACTCGAGAGCAAAGTATTTGCATCTCGTGCTTTTGAGTCCTTCGCTGCGCTCAAGATTCAAACTTTGATTTTTGGAATCTTTCGCTTCCTCACAAATAACTAATTTACTTATACGATATATACCTATCGCTACATAGTATAAACCAAAGTCGCTTCCTCCCGCTGTCTATCCCTATGTATGCTTAGATGTTTAAAACGGATTTTGATGCGGGTTTTTATAATAGATAGAGTGATTTAAGAGGAAGGTTTATATGTATAATATAGTACCCGTGCGAAGCCGGGGCGGGTCGTATTATATATATCACTACAAGCATATTCATGCGGTCCGTATATTGAATGTTTGTTTCAACGTGCCCGCTTCAACGCAAGTCACATTGGGCGCGCAAAACATATTGAAATGCGATTGAGATTGAGGACACGACCTTACCACACATTCCTAACTTAGGTAACGTTAATTAAGCACAAACAGCGGGTAATTAAAATGTTTACAATTGGCACCAATCTAACGCCTGTGCGTTGTACCTACACTCGATAGTCCCAACCCCTCTGTAGTGGTGAACAATGTAATTTTCCATTTACGTTTTTCCAAGTTTCTAGGGTCGATGAAACTTCCTCGAACTTAAATTACACTTTGGTAAAAGTAACAAGGCAACTTGAGAGTTTTAATTATTCTGGTTACCAGTCATAAAACGCCAAAATCGAGGGAAAACAGGACGAGGAAGGGGTAGAATAATTTAGTTACCTACACGTGAAGGTGGAAGTGTGGAAGACCAGCGCTGGCTGTAAAGCTAGCAACATCCAGGGTCCATTTCGTGACAAAACTTAGTGTTTTTTTTTTTTTTTTTTTTCTATTATTTTCTGTATTGTTTGTCATGAGTATATAAGTAATTTGAATTCGAATCTGAATGAACGTTCACATACCCACGGCATATGACTGAGAAAAAAAGTGTTGAACATATCTGTTTCATAGACATGTAGCAGGGTCTATATCGGGTGGCATAAAATGGTTGGTCCTACTATTTTGTCGCATACCAACTTTATGCCGAATAACGTATGGCATAAACATTGTTGTGCATATTTTGTATTTGCCGAATTGTTGTTCCTAATATCGATTGTCCTAAATATTTATTGTCCGAATGTTTATTTTACATGTATATTTTTTGTTTGATGTTACTAATATTTCATGTTCTAAAAATGTTGTGCATACATTTTGTTACGCATGTTGTGCATATATTCCGAATCTAAATTCAGGTTGTATCTGGTCAGAATTGCCTATTACTTAAATTACTTATGACCCGCCCTCATGTCGACGTAGCCCCGCTTCGCGGGGCCCCTATTTCTGCTCTGAGGGACAAAAGACAACTAACGAACCTATCTTATTTATCTAGATGTAGGTCGGGTCTGCTCAGAGTTTAAAAATAGTATAAAATTTTGGAAAAAAATAGTATATGACAATGAAAATTAGGACTATTACTTTTTAGGTAGTTCGATGTTAGAGTAATCAATATTAGGATAAACATACTTTAGAACTTTTAAATGTGTAAGCGCAAAGATGAATAGGATAAATAAGTAGTATGCCACTCAACATTATGCCAAACATTCTCGGCCAAAAATTTTTAGGACGATCAACATTATGCGATACGACAGGCACCCCATTTAGCATCCTGAGAATGATTCGCCGATTTTAATAACAGCAGCCTAACATGCTGCACCACGAAACTTGTCAGGTCCGCACTTAATGCCGGCTGTACACATTGGACCAACGTTGGCGCGTGAGCAGGATGCAGCTATGCAAACGCAATGAGAACGAAATAAAGCCCTCTTCCTCTAACGCATAGCTGCATTCTGCTCCGCGCCAACGTTGGCCCAATGTGTACAGCTGGCTTAAAGCCGGCTGTACACATTGGGTTAACGTTGGCGCGCGAGCAGGATGCAGCTATGCAAACGCAATGAGAACGAAATAAAGCCCTCTTCCTCTAACGCATAGCTGCATTCTGCTCCGCGCCAACGTTGGCCCAGTGTGTACAGCAGGCTTAACATGCATACCCAGCATCGGCCGAAACCGACGTTCAATTTTATTCGGTCATCTTTTATGGTACGACTACACTGACAACCACGAGAGTACGAGCTGTGATCGGACCGACTGAGGCGAATATGGCGAAATTAATAAATGGTTTTTTTATATGACAAATTATGAAAGCCACAACAGTAATTAACCCATTACAAAATTTTATTTATTTGACTGAATAGAATGTTTCACTCCAATTAGTTCGTTCTGACAGCCTTTGGCGACTGACGCTACCATTATGCTTCACCGCGTGAGAATTTCTCAAAGAGAACGATGTCAGGTGTACTGCATCGACCTTCTTGACATTGCATTGCCATTATGACACATACTCCGCATGTAGCTTTTGCGTGAAGAGTAACAGCGAAACATAGTTAAAATTAATATTCGGGGACAATCTTGAGCTCAATAAGGCTCAAATATATAATTTATGGATATAAATACTTAAATACATAGAAAACGTCCAAGACTCAGAAACAAATATGAAACCCTTCAAATTATTTGAGTTGGCCGAATTGCATCAAAGTATGCATTATTCCATTCAAGAAGCAACTCTACCGTCCCAGATAGAAGATTGCAATTCCCATGACAGTTGTTCAGCGTTCGTACATAAGTTTCGTCGAGTTGACCGCTAGATGGCGCTGTACCGTTTGGGTCGATTCCTTTATCGCGCTATAGAGATTTTCCCGGCGATAATGACCTCTGGCCAGTACTATTTGACTCAAGTAACAGCGGTATCATTTTGGGACCCCGTTGAACACCTTTTCTTTCTTTTAGATTTGTGCTAGATCCTATATGACGATGGTGAAGATTTTGGTCTAGCTAGACAAATTAGATTTTTAATTTCTATTATTTTTTTCTTCTTTCCTTTATCAATCCTCATTCATCCAAATCATCATTATCATCACATTCATCACCATCAGGGTTCACATAATTATATACAAAAACCTGGCAAGCCCAGATCTCCTCCTATAGACAAGTAGGAAACGGAATAGGCTTTTTACATCCAATCAGCCATGTTAAAAGATTTCGGAGCGCGACAAAACGTGCCGGCCGGCACAACGCAAACTCCCCATATTTAAAATGGCTCCCTCTAGCTTCAAAATGTTGCTCGAATTTTATCACCGATTACTTCGTCGGCCCCCTGCATAATCGCTAATCACGTTAGCCCCCTCATAATTATTGATAATCAACCCCCTACTGGAAGTTTTAAACCTTCTAAGTCTTTGATGTATTAGGTAGGAACCTTTAAACGTTTCCCAGTGAACGCCTCTGGGCCCTTTTCTTTATTTGCTACGATAAATGCTGCTAAGATTCCCTTTAAGCGTCTCCAGTCTTTGTATTGATACAATGGTCTTTGCAGAGGGAAATTAGCTAGGTGTGCTCTGAAGTTTCAAGATCGGGAAGGGGTTTTAGTGCCTTTATCTGCTGAGGTTTTTTGAACGATCGCATTTTTTAAATAAAGCTATGTTCGTTTCAAAATTGGTTTAAATATTTGAAACTAATATATTAAGGCATATTCCACGAGCTTTCAAACACTAGGCTACGCTCGTTATACTTACCAATAAAATTCAATTCGGTTTCAATTTAACGATGCGAGAATAGGGCTCCACAGCACTATATACGTTGCTATTCTTTAGTAACTGAGAGGAAATTGTGCCATTTGAAAGGCGAAATGATAGAATTTCCTTTACACTATATTTATATCAGATTTTTCCTACTCAAAGCAACTTCCTCCCTTTACGAATAGTCTACATATCTCTTTCTAACTGTATATATATATGTATAAGGTTCGACTCGGTACAATAAAGTAACATGTCTATGTGACATGTACACATTACTGCCTTTTTAGTTATCGTACACTGCTGGGCAATGCGTTGTTAACTCTGGTTCGAGAAGTAAAATTGTTCGCTCGATTTACGTTCTCTGAGAGTATAGGTATCTTAAAATCCATACTTTAACATTAAATAAAAATGCAAAAGTAACTCTGTCTATCTGTTGTCTTTTCACGCTTAAACCGCTGAAAAGAGTGAGATGAACTTTGGTATGGAGATAGCCTGAACTCCCGAGGAAGGACATATTTAAGTCGATAGATTTCATCCCGGAAATCATCCTACAGAGGTGAAATGGGGGTAAAAGTTTGTATGGAACTACGATATAAACGAGTTACTTAGTCCTCATATTTTCCCAAACTCACTATACTTTATAACATAACAAGCTACCTTGCAAAATGACATGAGAGGGATCGACAATTCAGAAAAGGAATGGTTCATTCATCGCGGGCCGATGCTTGCCATTATACCAACTTCGATTGTTATGGGCAGACTAATTATTGTTGCTTGCTCAACTATATTGGATTAGTTCGGAATTGTTTCGTCTTTAATTGTAACGAATCGCGTCGTTTATTTATTTGCTGACTCGAGGATCGGTATTTTGTTGGAATTGGATATGAATGTAAGTTGTAGAAAATGACGAATCAGTTAGATAAAGTTGCAGGAGTATCTCTGACAGCTTTCAAGATTGATGATGATGATCTTCTTATATAAGTAGAAGATTGTATATTCAGTTGTTTATGTGTTAAAGTCGGTATGTAGGTTGCACTAAACGGTATGTAATCCGTAAACGGTGTTCGTTAAAATCAGAATGTATGGAGAGTTGGCAAGTTTCTATGGAACCCGGCGCCAGCGCTTATTGAACGTGGTTCAGCCCGTAACAGTAATTTGGTGCAACTGCAACCCGACCATAGTCTTTACTAATATTATTTAGCAAGTCTGTGAGATTGTAAGCGTTGTAAGTTTGTACTTACAAGGTTTACAGCACAAATGCCTACTCATTTATTTTGAAAATTCTAACGCCTTTATATTAATGAACGTTAAAGATGGACATAGGCTATAATTTTATCCCGCAACTCTGCCTAGGTATTCTGAAATACCCGGCCGGACCCGCGCGTAAGTTTTTTTTTTCCCCGTAATTTGTGGCTTTTTGCTACTCGGGCACTTTGCCAATGTCAAGTGGGCGCGTAAGTTACTACATTAGGGAAGTTTTGACATCTGGCATCGTCGAGCATAGAAAAGAGGCCCGACGCCATCTTGATTTACATTATAGATAGGCACACCTCAGGTAGCGTTCGGAAACGCGCACCTAACTGACATTCGCTTACAATACGAGCATTAATATAGCGTTTGTTCCCAATTTGGCTTTAGCTCGGCCATCTACACGAGTCCTTCCAGTTACACCCCTAATTGACACATAATTAACAGAACAACAACGCTTTATGTATACTTGGACAGCCTTTGTCCAGAATTAACTGTAGATTTTAGACCACTTTGCCACGAACACCACCTAATTACGTCACTTGGATCTAGCAAGAATCATCCTTATCATATTAGCGATAAGAGCTTTAATGCGCGCTGTTGCATAGTTGTGCTCTACAAACTTAGTGGTTCGTACGGCCCTCAGAGAATATTGTCTTAGGATATTCAAAGAGAAATGCTATATTATTCAAGAGACCGTTAGTAATGATGTTAACTTGGCTCTTAAGTGTAAATACAGCTAAGACCATTTTCTACACAGTTAGGTTTAAACAAACGTCTCGTCGGCTGAATCTAATTTCGAGTGCTTAAGTGGTGTTAACATTCGTTAGGGGTTGCTATATAACTATAGACAAAAAAGTGGTGACGCGACATTTAATTTCTGTAACAAAATGCCTTTCTCCTGTTCTATCAGAAATATTTCCTACTAAAATATTGTACCTGACCCTGACAGTAGGGGTGCAGACTCCAAATTTATTATTACTTCAAAAGAAAGTATAAAAATATGCCAAGTGACTAAATGACGAAAATCCCATTCAAATATCTCAAAAAATTAGAAGCTACAACCGTTTTAATGTTGCTTGTTAGAGAGAGAAAACGATTAGCAGATCGTGACGTCACGATCCTCGAGCATCATAGTGAATGACAATCGTTTCATATGAAGGCGCGTTTTGCGGGAAAGGGGGAACTACTGCCCAAGAATTTGGTCCTCACCCGGGTACGTTCTGTACCCTCTCTTAAAACTTTGGACACTTAAGGCGACGTAGGTTCAGCGAAGTTAAGCGAACACAGTTTTTGAAACAATATAATGCGTCTGTTTATAATAATATGGTTTCCAAAAAATACGAATAGTAATCTAAAGGCTTTTCTACAGGGAAATCAGTGCTTCGAAACATGATTAAGCAAATTTCGCTCGATAGAAAAAAATCACGAACATAGGTCTAACACACACAAAAATACACTTAAAATATTCGTAACAAATTATGCACAAAAGCTATAAATATTAAAATTGCTTCTAAAAATCGGCAATATCATGTTTGAGAGAAATCAGTGTTTTAATTTTTATTTATTTAAACAGCCAAAAAATTAAAATTAAAAAACATGATATCCGCGCTTCCGAGCACGCACTTCCATCTCGCTCACGCTTATGCTCAGTGAGAGGGAGAGAAGACCATGAACCTACGGCGGCTTAAAACTTTGTGACCATTTAACCTCTTGCGTTGCTTTTATCTCCATTTGACTACATTCTTAATCCTTTTTCAAGAAAATACACCATTTTTGATTCCATGACCCATTTGGGCGTGTGCCTGTTTTTGTGTCAATATTTTTGGCCAGATTAAGATGGCGACTGAAGAGGTGATCATCATCATCATCAACATTCGCTTGCTCGTATGCCAACTACTTGGGGTTGAGGCACAATGCTTTTTTTTCCATACTTAGACCGCTTAGAAAGAGACTGATAATCTATGCTGAGCGCTCTAGAGAAATTATTGCTGAAATTAAATACTTCCTTCTACTACGAGTACTTTTTCATCGCTTATCCCGCACTAATAATCCCTAAATCGCTACCGCTTCCGCTCCCGCTATCGCCGCCGCCAACCCTCCACCGCCGAGTGCCGTCATCAGTTGCAGTGATCGCTAGTTGGGAACTTTCCAGATTACAATCAATTACGCGCAGGCGTTCAGACTGGTGGTAAGTGTGCGGGGAAAGGGTTAGCCGACTGCAAACTTAGCTGGAGGGTAATGTCTTTGTGTGAAGTTTATGTAGGTAGTTGAAAGTAAACGTTTTGGTTTCCTAACGTATATAGTAAGTTGCCCATGTTTTAATTTGTATATTATTGTATTACTTTATGCTCTTGCGAGCTCTAGCTAAACATTATAAATTTGTATGTAGTTTAGAAGTAGGTTATATAAATCGCCAATAACTGGCCACCAATAACTTGCCAGCTCATACTAAAAATGAATTCTATAGTAGAATAAATTTTTCGTATAAAGTGTTAAGTGGTGTGTGTGTGGTGGTTGTGTTGGTGTTGTGTGTGTTACTGGCCACCTTTCAATAACTTGGCCACGTTATTTATTTATTTATTTATTGTAAAACCAACAGCTCACAAAACAGGTTAAAAACAGATATAAAACCGTTATACTAAATTGAATTATATTTTTAGAGGAACAGAGTAAATTTTTAGTATGAGGGGGGCAGTTATTGAAGGGTGGCCAGTTATTGGCGATCTACCTTAGTAGCGAATTCGTTTAAATAAATCTATAACGATGAAGCATCGAGATTAGTAATTAAATACCACTGTTTTGGGTTGGTTAATAAGTGACATACGCTGTAGGTCGAATACCCACCAGTTACGTGATTACCCCTCTGAACCACTAGGCTTCCGTACCTCCGTCTAGTACTAACTCGCGTTCGGAACGTTACGTGATTACCCCTCTGAACCACTAGGCTACCGTACCTCCGTCTACTACTAACTCGCGTTCGGAACGTTACGTGATTACCCCTCTGAACAACTAAGCTACCGTACCTCCGTCTAGTACTAATTCGCGTTCGGGACGTTACGTGATTACCCCTCTGAACTACTAGGCTACCGTACCACCGCCTAATTCTAACTCGCGTTCGGAACGTTACATGATTACCCCTCTGAACCTCTAGGCTACCGTACCTCCGTCTAGTACTAATTCGCGTTCGGAACGTTACGTGATTACCCCTCTGAACCACTAGGCTTCCGTACCTCCGTCTACTACTAACTCGCGTTCGGAACGTTACGTGATTACCCCTCTGAACAACTAGGCTACCGTACCTCCGTCTACTACTAACTCGCGTTCGGAACGTTACGTGATTACCCCTCTGAACAACTAGGCTACCGTACCTCCGTCTACTACTAACTCGCGTTCGGAACGTTACCTCCGTCTACTAATAATACTTAAAAATAATTATCATTGAAAACATAGAATAAGTCTTACAATAGCCTCTCACATTCAACAATATGAAGAACATAACTATCTCAAGACTCCTCCAACATTCGGAGAGCACATATCCAGTTCAACACAAGTATCCCCTTACCGTCTTGCTACCCTACAAATTACCCAAACTTTGAGCGCGATATCTGCTCCGACTGTACCATTGCATGCTCGTTAGCTGCAATCTGAGGCTGACTGTACAAATTAGTTTCGCAATCTGTTATGAATTAAACTAGTTGGGAATTGCACGAACAATATCTGGTTGCATTAGAGTATCATCTGTCACTGATATGCCTATGTATTCCTAATTTCCTAATATGTACCACGTTGGATGTATAGTACCTACTACCTACATAATTACATATCGTTTAGAGTAAGACTTTGTTTCGAATCAGATGATTTGGTGAGGTAGGGCACAGCGAAATGTCATCCCGCTCGAATTTGGAGCAGCCCAACTGGGGAAGTACCTCCGCCTTGCAGAAGACCACAGCCATAATGACACCACTGCTTGCTCTGTAGTAGTGTTGTGTTCCTGGAGTTGAGCAATGTCGCCAGAGCTCCCGAGGATGCGTTGTGTTGAGAGCGAGGGAATTTGTTCCTTCAGCTGTCAAAACAACGGCGAATCCTCAAACATATCAAGGGTCGCTAACGCCCATGTTACTCCTTTGGAGTTGCATTGCGGGCCGTACGCTTGTTTGCCACCGTCATTGTATAAAAAAAAATCAGGCCATAGAGATGATCCTTCTGATTATCGTCCAGCGTCTATTCTACCTGCGTTTAGCAATATATACTACTCAAAAGAAAATTGGGGCCACAAGTACGGTGACCGTCACGTGAAAATTATATTAAACAGTATAATACATATTTAATCCAGCTATTAGACTTAAACACCAGCATGAAAGAGGTTGTATTCTCAAGGATGCGGGACGCCATTAATTAGCCACTTATCAATTAGTTTATGTCCAATCCTACTAATATTATAAATGCGAAGGTTTGGATGTTTGTTACTCATTCACGCTTAAACGGCTTAACCGATATGGATGAAATTTTGCACGAATATAGTTTTGGATTAAAATATAGTATAGTTTTTATTCCGGGCCACGCAGACGAAGTCGCGCAGGGAAACTATTTAACAATAAAATAGAATTAAAATTCTCACTATAATTCTAATAAGATTTTGCACGCACAGCAGTTAGGCTTTACAAAGGGTAGGTCAACTACTAGTGCAACTTTGATGAGATTCATTCTGTAGTCTTGGGAAGAGGAACTTTTGTCGTTGTGTTGTTTTAATTATTTGTGGTGAACGATGGAATATTTGTATGGTATTGTGTTGTATTATTATATTTATCTATGATGTTGGTAGAAAACGTTATTATTCACTCTTGTGATTTCAGAAAATGTTAATCGGCAGTCAACAAGACTTCGATAAGCAGCGTTCGGCAGATCAACGATAAAAGGTGCTCGAACGGTTTGTTGAATACGAGGATCGATGTTTTCGAAGTTCACAAAACCTGATCTACCAGAGTGAAGAAGCGATGCATAGTCGCCGTTGTAGCAATACACAATGTTCAATGATGACAACCAACTCAATTCCTCTAAAACTGCATCACGCAATAAGCACGCATCAGTTAACAAAACAGTTTACTGCGATAAGGTCACAAATGCCCCCTAATCATGTACGCACATGCTACTTTCTCCAAATAATACGAAGCCCCCCGTCAAGTCGCAACTCAAGTTATTTCGCCCCGATGACTTGCAACGCTCGAAAGTGAAATGAAGTCGGACAGTCCATAAACAAAACGCCATAAGAGCGTATAAAGGTGGAGGTGGTTACTACGTTTTTCTGAAGAGACGCTACTCACCGAATAATGGGGTTTGTCGAGTCAGCTTCTAGTATACGTGCTTAAAGGTCGAAGTAGATTCGCATACACCGTTCGTTAACTGATCACACATTTAAGTGAATATGGTATTGGTTTTCCATTGATTTCCTTTGGCTTATTATGAATTTTAAATTAAATTCCGCTTCATATACCTAGGCGTATTCGCTTGCTGCTAAGCCGGCTGAAGTCCTCGTGAAAAAGTTACTAAGTGATAAGGTTGCGACGACGTCAAAGAATTGAATATTGTTTTTAAAGGCAGGTTTATATACACATTGATTAGTGATTAGTGCGAGTCCATACAAAAGCTACTCACTTGCACCAAATGTATGGACTCGCACTAATCACTGATCAATGTGTAAACCGGCGGCCGGCGGCTTATTGAAAATGGCCTTACATCCATATTTGACAGCTGTCATCCCAGTAAAATTTATGTGATCATATTTATTTATTTATTTAAACTAGTTACACAGCATAACAGAAATAACTAAACAACTGTGAGACTATAGAAGAATATTTCATCACTGACGTTTATTGTACCGGGATGACGGCTGACAAATATTGTACCGGGATGACGGCTGACAAATATCGGCTGTTCATCATCATCATCATCAACATTTTTATTTTATTTAAGTACTAACTTTTATATGGACCCAGAGTCTCAATTAAATAATCATATAATAGTAGATTACTGCAGAGGCCGTGAAGTAAGGGATTGCTGGACGAGATGGGGTAGACGGCCGAGTCGTAGACGAGGCCGAATACAACGAGTCCAGCAATCCCTGTTCCGGCCGAGGATTGTATAGTACTTTTCTCAAACGATGTGAGGAAATATTAAAATTAAAATAAATACAAGGTAATCAATTAAATAATAGGTAATTTGCGCCTTTTTTATTTTTTAAACATGCCATTTGAACAAGCCGTTCGAGCACCATGTTTAACCGCACATAAAGTATAGTACCATAGATTATTTTTATTTTTTCTATGAAGCAAGTATGCTTACAGTGTCTAGTGGTGGTTGGCAGTATGTAAATTTTCCTTTGTCAGTTTAATATTAGTAAGCAAATTTAAAAAGTTAGAGTAGCGGACAATAATGTTTTTACTTAGGGTTTTCATACATTACTTCTTGGCGTAAGGCCAAGAAGTAATGTAGGGAGCCATAAACAAGAAACTTCACGTCTTCATTTCGTGATATTAACGCGTACATTTCCGAGCATGTTTGAGAAAACATTTTTTTTTTCCTTTTTACATTGGCTTAAAGTACAAAAGTATTAACAAATTTCCTTTTCGCACCGCTGCTCGGCAAAGTGGCGAAAGATGATCATAATGCAGGCTTCATAACTGTGTGACCTGGTGGACGTTACACGAACAGACCTTCAATGAATTCAAACTGTTCAACAATCTTTTTGTATGATATAATAATAATAATAATTTATTTCATTTATTCAGATAACTTAGATCCACTGGTTAGTGATTACAAAATCTTACAAAACTATGATATGATACAGAGAGAAAATATAATGGGAAAAAAATCATTATTGTCTGAAGCCCAGGACAAGATTCGAACTTGTGCCATCTGCATTGCCGGTACAGCGATTCCGGTGGATGCGGTCTGTATCATATCGTTTAAAAATGTATCGCGGTAACTTCCACGTTAAATTGGCACGAAACAAAAAATATTTAGTAAAATCATTTGTATCGTTAAGAGGTGTAATGTTTTTGTAGTCCAGTTGGAACAGCGGTTAGTATTATAATCTTTAATGACTTTATTTTGATTTATAACTATAATTATTAGCAATTTACTCGCAGTAGGCGTGAAAAGCACTGTGTATCGTGTCTCGGCCAAAAGCGGAATAGATGGACTCGTCCCCTAAGGCTCGGCCCTCGAACCCACTCGTCCCTTTTTCTTTTTTACTTTGTAGCCTCTACAACAATGTAGGTACTATAACTGCTATTACCAGACAGTGTTAAGACTGTTAAGTTTTCTTCAAAACTACACTACATGAAAATGTGCCACAACGAATGGGGCGAATACCTTTATTTCAAATTGATTACGTTTAATTTCTGTGCAAATACCATAAGTAGTTATGTTTCTCTGCGTCATTACTTACTATTTAATTTACGTTTGACAATACTGTCCCGGTTCCAATAAGCAGAAACATACAAAAGTAGCTTATAATTTTTCATTTAAATACGCGATATTCATAGTCACGTTTCCCAAGTAACCACGTTGACTATTCAGCCAAGATCTTCCTACAGTCCTCAACACATTTACCACTTAAGGAATAAGGTCGAAATTGGCATAGGTACTGTAGCGATATTCAAATACGTGTTTCATTAAACAGTACAAATGCAGTTGGCAACGTCTTTGTTAAAATACAAATAAGCGCGAAATTGGAACGTTTTATCGCTACTAACTTACACGTGTCGTTGTCCGTACAATGTTCATGCGCGGTATCCAACGCCTTATTGCTACGATGTTTCGGTTGAGATTCGAGAATCTTGGCTGTAGACGTGTATTTTATTGTCACTAGACGTATCGGACCTTAAATGTCAATGCTCAAAGGAGTGTATGTATTCTGGTTTCTTTGCTAGAGTAAATAGCCGTCGGCGGCCATTTTCCACAGCGTCGAGTTTTTGACAAGTTGGACGTCCGACATATTCAATAGGATTGGACATTTTATAACAATATTCCTTTAGTTGAATGTGTACCCTTCCCAACGTTCATCGCAGAAAGGAAATATAAGACTATTACGAGCAACAACTATTATATCACCAGCTGTTTTTAAAACGTGTTGAATTAAACCCTTACGTTTTCAATATTGCTTCTAATAAACCCATCGAATTGAAGGATTCCCATAGTTGTGCATAAAATCGCCAATCAAGGAAATGCAACCATGAAACTTTTTTGTACCTCGAAATCAGAGTGATTCTGAGATTAAGAGCGTGTTGTACCAACTTACAATTACAGACCGATCAACGTTAAATATGGCGCCGGCAGCTGTCATACCAAATACCCATCATCCAACTGGATTTTTGAAAATAATGGGGCCAAGCTGGAAACATATACTTACAAACAAAAATATTTTACAAATTACGAACCAGCCGGATTTCTGAGGTAACAAAATATATAAAAAAACGAGAAAAAAATATACAATCGAATTGAGAACCTCCTCCTTTTCTTAGAAGTCGGTTAAAAATAATGAGCGATCGCCAATCCCATTCCTTCAGTCACACACTAGCGCAATTCGCGATCACATGAATTTTAATACAAAAGCTCATCCCATGATAGCACTGTTTATTAATAAACCGTAGTAATGGCATCCCTAAATGCGACTACTTATGTAACCTGCTTTACGCGAGATTATTAAACCCTTTTCATCGTTCAGCCGTGCAGCAAAT
The DNA here is from genome assembly GCA_947578815.1 of Epinotia ramella. Lineage (NCBI taxonomy): Eukaryota > Metazoa > Arthropoda > Insecta > Lepidoptera > Tortricidae > Epinotia > Epinotia ramella. The sequence continues at coordinate 24,157,018 of OX388212.1, forward strand.
CTGCTTAGTGTACTTAAACGTATATAGGTTGGTCGAGTTTCCTGCTAGATAGCGCTGTAACGACTGCATCGAATACTCAATCGCGCTATCGAGATTTTTCCTGGGATCGCGACTTCTAGCTGGTATTTAATAACTCCGTGTAAAGTTCCCGGGTGCCTTTAGGTTGAGGGTCTTCAAGAAAGGAGTGTACGCGGATTAAAATTATAGTGGAATAAAATGTCCGATAACTATTCAGCCACTAGAAAAAAATAAAAAAAATATAATTCAGCTGTTTAGCCTGTTCATGAACACAGACGACATATTTAGATTAGAAAAAATTACTTCCCGGCCTAGGCCTTCAATTTTGTATGAAATTCCTTTACAGTTCTCTTGAATTGTTCCGCCCGAAATGTGATACTTCGAAGCCTGTTATGACGCACGTAACGACGTCATTTCATTGCATGTTTGAGAAAAGTGTCTTATGTCTACAATTTACTATAAAGTATTAGGTACTTAATAACCTGCTATTTCTAAAGTAGTAAATTGGTTTAATGTTAATAATTTATTGTTAAATGAGAAAAAGACTAAATGTATTAAATTTGTCACGAATCACGTTACGCACGAGCAAGGGAGTGTCTTTGTAAAAGATGAGGAATTGGAACTAGTTGATAGTACAGTTTTTCTTGGTTTAACGTTCATTCTAAGCTGCAATGGGGTCCCCATATTGCTAATCTCTCGAATAGACTGAGTTCTGCAGCATTTGCAGTGAGCAAGATCCGTCAATTAACACGTGAAAACAGCTCGATTAGTATATTTTAGCTACTTCCATAGCATTATGTCATATGGCATTTTATTGTGGGGCAGTGCCTCGGACATTCATTCAATTTTTGTTTTGCAGAAACGGGCTATTCGGGCGATATATAGATTGAAACATAGAGACTCACTTAGAGATAAGTTTAAAAATATTAATATAATGACATTACATTGTCAGTATATCTATGAAAATATTGTGTATGTACATAAAAACATAGTCAATTTTAGGAAAAACTGTGACATACATAATATTAATACTAGAAATAAGCATAAGCTCGCGGTGCCCACCACTCGGCTCCAAAAAATAAAAAAAAACATTCATGGGTAATTGTGTAAGGTTTTATAACAAACTTCCAGGAAACGTAACTGAGTTATCTATTAATAAATTCAAGAACTATGTGAAGCGTAAACTTATTTCGAAAGCTTATTATAGCACACAAGACTACATGAATGATAAAACTCCATGGAACTAATTGCGACTGAATTTTTAATTAATAGATTAATTGTTTAATTCTCGTTATATTTTGTTTTTTGTCATTAGATTGTTTTTCTAGAAACATTCACTAGTATTTTCTATACAATTTTTACTTCATATAAAATATTTTTTAATTTTTTATGTTTCATAAAATACTTAAAAAAAATAACTGACGATTTGAAAGTGCTTGTTACTAGGCCTACTTGAATAAAGATCATTTTGAGTTTTGAACCCTGAGATCAGTTTATTACATGAATGGTCTATAAAAACACAACACATTTACAGGGCATCCGGGCAGGGGATACTTAAAGTGCCCCCCCTAGTAATTGGACACTCTAGGTACTTCATACTATAGTATCAGTAGTATTTCTGTAGTATAAAGGTCTACTGCACGCTTTCCACAAGATTCCCGTGAGAATTCGGAACGTATTTCCAAGAACTCTGCTCGTATATGTTCCTTAATTCGTAGTCCTGCCTAACGTTATCACGGCGCGGATATAAACGTCCGCCGTTACGCCGGGACGTGTACGGGACGGAATTTAACGATCTTATCTGCATCGATGTAGATGTTGTCTCACGGAAATGTGTTGATCATAATTGTGGACTAGGTCAGGTACCACAGGTACCATCTGTACTCAATACTGATATTATAAATGCGAAAGTGTGTCTGTCTGTCTGTCTATTACCTCTTCACGCTTAAACCGCTGAATCGATTTAGATGAAATTTGGTATAGAGATAGTTTTTATCCCGGAAATCATCCCCTAAGGGGGGTTAAATGGGGGGGGTGAAAGTCCATACAAACTACGATATTTAAACGAGTTCCACACTGACGGGGTCGACGCAGAAGCATAGTCTATATGATCAAACCTCTTTCATGTTGTAAAACGTCATACGGGGATCAATAACAAACCTCAAGTGCATATTACATCAACCATGCTAGCTACGATAGTCAAATAAGCAACTTTTAATGAATCGCAGTAGTTTGCAGGGAGATAGGAAGTGAGAGCAACTGACGTCGTGGTTTTCTACGTACTTATTCAAAAAGTATTTTAACAAGTATTTTGTGATTTAATTCATTTTCGTTTTGACTATTATATACATATTCCGCCTTAGGTTTACATGGCTGCACGTCTGATGAACAGTGTGAACGCTTTCTTCTATATAGAACGTTAAAAATCTCAAGGAGTTCACGGACTATGCATCGATAATATATTTCGACAGACCTCATTTCTCTTACTGCGATATGACATACCTGAAACAAAAAACATTTGATAAGCATCTATAAAAGCACACCAGGTGGTAAAATAAAAGCTGTGCGTAATAGGACCAGTCAAAATAATGGTAACAATTACACGGTTCAACTCACGTATTAAATGTCACTACTGGCGATGTTATTATTAAATAAAAATAAAAAATATATATATATTAGGGGACAATCGTACACAAATCGGCCTAGTCCCACACTAAGCAAAGCTTGTACTGTGGGTACTAGACGACGATAAACATAGAGCAATAAATACTTAAATACATAGAAAACATCCATGACTCAGGAACAAATATTCGTGCTCATCTCATCACACAAATAAATGCCCTTACCGGGATTCGAACCCAGGACCTCTTGCTTCGTAGGCAGGGTCACTACCAACTAGGCTAAAGCGGTCGTCATAAAATAAGTAAATCAAATATTTCAACAAGTCTCACGAAAGTATAAATTCGGGGTCCAGTCAAGTTTCATTCTGTGTTTTGTACCACATCTCATACTAGCACAATGTTTATTGCATTAACAAACATATACAGTTTACTCTACTAGGTACACTTTTTGAAGGCTGCTGAGGCTTAAATGTCAAAACGACACATGAGAATTCAGTACATTAAGAGTAACAGATTAAGGCTCATCAACAATTTAGTCACAGCAAGTACAAAAACAAGTTTTTTTAATACGCAGTTTACAACAGTAGCTTTGTTTGCAATCAGACCAATGAACCCAGTGACTCAGCTGTCGAACAAAACTGCAATAACAGAATTATTAATGATTATCGCTTTATTACTATTAATAATGATTCATTGTTCTCCGATCTTGACGATTGACGTCTGACGCGCCATGATATCAATATACTCGTAGATTGCGTTCTACTTGCCTGCATAAATTATCCATACATTGTGGATACATTATAATGATAATTAAACATATTTTGATAGAAATATTTCATGAAAATCATTTGAACATGGAGTATTTTGTAGTTAGATGCCTAAAGAAATATTTTAGGCGTAGAAACTTTATTTGCTGATAAGCCAAGTCATTGATAATGGCCGACCGAATAGCTGGCCGTTTTCTCGCGCAACGCATCAGCATCCTCGGTACAATGCCTCGAGGGCCTTTTTTGATTAAACTTGGTTTTAATTTAATAATAAATAATTCTCTCATTTTATAACGAATACACACTCCTCAATAAGAATTAGGAGTCCCTTGACTTATTAACAGTTAGTTGTCAAGCAGAATAATTCAAACACAAATAAAAATACTTTCAAAGACATTTCAAGCCGTCTAACTCAAATTTTACCCACGTTCAAATATGGCCACTAATCAATTGATCCGTGCCATGCCATCTCGTTTCCAAACAAATCCACCATAGACAATACTGACTTTCTTTTTATCTAGCGCATGGGCGTTTTCCAGCGGCCAGCCTCTCCCGTGTTGCGTTAGATTGGGCTAGGTTAAGGCCCCGACAATGCGGGTCGGTTAAACGATAAAAAAATCTCTCTGAAAGGTTTGGTGCGATGTTATCTGATATTTTATTTGTAGTTTCGACCGCGTATTACAAACAACGCGGGCATTGCCGCGGATAGCTTATGTCCAAACACATTCACTGCCAATAATCGCTACGCGCTACGCCCGTAGCCGATACCGTGGTTTTCCTCGTATGTAGCGGAAAGCGACTACGGCGTAGGCGCCCGCTAGGCGGTTCCTGGCAGTGAAAGTGTTAAGAAAGTTCTATAACTGAAATACTATTTGAAATCGGACGAGGGGAACTACTAAAGTTGAAGTGCATAAAATCTTTGAAGAGAAAAAGCTGAAGTCTGCGTGACTTCAGATTTTTACTCTCTTTCTGTTTATATATCTATTTTACTCATCTTCTGGCAACTCCTTTATTATTTTAGGCAGGAATTGTGCGTGTAGTCTAGCACCACATATATTATGAAATGTAGGTTAACATTTTAAAATATTACTTTACATTTTTTGAGTAATTTGAGACAAACATATAACAGACACGGCTGGTGCAACCTGTGTCAAAACGTCAGATATAAATGTAAAAAATATCGCGTTAGATCCGCCGTGTAATCTTATAAATATGTCATCTTCGATGTCATTCGACCATCACTACCACATCGAAAGGCATCAAGACTAGAACACAATAGTTTGACCTAACCTCACAAAGGTTATACACGTAGCAGTTCCTAGTCGGCAGTGCTCAGTCGAAACAAAGGGCCGGCAGACTAGAAGCACTTGGTTGTCAATAATTGCTTACTGAACCTAGGTCGCCAAAGCCTCGAGTTTCAAGCTACATGCTATTTATAATTTGCTTAGGGCTGCCAACGTTCTAAAATACGGCTAGTGCGAGCCCGAGTGTTTCCCTTCTATGGAGTCGAAACGTGGACCATCGAAAGCAGAGAAAGGTAACGCATCGATGCCTTTGAGATGTGGTGATAAAGGTGAGTGTTGCGAATACGAGGAAATGTATTACGAGGTGCACCAATCAGTGGATACTCTCGGAGCTCAAAATAGTACGAACAACCACGTTTTGGAGCTACTTTGGCCATATATAAGAAGGGGTGACGAAATTTTGGAACGGTTAACCGTTGCGGGAAACACTGAAGGTAAAAGATGTGGAAGAAGTGGCCGTTTACCTGCACGACGGACTGTTCAACTTAAAGACATGAACCTCGTCAAAAAAATCTAAATACCATGTTGTGAGTATACCGGAGGGACCGGAATCGATGGAGGGAACACATTCGTGCTCGAACGAAAATCACAAACCACGATCAGTCATGATGGACACGACTAAGAAGAACGGACCTCTGAAATGAAATCGTATATTATCCATCATATCTGCAATCTCGGCAAACACGTGCCCAGGTATTTGTCTGTTCTGTCAATGTGAATGGTTTTGATCAAGAATTATAATAAGATATTGTGGATTATAATAAGACATTACATCCCAATGGGCGCAAAGATGACATCACAAGATGTTTACTCTATAAATTGAGTTTATCCGATATACGAGGAACAGGTGTTCACGGGCCCTGAAGCCAAGTAAAACGGCTTTGACGTCTTTTATCTCCTTCAATATAAAAGCTTCCTAATAGCTAGATTCAAAATAAGAATAGAACAGTGTAGGTTGCACATTAAATTTCTACAGTATCATAATCCACTGTTGCCAACCCGGTGTAGCGGTATCAGCCCGCATGATCGACAATGGGTAATGGGCGCATCAGTGAAGTTGACATCTCCTGTCTAGACTAGCCGCAACACTTGACGATGCGTGCCCCAGTAGGTACTGAGGTACCCGAAAGCCTTTTTATACTTGCTATGGTGGAAAACCAGCAAATAATCACAGAGTAAGGGCGGGTTTTACCAAATTACGATTACAGACCGATCAACGTTAAATATGGCGCCAGCATCATATCGCGAAACGCTCGACATGTTTCGAACCGATTCGCGGTTCCTAGTCATGAGCACACGCGTTGCCGGCGCGTATACCACTGCGGGTCCGCCCTGCTCGCTCGGCAGGCGGGGGCAGCGATGGAGGCGAGAATCTACCCTCGTCTTCGGGTTTTGTATGTATGTACGTATTAAGCACTTTATTGTACACAACAACAGGTTAAAGAATATACATGTCACACAATAGATCAAAGTACAAAGGCGAACTTATCCCTATAAGGGATCTCTTCCAGCTAACCTTTGAGCAATTGAGAGGAAGGTAGGTAGAACGAGATAGGCAAACTTATACCGTGTACAAAAACAAAGAGAAAATGAAAACCAAACCTAATAGATATTAATCCTAGACAAATAAAAACATGCCAATATATATATATATAAATACACAATATAAAATATAGTAAACACTATCATATGTAATATATATATCGCAAATATACAATAAATAAATAAATACTATATTCAACCAATTCACAAGTCATTGGAAAGCCACAACTTCTTCAAATTCATCTTAAGTGACGCTGACTGTCTCAGAGACAAAGGCAACTCATTCCACAACTTAACAGCGTGCGCGGTAAAAGATCTAGAGTATGTTCGCGTCTTTTTAGACGGTACAGCAAGAGTAAGGTTAGCATTCGACCGCAAGCGGTGGCCACTGCCGTCTGCCATAAAACTAAACCGCTCAGAAAGATAAGGAGGGGAAGTAGGGCTGAACAGTGTGTTGAAAAGCAATGACAGGATATGCACGTCCCTGCGCCGGCGAATCGGTATCCCATCGAAGCTTAGAACGGAATTCAGAGATATGATCATACTTGCGTAGACAAAGTATATATCTGATACATACATTTTGTAGGCGCTCCAGCTTATCAAGTAGCTCCTCGTTGAGGTCCAGAAACGCAATATCGCCATAGTCCAGAAGAGGAAGCAAAAGAGATTGAGTAAGGGTCAACTTGGTACGAAGAGGAAGGAAATTCTGGAGACGCCTTAGGGAGTGAAGGGATCTAAAGATCATCTGACTCACCTCAGCTATATGGGGTGACCAAGAAAGCGTCTGGTCTATGGTGATACCTAAAACCTCGGGTTTCCTACATATTCAAAATATGACTGATTCTCACGGGAGTTTTCTACCAGAGAAATACTAGATATCAATTTGAGGGGTCGCTGTACACCCTTTAATTTGAACATTAGAAACAAACAAGGGCTTAAACGGGTGCGACAAATACCAAACCAATTCTTATTCAATACGTTTTACTCTATTCTCAGGTGAATTTGGCTGTACGCCCAGACTTATAAGATTGATGACCATAAGGCAATAATAATGTATTTTCATACCTACTAATGTTATTTGCCCCCGATTCGACCCCAAAATGATTTCTAGTTTCCACAATAAATGGAAGACAAATTGTTCAACGGCCTTTACGTCTGGCCTTCGCCCAAACAGTTATTGAGATACAAAAAGCTATAATTTCTACACTAGGGCAATAATTTCTGGTTACTGGCTAACGGACTAGTACATTAATCTAAAAACAATCGTCCATTACGTGTAGCCTTCGAGTTCTAGGCCAGATTTAGATTTAGATCTGATGTCTGTCCTCGACGATTTTCGATATTGGATACTAATGACAGTCTGTAGGTAATGTTGGAAGATCTTGTTACAAACTACCTCTGTAACAACATGAAGCTACCTTTTCACATTGACGTTGACGTATATTTAATCGTAAATTTTCAGAGAAGCCCGTACTGTGGGACAGGACAGGACAGGTCGCTGGGCAAACGCCTCCCTCTCTTTCTCCACCCATCATTTCATTTTCAGTGCCGCTGCTAAAAATGTGTGGATTAAAGGTACTAAACGGACCGAACAACTATTTTAATAGTATTACGCCACTCCCATTACATCTAAACTCAAATCGTTTGAACCACATTCTGTCTGCAATCTAAAACTGCGATTCAACCACGAGTAAAAGGCATGTTGTCCGTTTCCTGTGTGAGAGACGCAGCGGGCAATCATGATAGCTTTGTACTCGCGTTGTTGAATTTAAACTCGCATTTCGAGGCAGCCTAATAGGCGACTCACGACCTGCTGAACCTGCCTCGACCTCACCACTCGTGCCTTGTATAACTAGAGCTTGAAAGAATAAAAACAAGTTAAGTCAATCCCGTGACAGCTAGTGACGTCAGCGTATCTTGCGTACGTCATCAGCATCTTATAAACGGCGGACAGGCAGTTGCCACTGTGTGAAAGAAGTAAATTGCATTGTGTGCTTTCTATCAATATTTACATTGACTTCTGATTGCATAGCTGTCGTTTCACCCCAAATGAATAGTTAAACAAGCTAAAAAAATGTTAAACATTAATCTTGCATTAACAAACTCCTTGCTTGTATGGAAGATGTCAGCCAATGGCAACATTTATGTGCCAACTTTGCACAATGGCAGTATGTATAACTGATTTATGGACAGTATATTACACTGTTATTTATATGAATGTATGTAATTAGCCTACAAAACCAATTTTTAGTATTAATAAATTGTACTTATTAAATAAATAAATAATTAAATTTGTGTGACGTAGGCAAGATACATCATCGGGAATGAATTACTTTGTTTTATTCTATCACGGAAATTCGTAACAACTATGCCTAATCACAGGTCAGCTTTAAACTGTTTTCCCTGAGGTGAGTGGTGAGGTATTGGTATGCATTGAATACCAGCGCTGTAACGGGCTGGGCTTTTGGCATTTATATGCATGTGCTATATGTGATAGTTCGATACAATAAGATATTTATGGACCAATTTATGTTTGTGTGAGTTATGGGCAAAGAGCACCACGGAGTGGAAACCCGGGAACTCAAAAAGGGGACGAGGCAGACCTCATCGGCGATGGAGGGATGACTTGGGAGTCTTTCTTAAAGGGCTAGCCAGAAGCTCAAAACCGAGAGCAGTGGAAGAAGGGGGGAAGGCCTTTGGACAGCATTGGGATCACTTGGGATACATCATATAATAATATGTTTGTGTACAGCTAAGTAGTTTAGCTTAGCAACACGTAGAAGACTCTCGATTCAAATTCATTCCTATTATATGTCTTCAATCATAACATAAACGTCCAATCAAACTCATTTTAGCTAAATTGCCGTAAATATTAGTTTGTCTTAATCTGTCATTTGACATTTCTGTGTGTGAGGAAGAGACATTTTTTTTCCGTTAACAGAGATTCGATAAGTTCTATAAATGAGGGGGTTAATTTGCATCTTCAATTCAATATCATCTAAGTATAGGTTCTGCCGTGTACGGACCTCCTTGTAGAAAGAAAACAGATGACCATTGCAAAATTCAATCGTAAAAAACAATCGCGAATTAGCATTATTATTATACCTTCTGATTATTATTATTTTGTTCGCTACTAGCCCGGGCTTGCTAGACTCTACTCGGTTGATGCCAGGGCTGGGCCCGACGAGTTCCTGACCCGAATAGAGGCCTGGACTAGAGCGACCGGTATAACCCCGCTAAGCTATAGCTTCCAAGAAGCGTGGCATACCGAAGATGCGCCAGGTATCGGTCCGGTACAAAACAAAACGTGCTTTTACCTTGATGGAAGCTTCATCCGCCGTTGTACAGGGCGGCTTCGATATGTGTATCTGAATGTATGAGTATTAGTGTGTGTGTGGAGGCCGTCGCGTGTCCTGGTGAACACTTCCTGGCTCCTTGATGATAGCCCACCACATAGGCGCACAAAACTACCGACACTAAATTTATCACTTCAGGCTCCAAACACTGGCAGGCAAAAACAAAACTCCTCGATATGAGCGCCTGGCCTCAATTATGAACTGATTCCAATTAACATAAATCAAATGTCCCGAATTCTTTCTCAAAAATCAAATACAAATCAAAGAATGGGTTGTTCCAACCCCGCAAGGGCAAAATTCTAGGTTATACTAACAAAAAAAATGGCAGACGTCAAACGTCAAATAGTGACGTGTCTTTTTCTTCCCGATTATCAACCGAGTGATACCCGCGGTAAAAGACCGGTCCCGAACAATTTACATTTTACCAGCAAACAAAATAATTAAAAGACCCACGCACAAAATAATCCAATGTTAGTGTTTATTTTTCCTTAATAAAAACATCGAAACAATCTTCAAGTAGAAATACAACACAGAAAATAAGTAAGTACACTGATCTCTTAGTATCATGTTCAAAAATTGTTTTCTCGTTCCAGGCAAGTGGAAGGCTCGCGCACTAATTAATCTCATAGAAGATCATCCTAAATAGCGGACAAAGAAGACGTTATCAAGTTTCAATAACATCTGCTCTTGTTACTCGGTTCAACGTGCTGGGCAGTGAGACATTTTACCCTACTTTCAAATATAGGTATGTTGGAGTGTTATATTATATCATATCACTCTAAGTATAGCACTATAAGTTCGTGACAGAAAATTGAATAGGGAAGATGCAGCTATAGTATTTACCATTATTTTGTGACCAAAATGTTGAAAAAACATTTCACTAGTTTCAAACAATAATTACTATTTGAAGTAATGTGAAACGGAACGTGTTTTAATCCAACAATCTGTGTCTGGTGACGTCACTCCTGTCAAAAGTCAAAACTTAGGCAACTCTATGACATCTAGGGACGAACCACGGACAAACAATTATGGCGAGTGACACACATGAGTGACGTCACAGGAACTGTAGATCCGTTTAGGCGCGAAAGTTTAAATTGCCAGTTTGTAACAGGATTTTGTTGACTATAAATCATAGTATTTTTTTTATACTTTCGTGGTCTATTCTACATGCGATTCTTTCAAATGAAAGCATAATTGAAAATATTGCATCTTCCCTATTGCACGTAGAACCGATGGCCGGAAAGGTTCTCCAGTAGCAACCACGTACCGGCACGGCAGGCGCACCGTGGGTAGACCAGACCCACCACAAGCTCGAATAAAATAAAATAAATTTAAGCTGTTTATTTCAGTAATAATTAAATTACAATTACTTACTTAACTATTAACCCATTCAGGGCCCATGACGACACATATGCGTCAGACCGCCGTAGTCGCTTTCCGCTACATACGAGAAAAACCACGGGATCGGCTACGAGCGTAGCGCGTAGCGATTCTGGGCAATGATTATAAATAACAAAAGTTTTTTTTAAGTTGAGGAGTTGCGAGACTATGCTAGCATTATTCTAATAATACATTGTTATTCTATTAGTACATTTTAACTATTACATAACAAGTTATTTTTGACTGATGACCTGGTAAAGCTGCTGGATGCAGGTGGCGCAGGGCTCTTTGGGGGAGGCCTATGTCCAGCAGTGGCAGCAGCTTTCGGCTGTCATGAAGATGATGAGGAACACAGAATCGCATTATTCTGTGTTCCACATCATGTTCTCAGCAAGAGTGAAAAATGATATGCTTATAACAAAAGATGATTCAGCGATATCCAAAACTACACACGATAAATCAATCATGTTTGAGCTAGATCGTAAAAATTGTTTATTAGTTTACGGTAATCATTTATTTTACTAACCAAGTTTTAACAGACTTCAATTCAGTAGTTCTACTTATTTGAAGATTTCACTTAATTTCTCCAGGATATTCAGGATTCTGCAGTTAAGATCTGGTGATGGGGATCAGCAGATCTTAACCTGATGACGATGGGACCTTTCAAGCAAAAAAGAATTATGCTAATCGGTCCAGACGAGTAATTGGGAAACATACGTAAAAAAAAAGTCTCCGACGAGTTGACAACCTCCTCCTTTGTTGAAGTCGGTTGAGAACTACAGTCAGCAATAAAAGCTTGTGTCAAAACAAGTGAGAATCTTGTATCGTAAGATCCATATACAATTTATAAATTGCCTTAAAAGCCAGAAATGTTAAAATCCCTGAACGATCGACCAGCTCATTTCGTAATTCGCTGCCCTCATGTCAGCGGGCACATCAGGAGTTCAGGACCTAATTCAGTTCATCTATTTCACATCCCAATCGCAATTCAATTTGGCTCGCGATCTGACACGTTAGCACAAAATGATAGTACGTCATTCCTCTGTGTAACAAAATCATATAAATACAAATCAAAATCAAAATCATATAATCATATAAATATGTTGCGCTGTTGGTTTTCCATGTATCAATAAATAAATAAATAAATAAATAAATAAATATAGTTGAACAATTTGTAAACTCCAATGGCATCCCGATTTATCACAAAGCACGTGCCTGTTGGTGTAGGTCATCACGTTGCCTTTTCATCGTCGTAAATGCACATCATATGCTTAGTGATTCTGTTAACCCGGAATACGTCTCACAGAAAGTCCCCCGGTTATTCGAGCTTTGCACTTTATAAACTTTATTGTGATATATTTATTGCTAGCCGATGGATGTGTGATGAATGTTTGAGGTTCTGCAAGAAGATGGATGCACGACCGTCTTCTATGTAATAATTATTATTTGTTTCTTTTGTGTATATATATTTTTTTCTTTGGTTTCAAAGTGCTTTGGTACTACTTACTGCAATGCTGTGAAATTGTATGGAATGAATAATAAATAAATAAATAAATATACCTTTGATTTTCTAGAGTTATTTGCTAAAACTATAGTGTTTGCCATAATCACCATTTGCCATAAGAGAGTGATTGTCTCTGAAACCGTAAAATATCCAGGAAAAAATATATAAACTTATATTAGGTTTGTTTTGTAAAAATGCTGAAACATGTAATTTCTTGAAAAACCAATTAGGCCAAATGGAGATTATGGCAAACGTAGCATTTACAGCAAATTCAATTATGGATTTCATTAGTAACCTCTGTTAACGGCGTGCGGGTGAATTACATCTGGTAGGTCCCCGATAGCCGAGATTAGCCGAAGCCACAAGCGGCCTAGGCCTGGTTCTGACATGTAACCTCGCGCGTGAAAGCGATCGCTCGACACATAGAATGCGATTAAGATCAAAAACGACGGACAATAATATACCCCCAGATCCCCGATACAGCCGGGCTCTGCAGATAAATTGATGCGATTCCGACATGATTAATGTCCTCCGATAAGGGCCGTGAAGTCGCTCCGGATCGCAATTTCGCGTCGCTGCGACGTTTATTGCGATCTATGATTTTTACGCCATGTTTTATATTTTTAATGGGGCTTTTCGCGAATTTAGTTTAGCGCAAAGCAAGATAATATTGGTTATAAATCCTGCGTGGAAGATTGCGAAAATAACAAGAGTAAGACCGGGAACCTAAAGCTCTCCAAGTCGGGAAATCTAAATGAAACCGACGAATGAAAAGTTGGTTATACTTAGTAGTAGTTTATGCTGCGCCTCGACCTAAAAGGGTTCACAAGACAAACATTAAGAACTTTTGTAAACCCATAAGGTAACTGATAAATTAATTATGAGTATTAGAACCTTACAGGAAAGTGCAAATCTAAGTTTCATCAGTCGACGCACCATGATTTTTATTCCATACGTATCTCTCGTGAACACTCACTTCCATCCTGCTCATATCGTCCCCCACGCAATCTATTCACCTTCTCCATGGCCTATATTTTTGCAGCTTCGAAAACCTTCTAAGTACTATTTGTTTTTCAAGCAACTTTTGCTGCCGTATTATAAAAATGATAGCCATCAGAAATTAAATACTTAATGAGCATTTGAACTATTCATCCAGAAATGAGGTGTGTAGATGGCGAGAAAATAATCAAGCTGGTAATAAGTAGTACTTTAATTATATTTCAATTTTATATATCCGACTATATTAAATATGCTAAGGTGAAAACACTAAAATCAGTGTGAGAAAAAGAGAACCTCCGGCAGATGCGCGGTTTACCGATAAACTGGAATAGGAAACACAACGGAAAACTTTCATAGAAAATTTAATTGAGTGAGTTAAGCTGGCTAAGAATTTGGTCTATACCCGAATAAGGACTTAATCCAAGATTAAACGGTAAGCAAAACCAATGGGTAATTTATTCGACACTCGATAGCGGACATCTAAGTACACGCCCTGTAATAAACGGAGTCACTTTCTAGCTCCGATATCTATGTGATTGCAACTTAATAACTGCCATTAGTTGCAATGTAGCTTCGCCCGGTTTCTCGACATTAACCCTGGGTCAATTTAATACCTTCATTTCACATTCTAACTTGATTCACTGTCAGTCATTGTAGTCCAGTCAATGAACTGACAACTCGTAGGTATGGAAAAAAAGTCAAATTTGGAAATAATTTATAATAGTTTATTTTTAATGTGTAACGGATATATTATCAATTAAATAGTTACCCAGCGACGAAATCCGACAAAATTTCAGACATCAAAAAAACGATAAACTAACTAGCTTCTGAAAAGTCACAAAAAACATTAATAAATATTTTTGTCTTTATTTTGGTTCATTTACATTTGCTCTATAATATTCAAGATAAATCGTACAAAAAAAGACAATGCATGCTTCATTTAAATCTACATAATTACTTCCGGGTGGAAAGTTTGTCGGATTCTTGAATTAATCATCTTAGAATAACATTTTAAAATGAAATCAACAAAAAAAACGTTATTATAAATTAATGTTTTTCAAAACCGTATTTTGCCTGGAGTATTGTGTGCCAGACAGGGTGAGGAACACAGACACATTCACTGCCAGGTATCGACGCTCGTAACCGATCTAGTGGTTTTCCCACTAAGTAGTGGAATACGGCTACAGCGTAGGCGCCCACTAGCCGGGCCCCTGGCAGTGAAAGAGTTAAAATCCTAGAACTTAAATGTTCACGTACGGAACGGTTTCATAGGTATTTTCTCCCTCGAGTGAGCTGCCGAGGTTTTCCTGAAGGACTACATTATAGGGATCTCCAAGGAGTGATTACATTTTTAAAGGGTCGGCAACACGCTTATGCAAACGTCCATAGACTACAGTGACAGCTTACAATCAGGCGTAGTTTGTTTGCCACCGACGTGTATAAAAAAATATGTAATGCGAAATTCATGTCTCACATTGACCGCATGGTGTCAGAGACCCCGGTGCTATTATAATTAAGGATAGGTATTATTAGTGGCTTGGCTGTCATTGACAAGGAAAATGATCTAAGCTAGACAACTAATACACTAGCTTGAACCCGGGACTTCGTACGCGTATAATTATAGCCTATAGGTTAAAGCCGTTGGGGCGCAAAGGTTCTCGGCTGGCGACAACGTACCGGCAGGCGCAGCAGCGCGGCAAGGTGGACTGATGACCTGGTAAATGTTCAACATTTTGAAAGCCGTAAGGCGCCACATATTCAAACTGAACATATAATAGGGATGATGACTAAGATTTTTTTGTGACGTCATTCGAACCAGTTTTTGGAGAGGAACAAATGTTTTTATGGGAGCAACTACAATTAAAGAACATAAATACCTAAACAATTGAGATAAAGATTGACCTCGCTGGCGGCAGCGCAAAACGCTTCATACTGTGTGTCTATACAAGTATGACGTCACATTTGTACATTTGTACTAATCTTAGTATGGAAAATCAGGTAAATTGTTGTTTCGGTCGCGAAATACTGCGTTTAAGTACATAGTTGTCATACAATTTTGTTTCTAGAAAAACGTAAGGATTCTATTGGTAGCTTTTTATTTACTCTTGGACAATAAAAAAATAAACATATTTTTTCTAAACTTTAAAGGTTCATATCTATTTATGATTTTAATTACATTTTATAATTTATACTTTATTACGATAATTTGATGGTTTACTATCCATTAGGCATCACTACATTATCAATTTGAACATGAGGCATCAAGCCTATTCTGTAACATCCTTGTAACCCATGTTGCACAAATAATTGATTTTATGTTTATGTTTACATCCACTAGAGTCAAGCCTTTGTACCCAGTTCACATAATAGTACCTAGATTTAATACACGTAACCTATAACCTAACCTACAAACAAACGAAATTCATATCCATACGGATTTCTCTATTACATACGACCTTATTGTTTCAGACGGCTATGGGTGAAAGGTCACTTGTGTTAGTGCAATTACACAAAGCGCGACTCTGGGTCAGGAGACGTGAACCGCGGTCGAAGAAAGCCGGCAATCAATAGTTCAGAAATATGTAGACAATTTTTTTGGCATTCGTTCGCATATTGTAAAACGTAGTTATCTAACTGCGCTATTCTCTTCGTAGTAGATACATTCTATCCTAATATTTGTACTACATTGATTTTCAGACAGTTTCAATTGAATTATTAATGTATAGCTGCTAGCTAATTACTTTGTATATAATTTAAGACCATTTGTTTCTAAATAAATAATAAAAAGTAGTAGGTATCTGGTTTCACGTTACCCAATGAGTAAAATCACATCAATACACACAATCTTTTTGAAAATAAAACTATAAATATCCAAAATATTAAGTTGAAGCGTTCCCATACATTTAATATCCCACTCCCTGTGATTTTTATTTTGGGGATTCATAAAAGATTACGTGTACGATGAGCTAATACACAACCTAGAAGAGCTAAAGAATCGTGCACGCCCAGCCATTGCTTTAATTATTGTAAGAAAAGTGCATTTAGAAACAATAAAAAAAAAAAAAAAAAAAAAACATTTATTTCAGACTTCAGTGGTCCATAGGTATTTTGTTAGTAACAAAACAACAACAACAATGAAGAGGGCCCGTCAATGTATCGCACAACAAGGGCACTTAGAGCAACAGCTGTATACAAAAAAAAACTTCCTTGAAAAAGATACATTAGATATTTTTATTTCATGAAAGGATAGTTTTATTCCTTTAGTATTATTTAATTGTATAAATACTATCTTAAATAGTAGTATCTTTTACAGTAGGGAAATTAGTGAAATTACAGCCTCTCTACGAACGTCGTACTAAATGTATGGGAGTGTTTAAGCTTAATATTTTGGATATTTCTAGTTTTATTTTTGAAAAGGTATTGATGTGATTTTACTTATTAGGTAAAGTAGTTTAAAGTTTTCTGATATCTGTTATATTTACGGAATATTCGCCTGGCTACACTTAACGATTACACCCTGTATACAGCGCAGCGACCTGGCAACCAGGACGACATAAATTGCGAAGCGTCGTCCGCTCAATCGTCAAATGGCCCGGACGAGATATATTTTAGATATAAAATGGGGCAAAGGCCTACAGGAACTTCGATTTGCACGGCTGAGTTTTAGAATGAGTTTCAAAAGCCGAGTTCTCACTATCGTACTCTAACCTTAACCGTACGGTAGCTGTAACGAGATTAAAGTGTGCTCGTAACAGCGAAACCATTATTTTTATAATGATTTTATGTTTTGTATGTATAGTTTTATATTTTACTTTTTATATAATTATTGTAAAAACCTAGCTTAAGAAGAAAAATTAATAAAGGAGATAATAATAATAAAAACATTTATTTCAGGCAACTAAGGCCCATAGTTACAAATACCTTACAGACTAACATACATACAATATAATATTAAAACACGAATTATATTATGTTTTCTTATATTATGTTTATTATGTAAACCGAATACCATCGGTGAAACGCCTATATCCATATGACTCCCATTGTCTTCTAGAAGCTCGTCACTACCCTACTTAAAACGCCCGAAACAAACAAGACACTAAAATTTTCCGCTCATGATCCCACTATAGCTAACACGAAAAGGCGCAACTAAAACGTATTCCCTTTTATCATACGTCCCTTTCTCACGGAAGGGGTGTAAGAGTATAAGAACACACGTCGCAAAAACGCGTTATCTCGGCCTGACGTATCTTAAACCGTGGATCCGGGGATTAATACTCGCCAGGACAATGGAGAGCAGTAGGCGGCGATGTCTAGAGGGTATCGCGCAAACGTAACTGCAGCATTTGTTTTCGAACGCCCACCGAAAGTTTGAAAGGAACGGTATTCAAGAAGTTTCCAGATCAGCAGTGAGCAAACTTAACTTCGTTTGTTTTGGGACCGCTCCGCAAGTTTTAAGACCGACCGTACCTAGTCTGACAAGCGATTCGTGTCAAAAAATTGCGGCAAAATTTATAAAAACCGCATGCTGGTCACACGAAATGCATAGCAGCGTAAAAGTTACTTGTAACTAACAACTTAATTATATAGGTAATATAAATGCCATATGAGAAAAACATGCATGAGAATCTTGAGATGCGACACACTGTCCAAACTAATATATATTACTCACTACTACACGTTCCTATATTTCTCCTTGTCCTCTGTATAAATTCGGTAAGAAATAAGCAGTGAACAGCACTTGTTTTCGAACGTCACTCACAAGCAGAGCCCGTATAGTTAAAGCAATGACACGTAATTTAATGTCGGAGAGGCAACCGGATGGCTCGCGGTATTTGAGCTCCCGAAGTGATGTGGAACCGCCCTGTGCTACCCGAAATGAGCCAACTGTGACTGGTTCGGAAATAGGAGAGGGGTAGTAAAAAAAAAAAATATCGCGAGGCAGCCGGATGACAAGCGGTAGCCTGAAAGTGTGTACGCTGTTTATATAATGATTTTTTTATGCCATTCCTCCTAGTGCGACCGGAGCCGACTAAGCAAGCGAACAAAAAAAAAAAAAATTGGCAGGCAACCGCTTGCAAATTGGCACGCTTGTTCTTCATCACATACAGACAATTTCTAGCGGTTGCCTGCCAATTTTTTGTTTTTTTGTTCACATACCGCGAGCCATCCGGTTGCCTCTCCGACATTGAATTACGCGTCATTGCTCTGAATAGTAATTTTCATGCCGATGACATCAATTTGACGTCACGCTGCATATAGGATGGTCCCAAATAGTTTTATTGTATTTATTAATCATTAGTCGTCAATCATTTAAATCATGTACAAATTACTTCAAAAGTAATCTATTCACACGTGGAACAATTAATAGGCACCTACTTGATACGTGAAACGTAAATTAATTTAATTAATTAATTTGTTTTGTTTTTATACATACATATTGTTACGGTATTGTTACCACATTTCAATAATTACGTAGAAAACAGAATTCCTTCAAGTAGGTACCTATTAATTATTCCACGTGTGAATAGATTACTTTTGAAGTAATTTGTACATGATTCAAATGATTGACGTTGACGACTAATGATTAATAATTACAATAAAACTATTTGGGATCATTCTATATGCAGCGTGACGTCAAATTGATGTCATCGGCATGAAAATTACGGGCTCTGCTCACAAGTCTATGACTATCGTCAGCCTTCCGTTTATGTATGACATATTTTTTTCATGCGTGTATTTGACCACCGTATGCCATACTCGTATACGCGTTCTACTCGAATAAAATAATAGCTATACCAATATATTGTTTGTTTTTGGCTAATTAAGTTAGCATGAGCGCATGAAACGCGTGTAAAACGGTATGTAATTAAAATGGGCAACCAATCTTGGCCAAAATAGATTGCATGTTTTAAACCACGAGCCGCAGATAATTGGCACACGTTCGCATTCTTTTAACACGAAACAAATACGCTGTTTTATTTAACTATAGTACTACGCCATACTTTGTATTGTATATGCGAGAAACTAGTGTCCCCGTGCGGTGTCGGGTCAGAATTCCACCACCCCCTTTCTTCCCGTGGGTGTCGTAAAATTCGACTGAGGGAGCAGGGTTGAAGTGTGTTGTGGGCAATGGGCTGGCAACCTGTCACTGAGATATCACATTTTGTCATCTTTTACTCTAAAAGTGACACTGGAACATAAGTTTCATGTGCTCTGCCTACCCCTTTTAGGATTAAAGGCGTAAATCTGTGTATGTATGTGAGAAACAAATGAGCGTGCCACACTATTTAATAAAAGCAGCACTTAATAGTTAAAAAACTTCGCTTAGTTAATTTATCAGAACTAAAGATTATATTTTTGTCATTGTATTGCAATAACTGCATGAAATGTCAACTGATTTGACTGAAATTCATTTGGCTGAATGTCCACCCGTGACGTACCGAGATGTGTTATCTTGTCAGACACCTCTATGCTTGAAAACTAGGTGTCAACACAGTTTCGCCCTTACAGTGCTTATGAAACGGCGTGTCAACTGTCATGATAGTCCCGTTTTAAACTGAAAAAATAAAGTCCATGCCTTTTTTTTTTAAGTATAGAAAATATTCACAATTGATTGGTGGATGTCTCTACTGCCCTCTTCGAAACTGTGGCGTTGTTCTCTTAGTATCGTTCGTGTCATCGGTCTAGAGTCACCGCGCTAAGCCGCTAACGTCTTACGCTCGCTCGAGCGTAAGCTTACTCCAACTTACGCTTGCGTAACGTTTTGTTACGGAATTAAGAAGTGGTATGATAACATATCGATTGAGTAATCGCTTGATACAGAGGACAAATACAAATAAAAAACCGTGATCGAATCCGAAATTTGCCGGAGCAGTGTCCTTTATTTTACGAGTTTGTACATTTTTTCCCATCGACGCAGCTTTACGTGTCCCGGCTTATCTACGCAACGAAGAAGACAGAAGAAGTAGTATTTGTGCGTGAAGCTCGGATTCATTCAGAGGGCCGTGTTGCCATACCAAACGTGATAATATATTTTCTTGACTATTTAAATTTTTGGTTAGTATCGGTAAATAATGAAAATAAATAAATAAATATTTGCGGATAACTTACACAAATCGATCTAGTCCCAAACTAAGCAGAGCTTCTACTATGGGTACTAGACGATGATATTTAACAGACCTCGAAAAATAAGGTTATATTTCACTGTATGTATTTTTGTCTAGGATTTTGAGTACACATGACTCTTTGGGGCGGGGTGCGAAAACGATGCCAGGCAGCAGTTCGAACATGCGCATTAATACCGCGTTTTAGGCACGCGTTTGGGTAGAAATTTGTAAGGACCACATAACCATAGAATGCGAGCGCATTCTATGGTTTTGTCGTTCGCTGGTTAAAGTGTTTCAATATAACGTAGAGTAGAGTTCTAGCGTGAAGCCAAGAAAATATGCGGCAGCTGAGCACACAGCTCATTCGCCCCAAAAGAAAACAGTCGCGTATGTTTTACACGTGCAATGGGGATTTCCTTTTACAGTTCAGTAGCAACCCTATCCGAGTAGGGTTGCCAGGTAAGAATCTGATATTTGTCAAAACTCATGCCTTTGTAATGATATCCTGACATGATAGCTGTTATAGTGGAGGATTTTAGGTACATAAAAGAAGTATTCATTTAAAAGTATACCAACTATTTGAAATTCTGTATTCCTGCCGCATATATTTACAATAACTTAAATTATGGGTCGTCCAGAGATCAAGGTTCGCGTCTCGTTAGACATTACCAAAGTTAAGAGCTATAAAGCCAAATTTTTAGTCATACCTAGAAAATCTTACTAACCAGATGAATTTTGGCGAGGCATAACGGATGCAGAGTCAAATTCTGCCAGGTCGATAAGTTTTTCACTATTGTGTTGCAATAACCGTATTTAACCATTTTTTCGCTTGACGCATTACCAAGCCATATTTTTTTATTTA